>JAWWEV010000056.1:4791968-4892422 GCA_035583235.1 Hafferia zeledoni
GGGACTGGAGTTGGACCAAGGGTTGGACTTGCTGATCTCGGAGGTCTTTTCCAACCCAATCGATTCTATGATTCTATGAAGATATGCAGAATACAAAGAATCTAAAGTTTACTGTAACTGGACTGTCCTAATGCCAAGAACAGTCTCCTCTTAGTGATTTGCCAATAATTCATAACTAAAGTTGCTAATCTGCAGCTGGACTGGGGAGGAAGCAGCACTCACTCATCGTCTGGGGTGAGCTGCACGGGCTCGCTGGTGAACTGCGTGTCGAAGTTGTCCAACCCGTAATCGTCCGTGATCTGTGGCTGGAACGGAGGGGTCGTCTGCTTCTTCTCCAGCTAACCAAGATATCCCAGGGAAAGAAAAATCAGAGCATTGAATAGTTACAAAATCCCTAAAGAACATCAAATCCAACTGCATCAAATGCTGTTGGAGAGAAATGTCAAAATACCCAAGTAATGTCCATTACGAGCCAGGTGACAGACACCAACACAATTCACACTCTGCATTTTAGAGTGGAAATCAACAAATAATTCAACCATTTAAGTTTTCTCTCAAGTGGGCAGACTGCACTCAGGATTGAAAAATTCCCACCCTGCTACAATAGAGCAGTGAGCACAATGTATTTGTGTCTCTTTCTGAGAAATTTATCTACTTTTCTATTGCATTTGTGTGGAATTAGAGGAGACTTAAAAATCCATCATGGGGTCAAATCTGTAGCAGCACAGATACCAAGATTCTAATTCTAAAATTAAAAAACAACCCAAAGCTACAATCTCTGTAATCTGACTTACAACAGGTAAGCACGATGTAAGTGAACAGTAGTTACCACTGACCAAACTGATGACTTATATTACCAACATGGGGAGAAATCCTGGTTTTAAGGCCAGGAGATCTCATGATGCTTGGCACAGGGTAAATAAAACAGGGAATAAATCACAGAAAGATCTTGGGTTTCAGGCAAGAGCACAGTAAATCCAGATGGAGATATGAGGGAACTGTGAAACTATCACTGGCTAGTGAATCCACACCAACATCCCATCAGTTACCAGGTCTGGGAAAGCACCACGAAACCATCATCAACGTGAGTGTTTAAGGAGAGTGGCAGGACTGTCACTGTGAGTCAGCTGTGGCCACACACTCACATCCAACAGCCAGGCACTCCCCTGGGGGTTAGACATGAGGCTGCCTCTTGTTATACCCATCAGAGCATAAAAGCCCTCCCAAAGCAGCCATATGGTGAACTTGCAGCCTTTCAGCTGAGAAAATAAGAGACAAAATAGGTGGTACAGCTCTAGAGAATCCCTGACTGGAACAGTGAGCTGTGGCTCTGGAGTTCTTGCTCCAGCACAGAGTGGAGAGATGGCACAAAAAGGCACAGGGTGAGAACAGACTCCCTGCAGTGGAACAGGCAAAAAAGCAGCTCCCTGAGTGCTGCTGAGCCATCCACAGCACAGGGAGCAGCCTGGAGCTCCACACATGGCTCCAATGACTAAACCAGGGAAAATGTGTCTCTCTGTGTGTTCACTTTCCCTGTATTTATTTTTCCATTTAGCTCAAGCTTCACACAGTTTTTAGTCAGCATTAGGCTCCTTTCCTTCTGTTTCAACTGGAAAGGATTTGGAAATTCTTCTGAGTCAAAATTTTTTCTTTGAAATGGAGGGGGTGAGTTCAAGATTCTAATAACTTAAAAAAGCTTCCCAAATGGTTTTTTTTTTGTCCATTTTCTCCTGAATATATTTCCCAACACTTATTTGAAATTTAGCTTTAAATGTATCTGACATGTCGCTCCTCCTGAGCAGCACTGTCCTAATCATACCATGAAACAGATCACCTCAATATTCCCAGTTTTTTAAAAAATAGGTATTTAATATTAAAGCTTTCATCCAGTAGGTAAGAAAATATACACATTCAATCAGCATAAATATTGACCAAGAAGTACCAACTGAATTTAAGAGTTTTTTTATACAAATAAATAAAATAAAACCCAAGTCTTCTCTTTCTCTCTCTCTCCAAAAAAAACCTGCAAAGCAGAACAGAACCTGCTGTACATGATGTTCTCCACAACACCCCCGGGTGAGCTGCACTGGAGCACCACAAGGTACCAACCGAAAAACAACACTCAGGCTTAAGGACACAAAGCAAGGGATGTCTGAGACAATTACAGACAGCCCTCGTTATTGGAATAATTTTATAAACAGCAGGTCTTTCAAGGCTCTTTATGCAGTGAATGTGTTCTCTGAAGAGTTACAATGAAGTTCAGAGCAGCAGCTTCAAAGGGGAAATGAAACCGTGCAGGTTTCTCTCCTCTGAACCTTTGATGTTATTGCAGCACTGCTGCCTCTTCTGCACTTCCTGCAGACTTCCCAGACTATGGAAATACCACATCCATCCTCTTCCCTGCTAACTGGGTATTAAAAATGGAATGCTGATGGGGAAGTGCTCCTGACTTAGCAGTTTTATTGTTCAAGTGCCAATAAACGTTAGGATGTCATTTCTGGGACAGTTTCCACACTAAAGACAGAAGGAACACAATTACCAAGAAGCAGCAGATTTAAAAAAAAAACAATTTCAATACAATTTTATGCTTGCAAACCCACTGAAATGCAAGTCATCTACTCCACCAGGAACCAAAACCCTCCCTCACACCAGCAGTGCTAAAGAAAACCTGAAAGCAACAAGAGACCCTTTATAAATAACCCCACAGCTCACAGGCCACATCTTGAACAAAAAGGACTGATCCTGCTCACGCCTCCTCAGGTTACTAAACCCTGAGTAATCCTACTGATTTTGGGCGTTATACAATTGGCAATTTCAGTCTTTTTATTTCAATGTACTAAGAGCAGATTACAAACACTTCATGTATCTGAAGCTCCTCATGTTCCACAGTTGTACCTCAGCTGCTTTCGTGACATTTCCTGCTCTGTGGGCTGTGTTAACCACCTGCAAACCCTCCTAGCAAGGCAGAGGAGGCTTCTAATCCACAAGAGCAATGAAGTGCTGGGATAGCATTCCAAAAGGCTGGCTTTGCTAGGCCACACTCCCTCCTTCAGTGGGGCTTGCCCTGTTTACTCCCAGGACTGTCTGAAATGACCCCCCAGAACAGCGACACTGAAACCCAGACAGTCCTTCACGCTCCACCTGCAGGAGGCTGGGGGGATGGTGGGGACATTTTATAGCTGCAGAACCCAAGACATGAATCTGCAGAATCTGCAAATGGCACCCCAGGGAATAAGTGGTTCCTCCAGTGCTTTAATATATTGTCTAAAACTAATGACATCGTTTTAAAATGATACCCACAAGTTGTAACCACCCTCAGAGCTGGGAAGCAAAGCCGGATTTTTGGTCATGAAATAAAGTTGTTTCCATTGTGGTGATGAAGGAAATCCTGGCTCTCCGTGACCCAGAGAAAGCAAAATGGCTTTTACATTTATGAAGTTGTTTCCCTGTGTGCACTCAACTAATAAATTAAAGAATCTATTCCTTTGGAACCCCCAGAAACACAAGCAATGACTTTTACCAGATCCCAGTCTATGCTGCGGAAAAACGTGTGAGACTTGATATCAGCGAATCCAGTCTGGGGCTGACAGCCAAGCCTTTCTTTGGGATCCTGTGGGAACAACACTCGTGTTACACACCCCAAGCACAGACCACGCTTCCCAAAGCCCACAGACACCACTCCAGCACTCCCATGACTGTGCAAACTGCTGCTGGCACAAACATGCCATGGCTACTAAGGGATTCTTATGCGCTTTTTTAAATAAAAGTTTGTACAAAAATTAATGTTTAGAAGATATTTTACAACTTGTTAAAATAAAAAATATATTTATTTAGTAATTCATAATTCATATCCTTCTTTTCTCCATTAATGATAATGGTTCTACAGATTTCAAGCAGCTTAATTAAATGAGCAATAAGTATTACAGAGAAGAGTTTATAAACAAACCTAGTTATCTTTTTTCCAACTAAGTGCAGGCTTTTAAATCAAGTCTGTGCTGTGGAATTCCCTCAGTAAATCTGCAGCTAAAAAGTGGGGTTTTTAACACAGAGGATACCAAGGTTTTAGAGATTTCCTTAATGGTAAGCAGATTAACTTCTTAACTGTATCACTTTCAACAGGAAGCTCTGACTTCCAGATCTCAGATGCTAAAAATAAGAGAGTGTTATTTACCTTGTTTAAAAATCCTTTTAACACATGGGAAGCCTTGACAGAAAGAAACCTTGGAATCCGGATTGGCTTCTCAAGAATAACTGTTACAGGTTTAAAAACAGCAATATTGGGTTTTGGTTTGTGACACTGGCATTGATTTCAATACAAACAGTTATTATTTCAATATGGCACACTGGAAAATGGGAAGATAAAGTAATTAGTTAAAATAATGCAAACAAAGGGAGCTACAGTAATTCAAGGCACTGTTATACTGACATTTCAAGATTTCCTAAGAGACATGTTAAGTTCATTATCTTTTGCTACTGTGTGTAAACAGGAAATAAAACTTTCAGTGTCCTCAAAAATTGATTTAATATTAGGCCCTTCAACACCATGACAAGTTCTGTTACAGAACTGCGGTAACTGGTTTAGAGAAGGCTTTGCCTGTTAAGGAGTTGGCACCTTCACAACTCTCCAGCAATGGAAAAGGAAAGCCTGATGTCCTATTCCAAGTGCCAGTTCTCATTATCCCTCCCCCCAAAGCAAAGGGAAAAGCCCAAGGGCTGTACCTTGGAAGAGGTAATCTTCAGTGTTCATGTCTGGATTGTCGGTGATGATGTCGAACGGGGACCGTCCCGCCATCATCTCGAACATCAGCACCCCGAGCGCCCACCAGTCCACACTGAACCCTGCGGGGCACAGGCACCGTCAGCAGGATGGGGCTCCCCCAGGCTGGGGGTCACTCTCACATAAATTAGCATTAATGAGTGTCAGCTCTCACTTAATTCAAGATTAGTGGCCTGGTTTGACAAAGTACTGGCACTCTGTGCTTTCACTGAGGCCACAGATTTGCACCATCACTGCCTGAGTCTGAGTTTTCTGAGCTGAGATTACAAATGGAACCTGCAGGGGAACTTTGGGGTGTCTGCAGACAACGATGCTGCAGTGGAAATCTGGGGAATTTAAGCTGAGTATGTTCAGATTGTTTTTATATGATTTAAAAAGAAGTTAAGTGAGTGACTGCAAGAGGATAAAATACCCTATTTCAGGAAAAAATTATACTGTACAATATGCATTCAATTTTCTCAACATATAATAGCACAGAAATGTAGAAATCTAAAAATAATTGTATGTGAAACAACCTGCAGATCGAGTTATCCTAAACTGTCAGGACTTACCATATTCTTCTCCTCTGAGGATCTCTGGTGCAATATAATTTGGTGTCCCACAGAAAGTGCTTGTAGTGTCACCAGGGCCCAAACCTTCCTACATGCAGAAAGCAGTTCTTAAATTAAAAACTATTTGACTCAACAACATACCCAGAGAGATCTACAAGTGAGTGACAGAGTGACAAGAGAAATATAAGGAAAATCCCACCTTGCACATGCCATAGTCTGTTAATTTGATATGACCCTCTGCATCCAAGAGAACATTGTCCAGTTTTAGGTCTCTGTAGATGATGCCTCTTTCGTGCAGGAAGTTTAGAGCAATGCAGATTTCAGCAGCATAAAACCTGAAATGGAAAAGGAGGAAATTCATGTCAGCATTAAGGTGGTACAAAAGCTGTGCCATTGAAACATCTGTTCTTAGAACACTTTACAGTCAACTTTCATCCATCAACGGTGTAACAAAACCAAGAAATGGTTATTCATAAGGACACTGATTTCTTCTAAGACCATTCCTCAAATTGAGACTTTTTTTCATTCTACTAACTAAGAAAAGATTTGTTCTTTATCCTACAGATTTTTTCCTGAAAATTCCAAGTACATCATGGAGAATCTGTATTTTCAGCTTAAAAAGAGTGACAGTGAGACTTTGTATAGTGCAGGGCTGTGCAAAATGTATTTTTCATCTTCTCCTACCAACACTGTATTAATTCAACATAAATTAGGTAGAATAGTTACATCTTCTGTCAACAGATCAAAGAGGCACTACCCAAACATGATGCAAAAAAGAGTAAATAGGAAAAACTGATAGTACTTATCAACTGCTTGCTCTCTCTAAAAACCCATATCCTTCAAAAAATAAAATTAACATTTCTTCCTAGGGCAGGACATTCTAAACTCAGGAATCAAACTTTAATTCTTTCTTTTCTGGAATAAATTTGTTAAGTATATACAAACATCAGACCAGCACAAGCCAAGCAAAGCACTCAAGTGGGTCAGGAAATACCTTGCATGTTCTTCAGGAAGCTTCCTCTGCCGTTGCATATGAAACATGAGGTCTCCCCCATTTACATACTCTATGACAAGAAACAATCTGAAAGTATATAACACAATTAATGCATTCCAAGGGAACTCTCACCAAACTCCTGACCCTGCCCTGGCCCTCCTCAGCAGGACATGGTGATGTCTCTGGGGCAGCTGTTCCACCCCTGGTGCTCAGGGAGGCAGAACAGCTCCTGCCCTCCCCTGTCTCCACTCCACAGCCCTGGAGCTGCCTGTGCTGAGCACGGAACCCCTGACAGCTCCAAGGATTCCCCCCAGAAATCCCTGCCTGTGTGATGGCAGTGCTCGGGTTTGCTCTGGCAGGAGCAGCTCAGCACAAGGACCAAGGTTTTCAAAACAAAAGAATTTCAGATCTTTCTTACCGACTCGTTGTTTGAAAGCATGAATGTAAACCAACTAGGAATGGGTTACTGGATGCCTGTTCAAACACATGTTTCTCTGTCTGTACCCAATCAATATCCTGAAATAGAGTAATTGAACAATCAGAACTCCTGCTGGATAACCACTGTGGGTATCCCCAGAAAAAAACTGAGCATCTGTGCTGCCTTACATACACCTGCATTGTTACACCTTCTTCAGAAAGGCAACACCCCCTAAAAACCTGGAGGAAGCTGTTCAACATTGTCATTCAGTTATATATCAGCAGTTTCTTAACCATTTAAGAAAGTTCTGCACAGAATTTAAGCCATTACAAATACCAAACATCTGCAGCATTTGATACACTGCTCATTCAGCTGCATGGATATAAGTTCAGTTCTTAGACAAATGAGCCCTGAAGCAACTCATGCCAGTAACACACAATGAGAATCTGCAGTTTTTAAAAGGTTCAAATAAACTGAACTTCTTCTCACCTGAAATTCAGATTTAATTCAATGAAACTACCAAAACCTGCTTAGTTGGTCCAGCCAAAATCATTAAAAGCATCACAAAGACCTTTAATCCTTCAATAAGGAGTCCTGAATACCCAATGCAAAACCACATAAAAACCTACCAAAGTTTGAATGTGCTGCAAAACTCAGATCCTGGTAACAGCATTTAGGCATTATTTCATATAACTACACACAGTTTAAACCTTACAGACAGTTTGGGCTGTAGATAATTCACCCTTCCTGCAATAAGTGATCATGTGCCACCCTGCAAACACTCAGCCCCCTGCCAATATACTAGAAATACAATTGTTCTAAAAATCCAGCAGATACTTTCAGCTTTTCAACCAATCTGGAGGCAATAAATACAGAGACAGAGACCAGGCCTTCCAGTGAAACTCAAGTCTCAAAGGAAACCAAGAAATGGTGCTACTAAATTGAGTAAGTCTGTTACATTTTGTGTTCAGACACTCATGAAGACAGAAGGGTAAACCTGGGTCCAAACATGGGCCAAAAATCCAATTTTGGATAAAACAACAAATATATCCACTTCTTTTTGGTTTTACTGAATGAGCTTCTCTTTAAAATAACCCCAGTTAAATAACCAGTGCACTTGTGTACTCATGCATTAGGACTGCATTAGTGCACCCCTGTTAACAAAACTCAGCACAGAAACTCTCACAGCAGAGCCCAGGTATTGGATTTGCTTCTGTCTCACTTCTCTGCACTATCAACCAGTCCCTGGAAAGCACAAACTCATTTAAACAGGCTGATCCTTGCTAGGTAATTGATTTTCTTTCTCCGTGAAACACTTACAAGGTGAAATTTCCATTACTTGCACTATCTCATGCACTCCCAGAATTCAGTGGATTTCCTATCAATGCCCAGAATTTCATTATGTAGCCTATCTCAGAGAAAAGCCAATTAGCTCAATCTTCTGTGTAATTATGAGAGCCACTATCCAAGAAAGGCTTTTCTCAACTACCTCTGGTTCTCAGAAACAGCTGCATAACTCATGGAACAGCACTTTGCTTTTGCTTCCACCTTCTTGGAAAAAACACGTGGCAAAAGGGAAACAGTAAAGAAACCACCCAACAGTCTCATCTTTGTTCCTAAAAAGAAACAGCAAACCAAGAAAACTGAGCCGGGGCCTCTGGAATAGTGACAAATATGACAGCCAGAGCAACTGACTGAAACTACCAACACAAAAAGGACCTAAAAATATTGTTTGGGGCTTTTTTCCCCAAGCATCCTATTTCAAAAAATTGTGAATATTACAGGAAAAAGATTAAGAGCTGTTGGGATTTCTTTCCCTTTTTAATTTTCATTCCCCCCCCCCCCCCAAACTTGTGCATTTGAAATCTTGTATTAAAAAAAAATTCAACAGGATTTTGAAAATAATGGAGAAATGCAGATTTCTGTGGCAAACAGAACCACAGGGACCTCAAATGGCAGTGGAATAATTTCTGAACTCATGGAAAACATTCCAGAGTCTCTTGCACACAAGCTCCACCACTGTGACTGCAGCAAGAGCTTCAGCTCCTTTTCTAACATACAGACACTGCTTTTGCCTTGGAAAACATCTTTGTTTTCTTTCAAAATTAAGTGCACAAATTCCATCTCATTTGTCTCATCACTTACAGATTAGCACATTCAGGATGGAATATTTAATACATGATTCCTACTAAGACTACTAATAATTGTTACTAAAATAAGGGACATTTCTCAGATCTCCCCCTGGTGCTTCCTGCAGACAGTTGATGACAAACAAGTCCAAAAGCCAGAAAAACTTCCATGACAGCAGAGTTGTCTGAAACATGAGCTGCTTGCTTAGTTGAGTGGTTTTTGTTAAAATATACTAAGTTTTGATAACATGCAACAGAATGCAATTAACACAGCCTTTTACCTCATCATCATGGACCAATTCCTTTTTCACCACTTTCATAGCATAGATCTGATCATTCTTTTTTAACCGAACTAGAAGAACTTTGGCGTAACTCCCACGGCCGATCACTCGGATTAAATCAAAGTCCTGGAGTCCAAGCCCCTGAGAAATCTTAATTCCATCCATTCCATCAATGACTGGTTTGATATCCTGGATAAAAAGAAACAGATGCTGGAAACACAAGACATTTCCATAGCAAGTAACTATTAAAGCAAAGAGATCTTTCAGCATGGGCAGGATTTGCTGAGGTTGCCTGGCCCTGGCACAGATCTGAATGCTGATTAACACTTTTTTTGGAAATATTTGGTTTCTGTTGGTTTTGCTCTCACTAAAAGTTACTGTTTTTTCAAGGCAGCAGTTCATCCAGTGAAGCATTTTGGCATTTCCCCCTGGAAAGCAGAAGGCAATGCCTTGAGAAATGAGGTTTGATTCAAATTCTTGAACCTCAAGCCATGCAGAATTTTCCTTTGTACTGCAGTGAAGAGCATCTTTCAATTCTGACAGGTACCAATTAATAAAGGCTATCCAAAGATAAGATGGATAAGGAAACACTAATTTGCTAATGAATTGCCTGCCTTGGCTTCAGTTTCTGTGTTCAGTTCACCACAGTTTTAACAAGAACCAAGATTTCCAACAGGTGCCTGGGAACATATGGAAGCAGATCTCAATTTCTCAAGTGTGAGAATTTGCAGGAAATATTACACTTTGAAGAAAGTTATTTTTAAATTCATTATTTATAAAAGATAAATTGTATCATCCTGACTGCTTGCTGGAATTAGGTATGAAAACGTGGGACAGAAGATGGAGCAGCTGAACAAGACAAATGCAGCAGGTCCCTGGGACATTCCAGGTTTTACCAATCTATCCAAGGCTTTGACACACTTCTGGGGCCTATTTTTATCTGACCTCACACTACTGTACTTGCAGACAGATCAGCATTCTGTGGAACTATGGAAAGTATTTATATAAAGGATCTTGATCTAGGATTGACTGCTATTAGAAGAGATTGCTCTAAGCTTAAAGATTCTAGTCAAGGCTCCCAGAATGCCAATTCCTGCCTGTAGGTGCCTGAGATCATCTCAGCACAGCTCAAAGAAAGGTGGGACAATCAGAGCAGCATCACTCAGGGCAGGTGAGCAAACAGCACCCCCCAAAATTTAAACACAAACTGTGTCTACCTGAGCACTAAACACAGCAGAAGTCAGCAATGAAAATTATCTGATGTGGTTTAATTTATACCCTTCCATCTTTGAATTTGAGATAAAATCTAAAGACATGACTGAAAATAAGGCTGTCACCCAAGAGCAGAACTACTCAAGTGTGAAAGGAATGGTAGTGACAAGCATTGTAGTGGAGGGAAAAGAAAAAGGTGGAGCAGAGGGGAATGTGAGTATTAGACCAACAGCCAGTGCTCTGCAGAGTGCACCCTCTTTACTTTAAACATGCCAGAAGCATTTTTAAAACAAATGGCTTGAAGCCCTTTAGAATTGAAGCATATTTGGATTTTCCAGACTGCTTTAAGGGAATAACATTCTTGATGTGCAGAGATTGTGTCAGACCTTTTATAAAAGAGCTGAAAAAAATGAGTTCAAGTGTATGTTACTCTACTCGTATTTCCACAGGAGCTGCCTATAAAGTACTGGGTATTATAGACATGGAGCCCCTCAGAGGGGTGGACAGTTAATGTATTATCAGTCTGAACCAACTGCCACACCAACAGCCTGAGGGTGACAGAGGGTGACATCCATTAGGGACAGAACACAAGGCAATGGCAAAGCCAAATACAGATCAAATCTGAAAAAAAAAACACAATAAAAATGCCTAAAAGAAATATAACTTTCAGAAAAAACAACCCAGACTTTTTCAAAAGGGAGCATAAAACACAGGACAACTAATCAGCTATTTTATAAAAAGTTTAATGATCAGCAGAATGTAAATATGAATTGCAAAAACATTTTAAAAACGTACCTCAGAGTCATCTTTAATGGTGTCATGTTTCCGGTTTGAAGGAATGTAGGGAACTGCAAAGGAAATCCAAGCAGTCTGGTTAGAAGGGCCTTCACTAGAAATAATCTTAAAAATTGCTAAACAAAGATGCTTGAGAAGCTTTGGGTCAGTTTGCTTTAAATACTGCAGGACCCTTGACCAGATTTTTCCACTTCATTGTAATCAGGAGGAGTGAAAACTGGGCCTCCAAATGGAGAAATACGAATTCCAGGGTAGCAAAGTACTCACTTCCATCAGTTTCTTCTGAAGGGAGATCAACTTCATCGTTTTTCTCACCTATCCGAGGTTCCTGGGAAGGCATGACCGAATCCTTGCAAACACAGGAGTCACACAGGAAAGACAAAACCACAGTGGTTATGCAGCCCCTGCTAAAAGACCATGTCTTGCCTTTTAACTACAGCTCAGCAAGAGCCTCACACTTGTATCTTCCAGAATGAAAACTGGGGTTTATAGAAATTATTTCTGAATCTAAACATTCCTGAATATTAATATTTTGTAATGCATGATAAAACCAGTCTACCAAAAACTAAATGCTACACATCAACCATTCCCTGCAATTACAACAGATATTTAGAATGTCTTCGAAAAGAAAGAGTGGTCTATTTTACTGCAAATTCAAACTTTTTTCCTCTGTAAGACTTCTGAGTCTGTTTGACATGGAGCTACAACAAAGTAAACACTTGAGCATGATGTTACAGACTCCATTTAGAGCACGGGCATCCTCCTTTCCTGCTTAATGAAAACATGAATTGTTACTCATTATGCAAGGGCATTGCATAAATTGGTAAAGATCACAGAAGGAGATAGTTTTATGTTGCATGTGGACACTGGTCCCATTCATGAGACAAGCAGGACTATTCCAGGAGGAGCAGAATTGGCAAAGAATTAGTAATGCCAAGGCAAGTCACAGGCCATACCAGTAAAGAAAACTACTGGTTTGAGTTAAAACAACCACCAGTGAAACACTGGGGATGAGCACAGGAAAGGGCTTCAAGTTTAGGGAGACACCAGCACTGCCACTGGAATACATGAGAACAGCACTGGAGAAACTGGGAGGGCAAGGGCAGGAAAGCAACAAGCCTGTTTACAAGCACGATTGCAAAGCCCACAGAGTGCCTTAGTTCTTAAAACATTCCCACAGGCTTAGAAGGAACAACTGCTAAGATTGTCAGTGACAACTCTATCTGTCTGTAAAACACAAAATATCTCCAGAAGTAAAATTCAAGCTTGAGCACACTCAAGTCATATCACGAGCTTTGTTCTCTCACTTTGTCTCTGCTCACAATCCACAGGCTCGTCCTCCACAGACATTGAGAAACTGAAACCCAGACACTGCCATGGGTGATAAATCTACAACCCTGCACAGCACTGAGTTACTCAGGGAACACACCTACAACACAACACAGGTCAGAGTGAACCACCTCAGCCTTGTAGGGCCTCCAAACTCACCATATGCCTTTTGCAGGTCAGTGGGACAAGGATGTGACAACGTTTATGGACCAACAGCTTGCAGTTGATACACTTGTAGCCTTGCCTTCCGAGCCCCCATATCCTTTCGCTGCACTGGCCACAGTACGCTCTCTGAAAGGCACAGAGCAATCAGCAACTCAATCATCAATACAATTAGCAATCCCTCTCGGGAGGGGAGTAGTTATCCAGCAGCAACAACCCATCCCAGTCACCTCACAGATGTTCCATAATAATGATTTTGGAATATCCACCTTCAGAATAACTGAAGGTTACACTTCACCCTCAGAATTCAGCTAAATGCAGGTCTTTTTTAATAAAGAGTGTTAACAAAACAAATACCACAAGCATATGGAACACATTCCTGTGCAACATCAGCACAATATTTGTAGAGAATAAGTATGTTTAGAATTGCAGGTTCCAGCAAAGGTCACCCAAACAAAGCTGCCAGAAATCATGTAAAAGAAGGACCCAAAGTGACTGTTTTGGAGAACACTGACACCAAATGTTACTAAAGTATAAAAAAGCACTCTATATCTGCATCTATACACTTTAACAGTGGTAGAACATCAGTAGAAACTGCATAATTAAAATTCAGTATCAAGTCTGATGTCAAACCTCTGCCTGTTGGCACTAAACATCAACAATCTATGGTCTTTTTTATACATGCAACAAACCAGCACCTAAATAAATTAAATCAAAATGAGGCCAAATGAGGGAGCCAGACATCCTGCTGCTGACTTCACCAGGACAGGTTTTTAAATCATTTTTGCAGTGTATGAGGGCTGTGGTAATTTTATCCACTGGACCCAAAGTCCCAACAGCACTTCTTGTATTTTGATAACTGTAGAACACAAGACTGAACTACACCCCCTCCATCTGCACAGCCAGGGGAAAGGGCAGGACAAACACAAACTGCACTGCCCAGGGGAAGGGAAGAAAAGCAAAAATGTGCTGCCTGATGAGAGGGGAAGACTGGACATGTAGTGCCACCTCTGTCAAAATTCCTGCCCACCAGACTTCCTTCAGTATTCTTGTACAGGTTTTGCAGCAGTCACATTAAATAAAACCACTCAGGCCCTGGAAGGAGGGGCAGCTCCCAAATTCCTTCAGAAATATAGGTAACCCTTCCATAACTCTCCAAAGCACATCAATCACAGTCAGAACAGTGTTAATCTTTGCATTACACTCATAAGATTGAAGTTTAGATTTTTGCATGGGTTCAGTTATGTGAAAAAGTTTAAAACAGGTTATTTTGAAAAAAGGAATTAATGAAATCATAAACTACTCCAGTCTTAAAAATTTTGTCAATATTAAAACTTGGTATCTAATTCACTAATATAGACACGACCATAATTTATTATTAATTTATCCATTTTAATGTCACATTTTACAGTTCATGTCAACTTAATTACTGATTTCAGTTGGATGTGGTTTGTTTTCTGGCTTTGTATGACATCATTTGTATGATGTCATTTGTATGCAGATATAAAAGCAGTCTTGTTTAGGATTGTGACAAGGAGGAATCCTAAAGAGGCATCAAAATCTCTATGTGCATATTCATATTGGCCTAATTTCAATTAAAACATCATTATCTATAATATTATGCATTACTAATGTGGTAAATATGCATTCACAGTGTTTCAAAGAAACATGTTTTAACTATGTAGCAAACAAAGTATATCTTTATTGGGTTGCACAGCACATTATACAAATGCATGTTCTAATTAAGATGTACAACATATTTTTCACATTTCTGCTGAAAAGATACTCAGTTTTCAGGGGCTCTTCCTGCTTTCAATGCAGTTTTGAGGTGGGGAATGTTATGAAAAAGGCTGATTTAATTTAAAGAAAAATAATTATTGCTGAATGAAAGAGTTACCTGTCCTCACTGATCTCAGTTTTGTGTGGAACTCCCCAAAGTGCACACCACATTTGTATATTTACTGCAATCCTCAGGCATAATGGGATGAGTGAAGGTGTCTCAGCCTTAAAGCTACACTCACTTTTGTGGATTGACTCAGATTCTTCCAAGGCACTTTTTTAGCTCAATAAACCAGATTTTGAACTCTCAGATCATGCAGTACCTCAGATTCTAAACAGTTAAAGCTCAATCAAGAGCTGTAACTTTTAAGAATGACACAAAGTCCTGAAGGGAAGAGATTATGCTAATGAGCAATGCCCATCACAGCAGAGGGAGAGGCTGCTCCAAGTATGCACCGTTCAAACAGTCACAAACCCAGGTTTTTAGAGACTTTAAAAATAAATTATTTCCATCAATCCTCCATTAACTCCTCCCCAGATTCAAACACTTCCAAGTTTTCCTGATCGTTACGACCTGACTAACAGTGCACGGACCGAAATGTCACAGGGACGAGCATCTTGCTGCTTTCCCTTTCTCCCAACACCCCAACACAGAACAAGCACAGCCTGGCAAAAACAATGAGCCCAGGACATGAGGGAGCCCCAGCGTTGCCCTCACAGTACTCACTCTGTTAAACCGTTTGGCTTGGAACAAATGCCCATTCACTCGGTACAGCTTCCTCCATCTTCGGGCTCCCCGGCGGTAGATGGATTCTAGGGAAGAGAGCAGGAGGGTGTAAGGCAGCAGCATGGCAGCCCAGGGCACCACACACCCCGTGCCAAGCAAGTTGTGCCTCAAAACAATCTTGCTTTCCTAAATATCAACGCACAGCGCCAGTCCCGGGGGATTTGCGGGTTTCTAAGGCAGCCGTGAGTGACAGCCCGGGCAGGATGTGCTTTCCCCGCTGCCTCTCCCTTTCCTCCAGCCCTGTCTCCTTCCTCACATGATCATAATCCCGTTACGGCTCCAGCCCAGGTGAGAGGGACAGTGCTGGTAAAGAAACGGCTTCCTCGGGGAAGTGACGCTGCTGGTCTCACTGGCCCCTTCCCACGGACACACAAAGGATCTTTGGTGCTCCAGATACACAACATTAAACATGTTACAAATCTGCAGTTACGTTATTTGACCTCAGTTTTATCTTGCCATTAAAAATTACTCAAAATATTTCTTCTGACTCGGGCAGTTCAAGTGCAGGTCTGCAATTATTTTTAATATATTCCAAACATAACAAGGAATCATTTAATCTCTTTAAGCCAGGCTTTGCAAGAGGTCAAACATGACACTACCCAGCACTGACTCCAAGTTACATTTTTGGCCCTGTTTACACACAGATGAGCAATTTTGGTGTGGCTGGTTAATTAGAGTTTGATATTTAATATTAAGTGTTGTGCCACAGGGGCCCCATTCAGAGCAGCAGTGGGGACACAGCCAACCCCAACACACAACTGGATCAGGATCTTCCCACAGCAGGTACAGGTGGGGACTAGAGGGCTGGGGGGTATAATGACCCTCAGAGACTTCACTGATAAACATCCTGACAAAGCATCAAATGGTAAATTTATAATTCTCAGAAATTAACACAATTAACTTTTCAAGTTTTAAACATCCACACCTTACCAAAGATGGAGCCTTTCTTAAATAGAAAGACACACAGACATTTTTACAGTCAAATGATAATGCAAGTAGTAAAAAGTTCCCTTGTTGAGAAGTTATTCCAACATTATATGGAGGAAGCCAAAACTCACAGGCTACTGACACACCATGTGTGAGCACTGCAATACTGGGGCTGATTTTAGATACTCTATTTTTGTCCTTCCAAAGTAAGACACATAAAAGCTTGGAAGTTTCTGTGACTCCACAAATCTACAGTGCCAAATCCCCAAACATTCATACCCTCTCTATTTGCATGTGCAAATGTTTACTGTGCAAGCATTTCACACAGATATTGCACTATTAAATGAATTGGTAACAATTTTTAACTGAAAATATGCCCAAAACCAAACACCAATGAAAACCTCTTCTACCATTTGTAGGGTGACTTTTCACCAAGAGAAAAAAATCTTCACAAGGGTTTTTTTTTCCCCCAAATAGTTAATTAATTCATTAGACAAAGCACCATATGGAGGCAATGTAATACATCTGTGATCTGAACACGAGCTTATCACTGACATGAGGAATATTAAGGGAATGATAAGTTACCAAGCAGCTTGTGCTGATGCAGTCTGTAAATAAAGGAGCCAGTCACCTCCCTAATTAATGATAAATATTAAATCAAAGGCAGGATTTTATATCATATACTTGTGAGGCAACAGTCTAACAAAAACTGAGCTTAATATAGAAAAGCAAGAACCCCTACAATTCACCTCTGGGACTGCCAGTGGTTCAGTGCAGGGGCTGAGGCAAATCAACCCCAATTCCCCACCTCTAAAAGAGGCCAAGGTAAAAAATGAGAAATCTGTCAGCATTTTGAGACACACCTTTATATCAAATGTTCTATTATTATTACACATTAAATTATATGACAATAAAACATTCTTGTTCACTGAGGATACAAAACTGGGCCAAGTGGCTGATCCACCACAGGTTGTGCTGCTGGAGAGGCCTCAACCCCTGGAAAATCCAGCAGGCAGGAACCTCATGGAAGAGGACATGCTCCCCAGAAATTCCCTTAAGGATAATGACAGGTTCTAATGAGGAGTTTGGGGTTTCGGTATCACTTGTTTTGAAACATTATCAGCTGCAGGAATCCTCACTAGAGCTCTGCTGGATCAAAGAAACCACATCGAACAATAAGCAGATTCATAAACAGCATTAAGTGTATTCCTTGAATTAAGAAATGATTTATTGTCAGTGTTCTGTGATGTGTGAACAGGGCTCCAATCTCAGTTTGCATCTCACCCCTGCCCCTCACTGGGAAAAGGAGCCTTTTGAACCCCAACAAAATGTTTGAGTACATGTTTCTAGAATAGTTCAAAATAAAACAAGTAAGGGATTCCTGATAACCAAGAAATACACCAGGTTTCTGCAGCCAGGATTGATCCCAGCCAACTAGAAAGAGGAATGCACCACAAAAGCCTGACTATTTAATTACTGTGCTTAATGAAAAGGGCTACTTTTTCATTTATTTCACAGTACACATCAGTTAACTCATTAAGGAGTTGGAGTTAGCTGCTTGCAGGCTGAAGGAGATATCACACCCCTAATTAAAATCATCTTTCCTCTCTGATGAATACTAAACACAGCCCTTTCCTAACAGAAAAAAATCCTTCTGAATCCTCATTTTGTATGTGAGGAGGTTTAGAGGAAAAATCAAAGTATCTTTTAAGCTGTTAACAGGGATAACAAATTTTTATTGGGGTCCATAAATACATATTCTAATGACAAAGAGCACACTGAACTTTACCTACTTCCAAGATTGGAAAAAAAACCCAACATTTTTCAAGTTAAGATTACAGGAGAAATAAAAATACTCCAACCAAAATACCTAAAAAGCAGTGGGAAACTGGCTGTTGCTGCTGTGCAATTCTTCCCTCTGTTGTTGTCAAGCTGTGCTCCTACATCACTAGCAGTGATGCACAGGGAACCTTGGAAATATCTTTATTATTGGCTTTCTAATGACGTTCATTAGGGTTGGGGTTCTTTTACAAAACTTTAAATAAAAACAATCGTGGATATAAATGGATGAGCAATTCATCTGTTGTTGAGAGTGCACCCCAAATTAACTCATGTACAGAAGATACTCCCCCAGTTCCACAATGGCCTGCACAGAAAGGATGGGACCTTTGCCTCTGAAAACCTTGGAGCAGTGGGGAGGAATCAAAGGCACCACAACTGCTCTCCAAATGACCCAGTGCTGGTCACACCAGTGAATGGCAGAAGATGCCACAGAAATGGTTTCCACTCCATTTGGATTTCCAAACGCAATTCCAGGCTCTGCTTTGACGTGATCCAGCTCTAATGGAGCCTGTTCCTATCCTGAGCACAGAGAGGTAATTTGCTATTGCTGCAAATCATTTCTCAGAGATTAATACAACTTGTTTACAGGCCAATTACCCGCCCTGCCAGCTGGACACTTCCAGAATGCCCAGTTTTTGTTTTGTTCTGTTAATGTTGTGCTGAGCACACAAGTGAGCATTCTTTCAAAACCAACTCATGAATTACAAGGGGGAAATTGATATTGGTATTTCAGATATACAGAATTTCTTCCTCAAATCCAGTCTAAAGATAGAACACATTTTGGGAAGATAAATTCTAAAAGACCTTGACAGGACATTGCTTCGTATCTGTTACTTAGTTTGTTGCAAACAGTTAAATTGAAACAATAAAACTTCTTTCTGAGGAATGTAAAAGACATACATGGGATGGGTTAACTGATCCTTTTTATTATTAATAAACTTTTATGTAAAATTGAAGTTAGAAATTGAGGAGTATCCTTAACAATATATAGATAGTAAGTACTCTGTCCTCTTGCAGTTATTGCAGTCAGAAGAAAGCTTTTTTTTTTTTCATTTAAGACTGATTTGCAGTTGGGAAACCATCTCCCCATCCTCCTTTTCTTTCCCAACACACACTAAAATTAACTACAAAGTCAGATCAACCTCTATTAAAAAAAAGCACAATTAAGATAGCAATGATCAAGGAAGGGCAGGACCCACAGCATCAGCAGAGCACCCACAAGGAAACAAATGTGTCTCACAGAACAGCAATATTTACCCAGCATTTCCTGCAACACAGTTGGAACACTGTGAATATCCCTCCCCACTGACTTAAGAGGGGTCAGTGGATTCCCCCCCTGGGCCTGTGGGGAGAACACCTGTCCTCACACTCAGTTCCTGGGTGCTCCCACTCCCAGCCTGCTGCTGAAATGGCTCCAGGCCACTGCAAGGTGACAAGTCACATCACAGAGACAATGCCACAAATAAAACAGAGCTAACAGCTCACTTGGAGCAAGGCACTGACTCAGAACTCGATGATTTCATGGGAAATGTATCAGATGTACTTGAAAATAACACAATAAAAGTATTCCAAGTGTTAGTCAAGAAATCCTCACTAAATTCAGTCACTGGTTGCTGCCCCAGCAGTGACAATGTCCTGGTTCTGAGCACATCAGGGACCACAACCTGCTGGACGTCCTTCCCAACCCCTCGTGCTGCATTTTGCAAGGCTGTCCCAAGCACAGGACAAAATGATGCTGGATTTGTTGCTTTGATTTAAAAGAACACGTAATGAAAAGGGCCAGAAGACAACTGGTGATGCTTCTGAGTGGTTAACATCTTTGTTTAGGAAAGAAAAAACTTCACATTTTCCCTCCTCTGACTGGGCTTTCCATGCAATTTTAAATTCACACCCTTCCTTCCATGATGTGCAGTTGGCTCTGCTTACAAAGTCACAATAGTCACATGCACCCCAAAACCAAACTTGCACTGCAGGGTTAATAAAAGTCCAAAGGCTTCTTTTGATCATTGCATCATTTATTCACCCAAAATAAAAGTCACTTTCATGAAAAGATTTGCCACAATGAAAACTGAATTTAATGTTCTATGAACACCATTGAAGAGCTGCATTAAAATGTTTAACCAAGCTGAAAGAGTATGAACCAGTACTCAAATAATTTAATTCTTTAATTTAGCTCACTTAGTGCTGAGGTAGATCAAAATGAAGTTCTGAACATCCAAGCAATCTGTGACATCTGCATCCTCTCTGCAGGCCACTTTGTTGTCTTGAAACAAATTTCTGTGTGTTAGTACATACATGAGGAGCACTTTCTATTCTAAAAAACCCCTGGTAACAGAAAGCCTCTGTCTTCCACACATCCTGGAATTACCAAAGGAGGCAACCAAAGAACTGAAGAGCAACTTAACCTCCTCCACTCCTTGTCCCATAGGAAACTGTTAACTGATTCAACTTAATCCAAGCCAACCAGGATTTTTAAATTAATTGTACCATATTTCATCAGTTGTCTTTTCCCAAGTTGAAGTCCTGGCCTTGTCTCCTTGCACTGAAACTTTCCACTGGCCTGGCCTGTTCACCCAAATTCCCCCTTATTTCAGAGGTACTTGTGCAATTCTATCTGTACTCCAAAGTGCTACTGCACAGGAAGCTGATCATCACAGAACTACCAGAAGTCTCCAGAACTCACGCTTAGAATGAAATTCAAATTTAATTCATGTTTTATCAGAGTTGACAAAGTGAAAAACTGGGAGTCCTGTGCCAGTCACAGGGTATTTGTACTGCTTTACTGAAGCACAAGAGATAACCTAAATTACTGGAAGAAGCAAAGAATAGCATTATTATTACTATTATTACGAGCATGTAATTGGAAAAGTCAAGAGGATCATACCAACATCTTAAAGTATCATCTTCAAATAGTTCCTGGTTGCCTTTAAATGTTCCCCCAGCTAACAATTCAAGGGTGAGCCCTTACAGATGCAGAGGAAATGGCAGTGGAACTCCAGAGTTACAAATGAGGCACTTTCTTGTTGGTATTGACTCAGTTTCCCTGTCCCCACTCCCAGGTCCCCGCATTCCCCCTGCGGTTTGAGGATGAACTGCACAGCCTGCTCACCCCTCACTCCCCCGGCAGCAACTGGGGCTCTCTGTGCCCCTCCTTCCAGCACGACTCAGGTTTGCTGCCTTTTGCTTTATTTGCCATCCATTCCTGTGGCACAGCAAGCCCTCAGTGGCTGCACAACTGCTCTCACCCCCAGTGCTCTCTGTTCTGAACGAGCAGCACTTGAAGTCTCACACAAGATCAGGCTCCTCACTGAGCAGCTCTGAAATCCAGCTCAGCACTGAAGGGCCCATTTACCTGCCCTGCAGGCCCTGCTGCTGTTCTGTAGCTCAGTTAAACACTCAAAACCATGGCTTGCACAGAGCAACTAATTTCAGAAAGTATTACACACAGCCCAAGTATAATAATATATAATTAGCCATGACCATATAATTTAGGAGGTTACATATTAAATAGCTCTTCCAAGCTACTGAAACACACAGGCCTAACCAAGGCTTAACAGGCTCACAGATGTTCACTGATACCAACAAAACCAAAAAGCTTCATCATCTTGCCCCCTGAGTTATCCCATATGCCTTTACATCAAAAGTGGACTTAACAGCTTATGAGAAAATATGAGAGGTAACACAAGGAGTGGAATAAGACGTTACATCAAAGGGAAGTTTCCTAAAACCAGATGACATCCTTTCTCCATCATTATAGTACATTCTGAGCAACAGCTCAGAGGGGGTGTGGAATAAATAAAAATGAACACAGGCCATTTGCTATGACACCTTAAAAACTAGCCCAAGCATTCTTTATTCCATTCTGGTTTTATAGTTTACAAATCGGTCTATAAACATCTGCTAAGGCATCCAGTACCTTTAATTAAGGGCAGATCTCAAAACTCACAATCAGACTTGTGCCTTGTAATTTTATGCATCCATTACCCAAAGGAAGGCCTAGCCCTTTATTCTTCATTGGATGTTTCACAGCTAAGAAAAATGTTGAAATTATTTCAGAATTAAAACCATGAAATTATTACAAGCAAAGCAGACCTTTAACTACAATTCTGTTTCCAGTAACTTACGCTGCCTCACAATCTGTCTGTTTTTCAAATCTGTCACGTAGGACACAGACACAGAGCACAGCTAAGACAGAGGAAGGGATTTCAGGTATTCTTGAGAAACTATGACACAGCTGTTTTCAAATCCTAAGCAAGAATATCTTACATTGAAATAGTACAATTCCCCCCTCCCTGCCAGTTCAATTACAAAAACCAGGAGAGGGTTACTAGAGATTCAAAATTGCCTAATTATCCAGTGCAATCCAATCTACATCTTCAGAACAGCCTCTATGGTGGCAATAGTTCCTTTCTTCATTGGGGGATTAAATTGGTTCACGTGCTCTGAATAACCTAATCACTGCTGCCAATACAGTAACAAATGAAGGGAAAAACCTGCCTTATGAGCTAGAAAAATATTTACAGGCCACACTACTCCAGCAAGAAGCCTTTTAGTGCTATTTCATAGTATCGGGCAGAACGTAAAGCAAAATCCAGTATCTACACCTAAAATAAAAAGCCTACAACAACAATTAAGTTTCTAAGATACCTTCACTCAAGCCTATGATGAAATTTTCAAGAAAGATGGCTTGGGGGAAAATGAAGTCCAAGCACCTAATGCTAAAATACTGAGCAGATAAACAAAGAGCATAAGAGACATGCACAACACAGTGTAATCATTACCAAAAAAACCAGACAGCAAAATCACCCAGAAATATTAGATAATAAAAACTGTCACAATAATAAGTACTTACACATTACAAACATCTTCATTTTCTTCTGTTAATTAATTTAAAGGTTTCCTAGTCTGCATTCCTCTATTTAATGAAGCCAACAGCAAAACAACCCTAAAATTTGCTAGCACTAGCTACCCAAATCCAAGATGAATTTCATTATTAAATACACAGATCTATTTGTTAAGCAGAAGTGAACTAGCACAGTTTATTCTGACAATATTAGAAACTAAGTAAACCTTAATTCAAAACAAGTATTTCACAATTAAAAAACATCCATCTATGACAACCCACTAAGCAGAATTCAACAAAAAGGCCTCAGAAAATGATGGTTCTAAATCATTAGTCTTTACATCAGCAATCTTACAATAACCAGGCCCTGAGCACATACCATCAGGGTTTTTTGGATACATTTCTTTCATTAATCTCCAATATTAGCAGCAGCAGCATCACTCACTCTTCCATTCCTTTCCTCCTAAAACACATTCCCCAGGAGTCCTTTCAATGCAATTTTCTCAGCATTTCCGAGGTCCCTGAGCCACATCCCTACGCACAGAGGCAGCAGGAATGTCTGCATTTGTAACAATCCATGGCTGCAAAGGAGGCTGGCGGGCAGGGCGCCTGTACCAGCCCGAAATGCTGAGTTCTGTGCTCTCCTGCAGCACACGCACACACAGCCCGCGCCACGGCTCCCACGGCACCCACAGCGGGCACAGACCCCGAGAAAACATGCAGTACTCACTGGATTCTATTCTTTAGCCTCTTCAGCATGGAATTCTTTACAGTGTAGTAGCTATGAAATGGAACATTTTCCCTTTATTCCACGGATGCCGCTGTGTGAATACCATTAGATACCAAGGACAATAGGCAGGATCAGCTCGAACATTAAGAGCAAATATTTAATGGAAGACTGGTTACCCCCGTCTCTCCCTTTCACATCTCTGCCTCATGTATCCAGGCACGGGTGGTACTGGCTCCCTTGAGAGGCTGTAGCGAGCAGCTGAGGCACAAACTAAAACATGGCATGGATGTCAAGGAGCTGATGTCACCAAAACAAGCATTTCTCTGATAAAACCAGCAATTCCGTTAGGGAAGTCCTACAAATCGATAGGAATTGTTCAGCTGAATGTGCTGTTACACAATGCACTGCAGCACCAAGAGTGATAAACCACAGTAAGATCTGTCAGCATAAATAAGCTGAGGCTACAATAACTAAGTTATAAAAGTGCCAATCAGATGCCGCGATCCACAGCGCGGCACCACCGAGGGTGTCGCTTCAGGGAACAGGAGAGAACACACCAAACACCTCCAACAGACTCCTTTAATATCAATTCCACAAAACGAGCTAATCTACCAAAAAAAAAAAAGTATTTATAAATCAAAGACTGGTCTAAAAGTCTGCCATCTTTACCAGGAAGCAGCACTCAAGCACTCAAGGCTCCAGAGCAGCAGGTGCTGAAGTGCCTCACGGAGGTCACAGGCAGAGTCTGGGAGGAGCTGGGAGAGGTTTCAGACATCCTGTCACCTCAGCAGGGCAGCACTGCCAGCCCAGGCTGTGGGGACAGGGGAGCCGAGGGGGAAACTGCTGCTTGCACAGCAGCTGTGCAGTTACAGCAGGATCTGGGTCTGGTGCCAACAGAAAAGTGCAAAAATTCAGGAGCAAAGGAATCCAGAGACAATTCAAGTGTAGACGTTGAAGCCTGTGTGAATTCTGTCTCACAGACAGCAACACTTCAATATAAGAAGGTTCTTCAGGCACGAAAATAACTTTCCTTAAGTCATGCAAATAGAATTGAAATATTAGTCACACAGTTTATTCCATTAATGGGTTACATGCTTTTATTTCAGGCTTTGCTGGCTGGTACAATCTCAAAACTGTATCAAGGTAAGGAAGTTGAGGATACCTGGCAACTGTATCATTAAATTTCAACATAAATGGAAACTGTTCAGCTTGTATTCTGCACTCTTCCAAAGCACTGTTGTTCTCAAGGAGCTGGAAAGAAAACCCTACAATTCTATGGAAATTCACTAGAAAAGATTTGCAATTCAGAAGATCTCGTACTACTGGAAAGAGTCACTCCATGGCCTAATAAGAACACATCTGAGCAATGGATTGCAAATGGAATTATTTCACAATTGAATAGTTTTATTTGAAAACTCCATTTCAAACTGTCTGAAGTTCTGTAAGAAACCAACAGTCCACACTTAGACACTGCTAATTTAAGTAGAAGCCCATTTTGGATAGAGCAGCTACTTCACTGTTTATTTGTCTCTGGAAAAAACCTGGGGCAATCTCATAAGCTCCTTTATAGTGTAAACATGATGCTCTAGAAAAGTACATAATATTCTCACTTTTAAAAGGATTTCCTATGAACATAACTGCAGTGATAAAGACAGAACTTGAAACATAATATTTTATGAACAAAGGACAATATTTTACTCCTGACAAAGTAGTCCTTGATATCACCAGTACCAGTAACATTTCCACCATTCAGTCCAAGTGCAATGCAGATGTTTGTTGTAGGCCTTTAGTTAAACAAGCTACGACAGTGAATGCATTAATTTATGCTAAATTTTAATTTAAAAGGTCTGTAGCAAAAAATATTTACATGGGCCACAAGATCCCATTTCCATGCAGGGCCCATGGATGCAAAGAGGCAAATTAATTAATTAAGGCATGAGGAACCTGACCACAAATCCCTTACTGAGCACATCCCACTAAACAGGCTTTTTAACCAACCCGAGTTTAATTCAACGTGACCTGTAAAACCATGGAGGGAGAAATACCCTACAGACACAATAACCAGGTCAGCTGAGCCTCACTCAGCTGTGGCTCCTGTAGCTCATCTCATGGCTTGAGAGAACTAAAACTTGTAATAAATTAACACAGAAAACTTTTCTGCTAGAATATCTACACCCTTAATGAGTTCATTAAATTAGGTGTCTCAGGGATAATTTCTTTAACTCTTCTAATCAGTGTAGAAAAGTCTTTATTTTCTCTAATTGGCTGAAAAAGGACAGCGGACAGCACTGCACATCCACTCTTCTTTCTTTCTAAAAGACAACTTTAATAACCTGGTCAACATGAAAACCTGACTAGTTTTTACACTTAACCTTTCATCTACTGTAGTTTAAAGGTGAAAAATCACACTTGAACTGTAATATTTTTGTATTTATTTCACCTCACTCCATCTTTGTGAAAGTTTTCAATGGAGCAATCATTAGTATTAATTCTCTAATTAAAAATATTCACCAATACCACTGCACTATTCATTTTTACCCAGTCAGTTAAACCCTGATCAATCAAGTGCTTTTCTCTAGTATGCATTGCTTGCTTTTATCTGCAATTTATTTTATCTCCTCTTGTACTTTCCAAAGAGAAGAGCAAAGGTCCTTCAAGTTCTTCACTCAGCTTTTCCCCACACTGCTTTGAGCAGCCAAGAATCATCTTGTACCTCTGGCACCCAATTATTCCCATTCCTTTCCTTAACCTTTACCAAGATATGAACTAATGTCCTGCTGCCATCCCCCTATAATGAAAAGGGACTCTACAGCCACTTAATCCTTTTATCCCTGTGCAGCTCAGGCTACTGAAATACAGGTAAACCTTATCAATTACGTGTCCTTCCTCTGGAGGTTTATCTACCTTTCACAGGATTATTTTTACAGAGATTAATAACCTTTTTATTAAAATGGCTGTATCTCCCTCTTCAGTACATCATTTCTTTTCCCTGCTGTTAAAAAACCCAAAAGAACCAGAAAAGCAAAAGCCCATGTTCCAATGGGCATCTCAAATCCTGTTGTCTCTTCCTCCCAACACATCAGCTACTGGAAAACAGTATTAATCCTCATAAACATTAAAACACTGCTACAACATTGATTTATGTGATTTCTCTGTTGACAAAATATCATTTTATATTCTTTCAAGAAAACAAAACAGATAGACATGACTGCAGCACTAGGTTATGAAGTATTTTAATATATTTCTTTTCCACGTGACTCTAAAAAAATTAGCTAAAATTTGGAAATATTTTTAGTACTCACTATCTTCTCCTGGACAAGGCATGCCGGGCTTCTCTGGAATACTTGGGAAAACTAAAACAAAAACATTAGATTTTTAAGGTAAAAGATTCTTGGCAGTCCTTTTTACTTGATTCTTGAATACATTTACACAGAAACAGTTTTTGGGAGCCTTTAAATAATTCTGCATGAGAAATGATGTAATCAAAATCTGGTTCCAGACTGGCAGATCTTACACTGGAGTAAAGCACTAACAAATATGTGCAGCTCAGAACTCCAAGCCCCCTCAAAGTCTGCTGTGCAGGTTCAGCTTTGGGCTCCACTTTCCCCCTACAACACCAAAGAGCAGGGCACCAACTACACAAAGAATGTTACTGACAGGCAAAGGAGTTGCTGCAGCCTCACACTGGAGCAGCTGTTGGGCTGATCAAACACAGGTTCCTGAACTGTGCAATACTTGCCATGAATAATCAGCCCTTCATCCCTGTTCTGGCAGTACAGACGGAAGGCTTCCTCCAGCTCCATCTGAGACGAGATGGTACAGGGGTCACCTGACAAAAACAGCAGCACACAGGCAGATTTAAGACTGAAGAATTAAGTGGAGAATTTCAATTAGTCAGTACAAAACATACCAGCCTCAAGAACTGCCTTTCTTTCAATCACCTGGTACTAAGCTGGCACTTTGATCGAAGACTCATACAATTTTTCCTTCCAATTTTATCAAAACTGAGTGCATAGAACTATAGTTTGGTCTGCAACAGGATATTCAGTTTTGTATTTTGTTAGATATGCTTAAAGAACCCCCATTTTCCTGTCTGCTTGTGGTCACATTATCAGCATTACCTTGTGAGGGTTATTTTTGTTAAAACTCAGTAATTAATCCATAAATCCACTTAAGCAGACACACGTAAAGTACAGAACGTCCCAATGCACTGAGAGCAGGCAAATAAGTGAGGGTGTCACCCTGACCCCCTGCCCTGTGGAACACCCACCCTCACCTTCCTAAGCACACCCTGTGTGACACATGGCCTTGTGATACACAGGCCAAGTGATGATACCACCATCAATCCACATGTAATCAAGTAAAGTCTGATTTCTTATTTTTAAAAAACTGTCTTATTTTGTAAAATGATCCATCCAGGGCCCATCTACTGCTCTTTGAAGGCCACTGCTGTTAATGGTCCATAAATACTGCAATAATGCAACATGAAAGACAAAAGAATTATCTGTACTGCAATCAACAATCCATATCCACTATATGTTTGTGGGATTTAATTATGAGTGAGCTATTCATAGTTCAAACATTTTGGATCTTGTCAAAACAAAAAAAACTATAAAAGCACAACAGAAAATATTTTCTTCAGCTCTTGGTAGGTTTTCTTTATTCATTAAGCCATCGGCAATTGTTTGCTTTTAGTTAGTTCAAAGAGAACATCTGTTTGTGCAATCAGTCAAATGAACTTAAATTCCATGTGGCAATAAGTGGAAACACTCACTTGTAAGCAGGAACAGAATAACTCACAAAACCCGGGAGGATTTGGGACAGCCAGAACAGCTCATGGGCTGAAAGTGAACAGCTCAGAGCCAGGAACTGGAAAAAAGGCTCTACAGGTTTGCATTCAACCAAGACTGGAGGAAAACACTTATTAGAACTGCAACTGAAGAGATTTGTTGTTTTAATTTAAGTGAGCCTCACAAAGCCAGTGCAACAGATAGCAGGACTCGTGCCTTAAAACCCTTCAACACTGAAGTCTGAGGTTTTCCTCTTCCCTGCAATAATCTTCCTTTATTAGCAGGCACGCAGTTCAGAGCTGAGCACAGGCAGGGCAATTATCCTCCATGCCCTTCTGAGCAGGTTACTTTTTATTACACCACCATGAAAATGAAGATTAGAAAACTGAGGTTAGCAGAGTTGCCTCTGTCTTGATTGGTAAGCAGAAGATAAAGAGTAAAATTTAAAAATAATTGACATAATTTCTTGGTATCTCAAAAAGGACTGAATCTTCCTGGACTACAGGCCACGTCCTTCCTCAGGCATTACCTAGAAATGTGACTGACTCAAACACTCTCAGCTAAGAGAGCAGTACAGGCTACTGATAGAAAAACCAAAACACACAATTTAAAACGTCAGCCAAATCAATGTGGTGTTTTTCCATCTTTCTGTACTCAGTTCTACAGGTTGTGCAGGCCATGGCTTTGACAAGGTGCAGACAAAGCCTTCACTCCATGGAAGTGAATTCAAGTGCTACTGCAATTAACCCTGAGGCTCATTTCTCTGAGCTCCCTCCTTTCCTTTCTAAGACAGGGTTCTGTACTTGGATATTTACAAACAAACATTAACTCCAAGATAAGATATTGGTTTGTACAAGTTTCCTCAATGCCCCTTCTCTGTCCCACAATGAAGGACAAACCCAGGAATGCCCAAGTGGTATTTCAGTCCACACCTTCATCATCAATCCACTTGAGGGTAATTGGCTGTTCCTGCTCCAAGTTACACATCTCGTGCACTTCATCACAAAGTTCATCGTAGCTCATCGAAGCATCCAAGTTTGTTATCAGGATGTCCCTGCAGGAGATGAAAACATTGGGTTTTACCAGGAAATACCTGCATTAGCCTGTGTATTCCAGCAGTTCCACCTATGGACACCAAGCTGCAGAATCACACCAACAGAATGAGCATTCCTTATATAAAGTGCTCCCACTCTGTCACCAGGATTACATCTCACAGTGCTTACCTTCAAAAACATACTTTAGTACAGAGGAAATAATTGTGTTAATCACCTATCTTTAATGCATGTTTACTTGGGTGAGCCAAGTTCCCATATTATAATTATCAGCCTTTGAAGTGTCATTAAAAAAAAAAAAAAACCAACAACGAACCAGCAGCTTTTGTAAAAATTAATTTTTTTTAATCCAGGTAGTTCTTCCATCAGGAGATAAGCAAAATCTCAATTATTGTAAAATCCTTTTAAACTCTGGGCTTTTCCTCACATCCACATTCCTCAAAGAGGAAGCTTTGATGAGGTGAATTCTCACAGGATGTAATGACAAGAAAATTCGGATAAAATCTTACTCAAATTCTGCATCTTGTGCTCTACTTCTACAGTTTTAGAGAATGTGAACCCCGTACTCAGGCATTTGTGACAATAACTCTTGTTATAATGGAAGTCCACACATCACTGTCAAAGCAGGTCAAATATCAAAAAAAGAAAAGAAAAAATTATGCAGAACAAAATCTGTTATAAACTAAACTTTCACCTATTTTTAGAATATCTTTCAAATGACTGACTCCAGGAAATCAATTAATAAACAAGTGCAAGAAGAAACAGGAAATAAGTCATCTCACTGCCTTCAAAACCTTCCAGGGGATAATTAGGAGACAGTTTTATAGCTAATGGCTACTGCCATGTGTAATTCTTTGCCCTCTTAGTTTAATACAGCAAATACATCAGAAGTTGTCCAACATGACAGATAATTTTTCTATTTCCACACTGTGTGACAAGTCATTTTAGAAAGAATGTTATATGACATACTCTGCCTACTTATGTCTTTCAGCCAGCAGTTGAATAGTACTACACTAAGAAACTTCAATTCCACAACTTACATTTTAAATTATATGCATTAATAACTTTCCATTTTGCCTTTGCTGAGAAAAATTACAATAAGCAAAGCTCTAAGACGATCACTTTAAAGAACTGCACTGCTCCAAATTCAGTTTAAAAGCACTGCTGCCTTTTCAAGTGTCCCTTTAATCTGCACTTTGTAAAGCTCTCAAAGAACAGCAACTTAATAATTCTTCATAATAACAACAGCAGAAGAAATCCATACCCCACCTGCCAACCTGTAAACCCCTATTATTACCTACAACACTGAGAGCTGTTAGGTGAGGTCGAGTTCAAGAGCATTTCCCTGCCAAAGAAGTCATGTTTTATGCATTTTTGGAAGCAGGAGACCAAGCTGGTTCTCACAGCAGTGTGTGGGGGCTGGAGCAATGCCTTGCCCCAAGACAAGGTCACCAACAAACACAGCTCATTATTTAATGTGCTGCCACCACAAGCTACTCATGGAATAAAGCAGCTGTGGATCTGTGCTAAATGGACCATCACACTTGTGTCTAAATAATGTTCAAAAACTGAAACTACACAGTAAGACAACACTCCACTACACACACTACAAGCTCCAGCCAAAGCTGGCAAATACTAATCAGCCTTGAATCGTTAACATTATTGCAACAGATGCCATCCCACAGGTAAATTAATGAACATATTCACAATATCCTCGTTCCTTCGAGATTTACTGTATTTAACCTTAATGTCTCCACAGCCACATCAGGCAATGTGGGCTCAGAGAAGTGGAAATCATTCAGTGTTCAACACTAAAGAATCCCACGGGGCTTTTTGGAAAAGATATTTGAAACTGGACACTCCACAGTAATATGAAGAGCTAAAGACCAGTGAGTTCTGTATGAGCAGTTACAGCAAGAGAATCATTCCCACTGACATTAAATGTGCCACCACTGAGAGTGAAGGTAACACAGAGGAAACAAGGCTGCATCCACTGAAGTTATTTCCAGTAACCAGGTATAAACCAGATAACCTGAGTAACTGCAACAGTGAAATAAGAATTACACAAGTTGCCTTCCTTTTGCAATCAGCTCAGGCAGTTATTTATACTGTGCTATGTCAGGAACTCTGTCACACCTGGAAACACGAATACCTGAGATACTCAGACTCCACACACACACTCAACACTCTCATGTTTTACAACTTCCTCATGCTTAGATTTTAACTGGGAGTTTAATATGGTATTTGTACTGTTACTTTAATTTCAGCAGCTAATTGAGTGAGCTTGCCCCTAATTCTGAAGCTGTCCAGCACCAATGACTTCCTGCAGTGTTGGATTTGTTTAAAAGCTGAGTGTGGTACTGGAATGGAGACACTGAGATGATCAGTTATCCAGGTTATAAAACCAGAAACAGCCACTTTTTACTCACAGAATTTGATCTGTGGAAAAACCCCAAAATTCACTGTGCTTGGAACTTGTGTTTGTAAACTGACACCCTACAGACTCCACAGCTACTGGAACTGACTGAATGTCGTGTTGCAGGAGAAACTACAGTAGTTTATTGTAAAATAGCACAATAATTACACATGACTTCTAACAGCAACACAAATATCACCACCTCCCTCAACTCTGCACAGACAAGTTCCACACACACACTCCTTTCACTTTATATCAACACACCTGCCAGCAAACTGTTCCACATTATCTACACCCAGTTCTAATGGTGTTTATGGTGCCTTCCCTTACACAGCCAAGGCAGCTCTCCCACTGCCTGCATTTCTTATAAATTTTCCTTCAAGTACCAAATTTCTACATTTTAAGACCTGAGTTTGACATGAATTCTCACCACTAAAAGCATATCAATGTTTTTACTAAGCTAATTTTCACATGAAAGTTTAATTTGTAGATAAATGAGCTGCCAAGCAGCAGATTCTGCTCAACTTTCAATTTACAGGTAGCAAAATGAAGGCATCAAAATCCAATGACTGAGCATAAGGAAATAATTAAAAGTCAGTAGCAAAGCTGGAAGTTGAAGCCAGCTAAAGTAAAACTAGATACATTTTCATAGTAATGCATGAGAAAACTGGCATTGCCAAACTAATAAATTGCTCTAAATTCTAAACTCAGGACCTCAAACTACTCAGCACTGACCTGGTAGGTAAGTTTAAGAAAGCATTTCGTTTGAATAAAATTTGTGGAGTGACTTTCATAATTACATTTCATTCAGAATAGCATTTTTCTACACCACAATCTAAGAACAGAAGTAGCAAATTTACTTATTTAGTAGTAAAACATCAGAAAAGATCACTCAAGTAATTTATCAAATGCTGCCAACAAGTTCAGTCTAAATATTTCAAATCAAGTTTAAGGATCTACTTGGGCCAAATATTTAAGACTCCTCAAATGACTTAAACTCAGGCCTTGAAGGAAGACAAGAGAGACCAAAGCAACACTATTTTGTCCTTACAGTGGCAGCAAATCAATCAGATTAAACATACCTGAAAATCCAGATTTCATGTTGAAGTAGTAAAACCTTCCTGACTCTACTGAGTGAAGTCATAAAGGACCAGGACATTTTTATTACAGACAGGATAAAACACCGTAACTCCATCTGAATGCAGGAGATGGATCCAGACCTGTCTGTGACCACGGCAATCAATAAACCATCAACCCAGAATAACTGTATGTCAGTTATGCACATTTTCCCCCCTTTTGAGAGAGGAATAAATTAACTTTCCTTCCTGATCAGTATGCCATAGGAGCCTGAAAAGTATTTTCATAACCTAGAGGTTTACCTACCTGATCTGACATTAATTACAAATCCACCCATGCCCTGGTTACTCTACCACTAGGTCAGACTGTGAACTCCTGCTCAATATGCTTCAAAAATAGACAGGGAACAGCACAGAGGGAAGGACACTCTGACTTACCCACTGTAGTGTGTTTTGACTCTGATGAAGTCTTTGTTCAAATCAATTTTTGAGCCCATTCTGCTAGGCATGGTCTGTATTTAACAGTCTAAATTAGATTATAAATATGTAGAAATAAGTTCATTCAAGACAGATAACTAATTCTGAAGTGAAGAGCTTCACATGTGAAACACGTATTTCTGCTCCAGATGATTCTCAATCCAGCTGCATAGGAAAAAAAAAACAGAATATTGATGAATATGCACACACTCTACTACACAAATGAGTCGTGTCAAATTTTAGAAACACAAATAGCTTTACATGGAACAGCAAGAAATCAAAAGGAAAATGTGTAAGACCATTGACCTGCACAGAAATTAAACGAGATTGGTTAAAAATACCCAGTACAATTTAGTTTTACAGAAATATCCCAAGCATTTGAGGATGCTTTCTTAAAAAAACATCCAACAGCTCCCTCTCGGTCGAAAATACTCCACAGAAATCTCTACTTATTCACCAACACAGCGTCTGGTTCTTTTCTTCCAAAGAACAGAGTAACTAGAAATAGGTTTTATATACACAGATCGCTGCAGTCAATTAACGTCGGTCACAAATTTACCCAAGAAAAGCTGAAGAGGAACTCCACGGGGCAACTTAACTTACCTTTACGATGGGAAGCCGACAAACATCCTGTTTATTCCAAGTTACTGCCTCACACACCTATGTGCGCACCCAGACACCTCCCCCTGCCCGCGCTGTCGGGGCAAGCCGGACCAGGAGCACGGGGGACACCCCAGAAGTGCCGACCCTCCTCTCCTCTCCTCTCCCGGGGGCTCAGGGGGAACACAGGAACCCTCCCACGGCCCGGGGTCCCCCCTCAGCCCCGGCCTGGCCACACCGCGAGGCGACCCCGCCGCCCGGGACGAGGAAGCTCCGGCACCTCCCCGGTCCGAGCGGGCTCTGCTCGGTCTCCCCCACTGGAGCCGCCCCCGTCCTGGTCCGCGAGGGTCCCACCCCACATACCGGGGGCCCCGCGGCGAGCAGGGGCCGCTCCCTGCGCGGCGCTCGGCGACACCTCCCGCGGCCTCAAGTTGCTCAAAGTCCCGCAAAGAAGTTTCCCGGTGGACTTTGCCTCTCCAGCCGGCGGGGCCCCGGCGGGGAGCGGCGGCGGCGCTGAGCTGGAGCAGTGCCCGGAGCCGCTTGGGCTCCGCCGCAGGAGCCCCTCGGAATCCCCCGGCCCCTCACGGCGGAGCCGCCTCAGCGCCCGCGCCCGCCCCCGCCCGCGGCAACATGGCGGCCCGAGGGCGGCGGCCGCGGCCAATGGGCAGCCAATCCCCGCGCGGGGCCCGCCCCGCCCGGCCAATCACAGCGCGGAGACCGTTACCTGGGCAGCAGGAGCGTCCCGGCCAACCAGAGCGAGCGGGGCAACACCTGCGGCCAATGGGAGAGCGGCGGGCACGGAGGGGCGGGGCCAGGTGAGGGGCCAGGTGTGAGAGGGGACAGGGAAGGGGCCAGGTGTGAGAGGACAGGTGTGAGAGGAGACAGGTGTGAAAGGGGACAGGTGTGAGAGGAGACAGGTGTGAAAGGGGACAGGTGTGAGAGGGGACAGGTGTGAAAGGGGACAGGTGTGAGAGGACAGGTGTGAGAGGGGACAGGTGTGAGAGGGGACAGGTGTGATGGGACAGGTGTGAGGGGACAGGTGTGAGAGGGGACAGGTGTGAGAGGACAGGTGTGATAGGACAGGTGTGAGGGGACAGGTGTGAGAGGGGACAAGTGTGAGAGGGGCGGGCCCTTTGCTTTGAACAGTTGGGTTTGGGTGTTTGTCCCTAATGCTCCTTTGATCTCTTTCTTCCCAGCTCTGAATCCACTGCGACTGAAGCAGGAACATCTCCCGTGTGCGGGAGATCAGAGCTCTGCCTGTTCCTCCGCTGAAGGCTGGGATGGTGAACTCGGAGAGTCCTCTAGTGGAAATGCTGCTCATCCTGCACGAACAGCTGATTGATTTCCTGGGGTACTTTAAAACTTTTCCAAGCAAACAAGCTATCCAAGGGAAAGGTTTGCTTTGGGGCTTTTCTTGATCTCTTTATATCCAACAATGGGCAACACAACCCACAAAATTTGAAAAATAAACCAAAAAGAGCCACAAATATTAGATTTTTTTTCTGGCTACCTGGAGTTGAGCTGTCATAACCAGCATTTTGAAATGGAAATAAAAACTCAGTCCTTAATGTCCTGCTGTTCCCTGTGTACACCTCCATAAGGTTCTTTTCAGGCACCATTTAGCACTTTCTCAGTGTCTGTGTGGGGTTTAAGGTGTGTTTGTGTTGGGGAGTTTGCAGCAATGTAGCTCTGAGCCTCCTTTTGGTGTTCCTACACTCTTCCAAAACACAAATAAATAATAGTTGACATGAGATTAAGTCGAAGTAAAGTGGGAACATTCATTCCCATCAGTCTAGACGGTTTTCTGTGACACCAAGAAAATGCACCAAATGGCTTCATTTATCAGTCTTTAATCTGAATTATTTGTGCAGCCACTGCTAATTTTATCTTAGTGGCAGCTGTCAATATGGCTTCAAAGCTGGCCCTTAAATCTTCATGTGTTCCAAATTTCTCTGCTTTAAATGAAGAACATTATGTAAGATAAATAAATCTATAAACATAATTCTTTCAGGTCAAGATACACTTTGATCTCCATCTCCTGGAGCTGTTGGATTCAGCTCCTTGAGCTGTTGGATTGGGAGATAAAAGGTTCTTCAGAACTGTGATTTGAGGGTTTGTGTGGTTTAGTCCTGGTTGTCTGGTTGGTTTGTTTTTTTTTTCCAGCACAACTTACCAAGGAGAAAAGCTCAGGTACATTTCAGTGCTTGATGGAAATCTGAACCATAATATTTTTACATCTTGCAGAGATATTTTGTATTTGATCAATTAGTACTCATTCTGTTAATTTAGAAGACTTATTTTGGGTTGGTTTGTATTTTCTTATATTACAAAACTGTTTAAACAGTTGAATTTCTTAATAGATTCTTTCTACTTGTGGGCAGATGGCATTTTTTGGAGAGGATGTTGGCTTTGCTCTGTACCTTGGCTAACAGGGTTGTAACTGCTTTGAAAACACAAGAAGTTGTAAATCCTGAGTGTATTCCTGAGCTTTTTATTTTCCCTTTATTTTTCCAGATGGCAGGCATTGCACTTCCCTCTTCCACTAAGACATCCTCACCTTAATGAAAAGTTGTGGTACTGCTGCCTGTTACACCTGGATTTGAAGAGCTGACAGGCTGCTACAGATTATTTTATTTTATTTTATTTTATTTTATTTTATTTTATTTTGGTTTTATTTTGGTTTTATTTTATTTATTTTTTATTTTACTATTTTATTTTATTTTATTTTATTTTATTTTAGGTTTAATTGTATATTTATTGCAACTAAAATTTGAGTTGTTTATTATTATTATTGTTGTTATTATTATTATTATTATTGTTGTTGTTGTTGTTGTTGTTGTTGTTGTTGTTGTCATCTCTTGAGATCAGACCTTTTATTCTGAAAAGCAGACTATGAAGTGAACTGATCATTTTGAGAAATCTTAAAAAATGGTTTGGGTTTTTTTTTCAAATCTTTCAGTGCTGTCTTGAAAATCAGTCTGTAATTCTACATTCAACCTCAGCATCTCATCATGCCACAGATTTATTGTGACAGTGGAGAACATGATTTATTAAGGAATGTAACGCTGATATTTCAACTGCTGCAGCCTGGGAGTCTCAGGTTACCTCGTTCTGTAACTGTATTTTTGACTAAAAGTTCTGAACATCCAGAGTGTTGCTTTCCATCATCTCATTCTTCCCTGGCACTCTTGTCTCCGCCAGTAACTTTGATGCAGAATTCCTTTAAGGATGCACATCTGCACGTTTCCAGCAGATGGCAAGAGATTCCCAGGCAACTCTGGGAAACACGGTTGTATAGACAATGTTTCCAAGTCCTGGTTCTTTATTTTAGTGCTGGAGGCTGTTGAGAATTGTCCTTAAAAATTAATTTAAAGGGAAAAAAATAGAATAAAAAATTGATCTGAAATACTGCTTGAGCCATCAGACACAAAGTACTTGTCTGCTTCTGACAAGGCTGACCAAAAAAACTCCTTTACTCCCTCCTAAATGCCCCAAGAATAAATCCTTATGGCAACCAGTTCTTAAAGACAATTGTTGAAATCAAGGGCTGGCTGGTGTTGGTTTCACCTCAGTAGAAGACAACAGGTATTCTGTAAGTACTTGAATTAGTGAATTGGAATCTTCAGCTCTGTTAGAACCTGTCAATTTTCGAGATTTAGTAGGAATTAGAATGCTGATTTCAGACTGTGAACAAACTGAAAGAGGTGGCTGCTGTCCACAAACACTTGTGAGATGTGAGTGCCCAGCTCTGTGTCACTCCAGGACCAAAATGCCTCTCCCTGGAATCTCCTCAGCAGATCAAACCAGCAGCACATCAGGCTGCCCTTCACATACTTACTATTTTATAGTTTTTTGGCCAAGCAAGAGGTAAGATATTGTTTCTATTGAAATCACTGACAGTGAAACCTCTGAGTCCACTGGGAATGAGTTTGGGCCAAATGCCCCTGAGTTTGGATAAAAATAAGGCGGCAAAGCATTAATATATTTTGACATAAACTGGAGTAAAGCATATATCCTACATACCATCAGAAATCACCATGGTAATTCTTAGTAGATTTTCTTGCTGGCTTGAATATTAGTGTTTTTCCAGCCTATGTTAAAATAGACAAAATGAATAATGTTTCAGGACTATTTTAAGCCAACACCTCCTTTACTTGTCTGTCTTATATAAGATAGAAGCAACCAGAAGTTAACTCACTTGTTGACACCTCATTAGCCAGGAAGGTAAAGAATTCTATGGGTAGCCCAAACTACATATCTTTAAAAGGAAATAAAACCAAACTTCTGTGGGTTTTTTGTTTGTTTGTTTTCAGGATGTTTAAACAACCTGTTAAATTTTACAATACTACATGCACTGTAATTTATAAAAATATAGAGAACCCTCCTGTCTTCTCTATAGATGCACATACAAGCTTGTATTTGTAAAGGCCCCCACAAAGATGAGGGAGGGTAAGATAAACACATCTGTAAAAACATGGTCAGTTTAAGATGTACAGAAATAGCTCTTTTGTATTTGTCTAAAGCTGGAAGAAATGTAGCAATAAAGGAAGAACAGCCTGGATGGAGCATCATATGAGACGTTTTAGAGATTACTCTGCGTTTCATCACTCAGTCTTTATTTAATCTTAAGGCTGTAGTGATTGTAATACTGGAAGAGCTCAATGGCCTATTTATTATTTTGCTACTTCCAGCTATGCTTGTTCCAACTGGCCAAAGCTGGCCAATTATCCATTACTATGGAAAGAAAAACATTCTCCCTGCCCCATCTGATAAACCCATGGATGAAAATTGAGACTTTGGTGATATTTGTGCTGCTCTCATTCAGATTACTTACCCAAAAAGAAACTAATACAACCTGTATTTGTTAGTAACTTATGTTACTGAGTTTTATTAAAGGTGTTTGGGCCAAAATTATGAAGAAGAGTTTCTTTAAGAGTGTGGAGAATTTGAAGAATGACTTAAAGCTTTTTCTTAAATCTTTTTCTCTCTGTTGCATATAAGGGATTACCAGTGTGCAGTGCAAGAGAATGAAACAGGAGAAAGTGTGTTTGTGTGGGAGTGTGCTGGTTAATTATCACAGGGTTGAGTTTCTTGCCTTTTATGTAACACTCACTGGAGGGTACAAAGGTTTGTAAACTGAACTTCTACTCTCACTGTTTTTCATACCTATTGACAAGATTATGTTGGTTTTGCCTAATATGTTCTTGTGACAAGGAGAAAGAAAATTTCCTCTTTCTTTTCAAGTAGAAAAAAAGGGAAAGAGAGCAGAGGATCAAGGGAAATGGAAGTACTGCAAGAGTTAAAGGAAGGGATAAGTTTCCAGAAGTTTCCGGTGACTGAGAAATTAAGGATATTTGGACTTATTTTTTTGGACCAATCTTTTCATGGAACAGTGAACTCCCAATAACATCTGATTAGTCCTGTTGGTACAATATTTTGTGACAGCCTGGCCTTGACTGTCTCCTCAGATTTGATTTTACTCTGCAGGAGTTTGAAAAAGGCACAGCAGTTCATTGCCAAATTTTTATTCAGTTTTCATTAAGAGCAGTTAGCTGTCCATGTTTGTAACATGTATTGCACACAGTGTTATTTTTAATATCCAACAGTCTTTCAACCATGGCAAGTGGTTCAAGCTGCTGTAATAAAGAGGGCAGGAGGGAGTTGCTTCAGATTGTTTTTTTTAAATAAAAATATTCTCAGAAACTTTCAATAAGCTTTTGGTTATCTGTTCTGCTTCAGAGACAAACATACGGGTGCTGTTTTCTTGCTAATGGGAAGTGCTTTTTTAGGTTAATGACTGTGAGTATTTCAAATCAGAGCAATCGTATTAAGTGTTTTGTTGTCCCAACAGCAGAGGCCTCATTGAGTTAAATTGGTTTCGCTCCATTATCTGTTGGATTAGCAAACCGGTTAGGAACTGATGCGAGAGCTTTTGCTTTAACTGGGATAAATGCTTTCATTGCTACCCAGAAACAGGACAGGCATTTCTGTTTTAACCTCTTAATTGTGCTCTCACTGCCAGCATTACATTCAGACAAATCATGCAGGGTCTTGCTCTTCTGCATCTTCCATCTTGTGCTCATTCTTTCCAGCCTCCTGAGGCAGCCACAGCTATTTCTCAACACCAACACAGCCGTTTGCATCAGTGCCCCCCGAACGCTCTCCCGAGCAAACAGCGGCACTTCCCCCTCTGCTGGCAAGGCCAGAGGAGTTTTACAAGCCCTTGGGCACTGAACAGGCAGGATGTCATTATGGGATGAAATCTCTGGGGTTATTCTGATTTTCTTTCTCATGCATTTTATCCTCCAGTTCAATAGTTGGAATGTCTATTTTGTCTGTTTATAGAAGCTCCAATTTCTGTGTATCTACATTTTATTAACACTTCTCATTTAGAATGATTACATTAACACATATCCCACTCTTTTTCTCACAGACATGCCAGTCCATGGAGCAGCACTATAAATTGCTGAAAAGAACACAAAGGCTTTCAGGTGCCTTCTGATCTGTCACACACCTTTTTTATGACACTGGTACAACCCATCCAAAGTCAGCATTCAACTGACATCAGATTTGCCTTATTTCACTTCATTAAGGTCATCATGAGATGAGAGTTGAACAGGGAATTGCCTTTAGATGTTAATAGATCTAAAGTAGTAATGTCTGAGGATTTTTAAATATGATGATTTAAAATGAAAAAAAAAAGCAAATCACATGCCAAAGTATAGAAGATTCAAATTTATGCAAAACTTCAATCAATTCACCATATTCCCGTACTGAAATGTCTCCATAAAAGTTTGAATGGCATCTGAGTTTTCTGGCTCTGGAAACAGATTTATGAAAAAACCACTCTTGGTGCTGGAGGTGTTTTGTGTTGTGTTACTCATGCAAGTAACCAAGATCCCTGTCCTCCCCTCTCACCACCTGGTTCCTGGGATGGACACATTGCCATCTGTAGCTCACAGTGCACTTTCCTGACTGCCTTCAACCTTCAGAGATATTTTTTCCCTTTTGTTTTTGCTTCTGTCTACATCACTGTGATAGCCTGGCATTCTGGCTTTGGGGTTTTTTGAGAAGATCGCTCCCACCTTTGCCTTTGATCAGTCACACTGAGCTGTGCACCTTGAAGATCTGCAGTGAAACTACAGAAAAACCTCCCTGAATAAATCTTCTGGTGCAGTCAGCAGGACACGCAGCCTGTGACTCTCTCCCAGATGGAGAAACAACTAATTTTGTCCAATAACCCCCATGTGATCAGTCAGTTGGCTGCAGTGTAAGGAGTTATGTCAGGTGCACAATTACAAACTATTACTGCAGAAGTAATTAGATTAGACATTGCCTTGATAATATCTGCAGCCACCTTCTTGCTAATTACTCTAAATAAGCAGCCACTGCACACTAGAGGGTTAGGGCAAGGCTTTGCTCTCTGCTCTTTATTAACTTTAATTCCAAAATCATGGATTATTTTCTTATGATTTACACTCTGCAGGAACTTGCTGCAAATATTTCCTCAGCTGGATTCAGTCAATAATTCACTCTTAGCAGAAGACACTGACCCTGACAGGCAACATAATAAACTAATAGCTGGAGAAACCAGTGGGGTACAAAAATGCTGGATTTTGCTTTCACACCCAAGATTATTTCTGATTTGTGCAAGTGTGACAGAGAACAGGGAGGTACTACAGCCTTTCCAAAGGGTCTGGTACTGTTGTGGTGATGGATCATGGACAAAGCAACAGCTTAGTAAGGAAAAGGCATTGTGAAGTCATGCTTCTGCTGGTTTTATTCCACTCTGCACTTAATCATTATATAAAACAGTAAGAATGATTCAGAAGAGAGCAGGAGAGGTTGGATTTCTTTGGGGAGAAAGTGATTATGACCAAAACCACATTGTATTTCTGTAATGTAGCCTTTCATCAACATCAGGAACAAGCAGCAAGAAAAATAAAATAGAAAGAGGAGAAGCAGGAGGAATAAAAGAAGCCTGATTACCTGGATATATTGGAGGAGTTGCAGATTTTCATTAGCTTTCTGGATAAGGTGGAAGTTGAGTGATACTTGGCTTTAATTCAGTATGTGAGAGTCTCAGACACTACAGCAAAGAGCACCTCGTAAGTACCAGTTGGATGCACTTATCCAGTTGGAGGATAAGAGTTTCTGCCTCTCCTGAGGGGTTTTTCTTCTGTAAAACTCAAAGATACAGGAAAGAAATCAATATCATTACAACAATTTTGGAGAAAAGTCTTAACTAAGATTCCCCAACCAGTCAGAAGTGACATCTTGGAGCACAGTCCAGGTGTCTCAGTTAGGGTTAGATTGGTGAGAATTTTTGGGGACAGTTGCAGCTTGATGTCAGTTTGAGTTTTCCAGCACACTGTTGGCTGACAGTTTTCCCACGACAACAGAAACTGAAGACTGAGGTTAACCTAAACCTGACTTAAAATGGAGCGTATTTTCTCTAACAGCTTAGTTTAAGAACATTATTTTTTCTTCAAAGCATTCTCTTCCTTCACTGATACTGAACAAATCTTATTCTAAGTTATAGATCAGTGCAGGACATATGAAATCAAACCATTAATAAGTTAAGGCAGGAGGGATGTGCACATGCTCCACTGGGATCAAGTAATTCTTTCATTCTTATTGCAACTATTAGTCCTCAGCCACCACATTCACGATCTCCATCTTCAAATGCCAGCAAAGTTCTTCTCTCATCTACATCTTTATCCCTGCCTGTGTTCCCTTCCATCACAGCTCCCAGCCCCTTCCTTTGCTTCCTTCTTTCCCCCTCCTTCTCTCATTTCATATTTTCTTTTGTGTCAGTCTCTATACTTAAACCAACTTTCAAGGCAAGAAAATCTTCAAAATAAATTTCCCTTTGGTAATGTCTCACATTGGCTGCATACACTAACAATATTTCAGTTGTTTTAATCCATATTCCAATATATTTACTGTGGAGATTTCAGAGATTATCTGTGAAACTTGTGAATACTGTGTTCATTTGCTGAGCTCACTGGAATTACAGAACAAAGTGTTACTTTGCAGGAGCTGGGAGAGAGGATCTAGTCCTGAATGAAGGAATGTGTAGGAGAACCCTCAAAATCCACTGGTGAATAATGGAATTGAAGAGGCCTAACAGATTAGGTCAGTCTTGGAGTAAAAATGGCAAAAATATCCAAAGCAACTGAGTAACTTAAAGCCAGTTATGAGTTATTGGTTTTACTTCATTCAGCTATGTAGGGACAGATTCAAAAAGGATATTTTCAGAGGCACACATGGTAGAATCTCACTGAAAATCAACAGAACAAATTCTAAACAAATTCTAAAGTTCTTCCTGAAAATGGAGTCCAAGTTCCTTCCTTATGCAGCACCTTTAAATTTTTCCCAATCCAACATAGGAAGCCTGAGCTTTTCCTCTACTTCTAAATCACTTTTATATATTTGGGGCCTATTAAACTAATTAACATCTCTTTGTGTAAGTGTTAAAACTTCCATTAGTTTAGATCTGAAATATAATACACTCATTATTAACAATTCAGTAGAATTTTATGTAGTATATTTTATTTCATGCTGTGACTAAGAGCATTGAATTTTTTCAATACTTTATCCAAGACAAATAATATTTTAAGAAAAACCTCCACTCCCCTCTATTAATTTTTACTTTGTTCTTGAGATTTTTCTGATTAAAAACTCCAACTTTACCATTCCTGTTAAACCCAGACCATCCCACAGAAGGCCAGATGCAGAAAATCACTCATGTGCAGAAGTGAGGAATTAACTCCTTCATTACAAAAAAGGAAATTATCTGAGTGTGAAAAGCCAAGTCTTCGTTACTGATCAAACTCTGAAGTGGAGGAAAACCATGGTCATTTAAGATTTAAACTTTTGCTACAAATATGTACATATGAAAAATTGTCTCATGGTATTACAGGAAAGAAGGAGCTGGGATGGTCTGGCTCAGTACAGTTCTTACTGTATCACATCAGCTCAGCAACCAACTGCTGCTTTTCTGGGAATTGGTAGCAGGACTTCCTTGACTTGACTGCCTTGGAGTGTCTTGAGCTCGTTGGAAAATATTTTGAGAAGAAATGGCTCAATTCAGTTTCAGCCAGGGCTTTTTAATCCATGGGTGTTGGTCAGGTTGCAGCTCTGGGTGGGAGTTTCCCTCTCTCCGTGGTGTTACATCGTGTAAGCGACCCAGTATATGACGTTGACGGCTGCGAAGGCTGCGGGGAACACGGCCCTGGCGTAAATGTCAATGGTGTCAGCATCGATGGGCTTGAACAGCGACTTCAGACCAGTCTTTTTATCCAGCTTCAGCCCTTGCTGCTGTTTGGTCTCTCCAGTTTCTATTTCTATTGTGCCATATGATCCAGGCAGGCTCCTGGGAATTCGGTGCTGCCTGTTGGAAATGGCCAGTTCCTGGTTCACACCAGCTATGGAAAGGGAAAACAGGACTATGGCATTCTTCACGTTGATCTGCAAAGGAAAGAGGAGAATAATAGAGTTTCTGCCTTTCCTGAAGGGTTTTTCTTCTGTAAAACTCAAAGATATGGGTAAGAAATTAGTATCATCACAGCAATTTTGCAGAAGATGCAGTGAAATCTTAGCTAAGATTCCCAAGGAATATGGAGCAAAGGCAGCGTAAGGTCGTGCTGCAGGGCGAGAGCTTTGGCAAAGTTATTCCCACTATCACACTTACTGACCTCTGCACTCTGCCTTCTCGCCTTTATCTTGTTCTTCTGCTTTTTCATGTAGTCAGCATTGAAGTGTGCAAAGGCATATTCCACCAGGGCAGCGAAGACAAACACGTAGCAGATCCAGAAGTAAACGTCGAGAGCCTTGATGGCAGAGGCTCGAGGGAGGGAGGAGCGGGCACTGACCATCAGTGTGGTCATCGTGAGAACAGTGGTTATCCCTCAGGGGAGCAGGACAGGAAATATATTTACTGATGTGTCATACATAAATACATTTACCAATCTAAAACTGAGCATTATTTTCACAGTAGAAATACTGTGGCTTCTGACTTTCATAATGGGAGCTTGTAAAAAAATGCATATATAAGGCTTTGAATAAGTAACCCTTGGGTTTGTGCTAGAACAGGACAAACAGGACCCAAAGACTTAACCCTCAAACACTTTTGCATTTGGACTGGCAACCCTTGCTCAGATAAACAGATCCACAAGCTCCAGAAATAATTTTTTGTCACTGTCCCAGTTCCTTCAAATGAGTTCTTTCATACATCTGCCTCACAGTCATTACTGCTTTTAACCCTCTTTAGATGGTTATTTGCTGTTCTTTCCTGAGGCAGCTGCTCTGATGGCATGACAGAAATTAAAACAGGAGGGAAACCTTCTAAAGGACAATCTCTTCTGCAAGTGTAAACATAGTGGTCATAAGTGCACCTTCATGGAAAGTGAGGGCTATCAGAGAGCAGAGTTACAACTTGAGCAGTGCCTTCCCTGTCAGTCCCCCAAGCCATCCTTTTACCTAAGGACACCCTGGCAGGCACAGCTGACTGGCTGATCCAGAAGGACACCCACGACATGGCCACCAGGAGGATGGAGGGGACGTAGGACTGAATGATGTAAACTCCTCGATTCCGCCGCAGGTGGAAGTGGAGACTGAGCCTGGGAAACTGCCCTGCTGGAAAAAACAGCAGAGAAGACTCTGGCTGCGTGAATTACAGTTAAACTGATACTCAAATGACATTTCCTATACTGACACAGAGCTTTAACATTCCTGGACAAGCATCATAAAAAGCTTTTTTGAATGGTGTTCGATGAGCCCCCATAAACCCTGCACGAGGGACTGCAGCTCTCAGCAGCTAAGAATAGGTCAAATGATTTGTCTCAGGTCATATCAATGCCAGATCTGAAAATAAAATCATGAGTCTTCTCAAATAACAGTATTGCTTCAAAATGTGTACTGTCTTATCATCTGCTGTAGAAAGTCCTCCAGATACTAAATTTAGATTTTTTAAAAGGCCAAGTTAATTTCAAACTCAAAAAAGAGCTTAGAGGAGATGTGCAGCATAAATGAGAATCTGAATACATGAAAGAGGATGAAAAATCAGCAGGAAAGAAATGACTCCAATCTTGTACAAACATTGCAATAAGCCCAGTGATAGACATACACACCACTGACTTCCACTGGGTAGAATTAGTCTGATCTGACTGTACGTCATAAGCTTCGTAACATCAGGGCTAATGGAAATTTTTCTTGATCTGAAGTTGCAAATTAGGTCAAGAAAATGTGAGCTCTACCTCAAGTGTTTTTTATCAAGTGGTATCTGGCTACTCCACACAGTATTTTGTCAGGCAGAGAGAGCTAAAGGACATAACATGCTACAGTGGCTACCTGGAGGCTCAGCAAAGGATGGCACTTCTTACCAGTGTAAGCTGAAGAAAACCCCTTATCAGAAACCTGACAGGTTCTTAGATTAGTTATTTAAGAAGAAGGATTTTCTGTTAGAGATACTGGAGGTTTCCCTATGCTGGTGAAAGTCAGATACTGTCCCTGAACTGAGGAGAGATCCTGTTACCAGATTTGAAGTTCATAATTTCTGTTGTGAACTGGTAATTGGTGATGGTGAACTGAGCGAGCTGCAGCTTGTCCAGCCCGTGGATCTCCTCCTGGTTTTCTGACCAGTGGTACACGATGTCCTCTGAAGAGTAGCCATCTGCCAAAAGAAAGCTGAATAAACACAAAGTTCCAGGGAGAAATTAAGAGCTTAGAGGACTCATAGTGGAAGTTCTCTAACTCCTCTGCTATGCTGACTCCCATCCCATTGCAAACATGCTGAGACTGAGCCTGGATAATTCTGTCTGGGGGAGGTGCAGGGCACCAGGGACATGACAGAAAGGGAGAATATGTATGAGGGGATTTTTGTAATATGTAAATCCATGGATATTCAATCTTTGCTACTTTTGCTGTTAATGGACAACTTGCTACTAAAGTACTCATGTGTTTAAGAAAGGCTGCTTGAAACCAAACCCCTCCAATTCAATTAAAATATTCAGCCCTGCAGAACTTGCTGGGAGAGAGAATGGATTGCTGGGGCACTGTCTGCTGCCTCTGCATTTGATGATTACACAAGTAAAACTGTACATTGCTATTTTTGACAGGATAAAGCAGTATTGTGGTTAATTGCCTAGAAAACAAAGTCAGTACTAAAAAAGAGAAAGAGAAATTTGCATCAATAGGCTTGGAGATCTGCTCAAAAATTACTATTCCCAAATCTCTGGAACCCTCAGGACCTGTAGACTCCTTGATCTAAAAACCAGATTCATTGTCACTGACTGGGTGGCCACTGCTTGTGTCAGTGGGGATTTTCATTCAGAAGTATTAATGCTCATGGGAATTACATGCTGATTGTAGATAAACTACAGGCAGGACAAAATATAAATTCATTCTTCACCCTCCTTTTTAAGCACAAATGAATTGAAGCCAATCCATGCAGTTTTCTGATGGATTTTGTGTAACAGATAGAGGAATGCCAAGGCAAGTTAACAACAATGTAAAGGTTACTCACAATGGCTTTCATTAAAAGCAGGGAATTCTTTCTTTTTCCTTTTTCTTATAAAGAAGAAATAGCACATCACATTTTGCCTGTGGGCTTCTCTACTCTTTCTCTCTGGATTTGATGCAAACCTCAGTAATGCCAGTGACTGTCACAACTGCACAAGGTTTCACTTCAAGCACAAAGTTCCAGACATTTGTCAGCAGGACTGTACATTGCTCATCATCACTAAACTAAGTCCTGGAGTTTTGAATTGGACCAGAGCTGATCTGGTGTGGAAAAGCCCGTGGTCTAAAGCCCAGCACAGGGAATTAAGGGGTTCCTGTCTGTTCTAGATCTCGAGGGACCCCTTCCATTTCATTGACTAAAGCAGACCCATCCCAGCTACCTCAGCTATCTCAGTCCCATACACACAGGTCTTTACACAAAATACAGAGGTACTCAGCCCTTACAGCTCTCCAAATCCAACATGCATTCCTGCTCATCCATTGGGTACTTGGAAAGGTCCATGTCACAGGCCACTGTTGAGGTAATCCTGTTCCAAGCAATGTGAACACCAGTTAGTTGCATTCAGATAGAGCTTTTCTCTGAGAACTCAGAAGACTGAATGGAGAACTTTGAAACCTCCATAGTAATGAAGGAAATTATTTTCAAAGTCCTTCCTTGTGCTGTTGCCTTTATTGAGTCTGTGGGAAACCCAAAGGCAGAGAGAATTGAAGAAAGGTCAAAGGACTTGTCTGATATCAGAGGATGCTCCAGCTACATCTGATAATGAAAAGGAATTTTCGGATTCAACTACCCCCTTTCACTGTCCCCAGGATTGCTACCAATACCTTAAGGGGACTTTGGACTTAAAATTTCAAAGGTGCACACTCATTATTTTTTAGAACATTACATAATTAACTTTCAACACAGTTACTGAGTTCCAGCCACAGCACTTTTCCAAAGTGAGGAAATGTTCCTTTTTCTGTTTGAGTCATGGGGAAGTTGAGCCTAAATCAGGCTCACAGTTCCCTTGGAAAGTAGTGGGAGAGTGGAGAACAGAATCTTTGCTCTGTGTGACCAAACAGCTACAAGACAATTCTCTCCCACTGAGGACATTGTGACTGGTGACTCTGCAGTACAAAATGTGCTGGTGTTGCCAAAGACCTTCCTGGCAGTGTCATCCTTGTAAAGCAAAGGCATCTCTGATAGGAGATTCTCTTCCATTTTAAATTAATAACTATTTGAGGAAACCATCCTCAGAAAACAGTGATCCCTTTACAGACTGTTCAAAAAATGAACACACAGTAGGACACACTTGCTGTCTTTGTCGCTCACCTGATGCTGTATAAAATGACTCCATCTGGCTGGAGCCTGATAAGTTTGTTTTCCACAGTCACATCATGGAACCAGGCAGACTTGGCATTGACTATGAAAGTGTCTGGCAACCAGAGCTTGTCCACAAAGCGGCTGTCTAAGCCCAGAGTTTCGTTGGTGTGGTTGTAAGACAGACGGTCGTCTCGCCAGCTCTGGTGCAAAAACACTGTCATGGTGTATTCCTGTGACAAGAGAAATCCCAATTAAGAAGTGATGCTGAACAAACACAATGGTAATGGCTTGGGATTTGGCCAAAAATCATTGTGTTAGCCTAGAAATACATTATGTGCTTCCAGTGCAAACAAGTGTTTTTATACTTAGTCAACCAGAGAGCTGCCCAAGCATTTGAATTTCTGTCATGTTTCTACCATGGATAAACTCAACTTATCAAAAAATGATTCAACATCTGTGTTATATAGGATATGTTGCAAGAGTTGTGTATGTCTTAAAAAAGAACAGCCTAACTTTTGGTTTGAACATTTTTTAGAGCAAAACTAAAGACTCTGATACTGTACCATGTTCACCTCTGAGATGTGGTCAATGCTGGCCACTTCGATTGCCAGAGCAACGTTAACGGGGGGACCTGAGGAAAGAGGGTTGAATGGGGTCACTGACATCACCATGGTACATATAAACATATAAATGACCCAAGATTGTCAACTCTTTCACAAAGAGTGAGTTTACAAAGTGTTTTCCATTTTAAAGTACACTTTTCCAAGTAAAACCTCCCCTACAGCAAGAGATTTAAATCTTTTACTGACTTTTTAACCTCAATTTCCAACAACACACCTCAGTTCAGTGATAAAGGACCTGAGATAAAATCACAACTACTGAAAATTACATAATCTTTTCTGGAAATCCCTTTATCTAGTTTAAAGCAGAATGACTTCAAGCAGATGCAGAAATTATCACTGTTTAATGTAGTACAAAATTCCTTCAGCTTAAATGTCAATGATTTAAGAACTGTATCAGAAGTCTGTGTTGCTATTGTGCAGTCTGTCACTTGTCAAAAATCAAACAAATTGTTGATTGTTACTTTTTTCCTGTATCCAAGTAAAAGATAATCATAACCTTTTAATCATGTAAAGGATGAAGTTCACATAAACATCAGAGGGTAGAAGGGCTGTAAGAACAATAGAGACATTATTCTCCCAACTCACCTCCAATCCCAGGCCGGAAATTCCGTGCGTAGCCTTTCATTAAATCATCCAGGTTGGGCAGCCAGGATATCTCAATGTTGGAACCAATGTAGTCTCCGATGTCACTCATAGCCCTGGGGAAAGACAACAAGTGTCTTTTGAAAGTTGCCCATGTTTACAAACAGAAAAATGACAGAAAATGGAAGAGCAACTTCTTTTACACCAGAGACCAGCTACAGTATAATCAGCTATACTGGAAATTTAGTGAGAAAATGTTGTCTATAGGTAGGAAAACCATTTCAGATACTTCTATTTAAAACAAAACATATTTTGGGCAAGACTATGGCTTCTTTCTGAAATACAAGCACATACTTTTAGAAGTTTTTTCCTTTCTAAAAAAAGAAGTAAAAATAGATTTAGAAACTTAGAGAAAGCATGAAGGAAACTCATATACTTTGTATACTGCCTAAAATGCATCTGTGGATTCTGAAATGCAGCTGTGCCTGCTCCTTGTGAACTGTGGAGCAGCTGAGCTCAGGGAGGCTGAGGTATTGTCACTGTGATGGGAAAACAGGAGGCTCTGCACATCTGGAATCTGGGGAACAGGCAGAGGGGGTTGGCTGGGAGGTGCTGTGTTGCTGTGGGGTCTGTGCTCTTGCCACAGCCCCCTCCCAGCAATACCATCTCTCAGGTGCCAGGCATGAGGCTCTTGCTGGCCCAGGGCTGCTCCTGAAGGACTTTAACCCAGGTTCTTGTTGCCATTTTCCACCTCCTGGCAGCTGCCAGCCCCTCAGCCCTGGGCCAGGCAGTTATGTGGATATTCCACCATCTCTTACAAACAGAGGCAAGATTATCTTGTCTTCATCATCTGTTTAAACTGAGCTGGCAGGATTCAATTGAAGATCTGTGCCTGCTCTCATCGTGACTGACAAGACAGGAAGAGAAAAATGAGGGGCTGGGACAGCGTCTGTCACAACTGTTTGCAATGGGAAGAATTGCCAGTGGTTTGAGAGGGCCTGAATGCCAGCTCTGCATCAGGCACTGCGTTGGCATCTCCCACTGAGATACATCTCACCTGTAACAGGACAGAAACTGGTTGAACACCCATGGAAGGCTGCAGAGTGATACACCACAAACACATCCTGCCTTGGCACTTACGTAACTTTCTTAGAGTGTTCATGTGACATTGACCCACATAAAGCACATGGTTTTTCTCTCCAAAATGTGCCAGCCTGGGCATTCAGCTCAGTACGTGCAGGTATTGCTAGCACAGGAGTATCCTGCAATACCCAACTCCTCCTCTCACAGGGGACTGAAGGAAAATCTTTGACTGCCCTGGTCATAAAACCCTTGTCTCACATGTGTGGAGTCAATTATATAAGGAAGGAGCTCTGGGATTACAATGTATAAATGTAAGTTCTGAGCAGCAGAGACACTGAAAATTTGCATTAGCAGAGCTGTCAAAGCTTGTGTGACCTTCCAGCATAGGGACCCTGCTCCAAGTGAAACTTCATTAGTTCCCAGCAAAATGGTATATTAAATTGCATTTTTATTTCCTTGCCATGAGCACACTGCTGCATGTTCATACCAAATGACTATCCCAGCCATTTCTCAGGTTCCTCCAGCTCTTCTGACTAAGGATCTTGGAAGGCTCAGAGCTGTGTTTTCAGCTACATAAACTGGAATAACATAATTGATTTAGACAAGGGCTTTGAAGATTTATAACAAATGTTGACAGAGTTTTTTTCCTTCTTTATTGGGTCTCATCAACTATATCAACACTTCTTTCTATCAGACTGCTCTTTTCTATGTGCTGGTCTGTCAGTCATCCAACTGTCAGTATTTACTTAAATAAAATTATAGTTAACTCTTGGCAAATTTGTTTAAAAACATGTTTAAAAACTGTAACTTAAAAGTCTCAGCCATAGGTATGGAACGGTGTTCCTAATCAGTTAAATGTCTGTGCTGCTTATATAGGTACAGAATGATGCTTTATGTCTTCTCCTAATTAGAGTAAACAACTCCAATACACTTCAATTAACGTCTCTGCCTAAAATCCCTTTGCCTTTTCAACAGAAGATGGTGCTTTTCAACTCCTGTTGCTAAAACTGCAGCCGAGTTAGGTGAAGTGTTTTGCAAACAGAACTGCAGTCAGAAGGTGAGTGCCCTGGAGTGATCTCTGTCGTGCCTGATCATCTGTTTTGACACAGCACTCAGTGTGCAGCAGTTCTCCTGTGTCACGATTCCATTTTAGTGGCATTAAGGGAAGCCACGGAGCTAAAAGGAAGTTAAAATGCTGAGAGTCAGGTTAAAACCCGTGGGCTGAAGCCTGCCATGTGTTTTAAGCAGATTACAATCTACAGGGAGTTTTACTTAAATATCCATGACACAATTAAAATAAATCTTGTTTCTATTATTAATAAAGCCTTAGGGTCAGATCATCAGTGTAACAAAAGTGCTGAAGTTAGTGGAGCTGTGTGCACTTAATACCGGGGGGTTATTAAAGTATTACAGCTGAAATAATTTTATGGCTACATTTGCCATGTTGTGGTGACTCCTTTGAGCCATCCCTCAGACTCCTGCACACCAGAGCCTGTGCTTTAAAGTTACAGGAAGAACATGGGGAGAATTTCATTCATCCTTGATAAGCAGTTGGGATTAAACATGGCCTAAAATATTATTCATTATTGTACCTCAAAAAGGAAGACCAGCATAGAAATGATGCACTGGGAGGGATTAACTTTTCATAGTGTAAGCAGGAAAGATGAAAAGAAAGGCAACTACCATTAGTTGATTCAGCAACTTCACTGCCCGACACAAACTGCTGTAAAGCTTGTTGTAGTAAGAAAAGAACCTTGTAAAATTAAGGCACTGATTTGTCACATCCAAGGGGTAAAGAAGCTCCTCACAATCTTATCTTCAGTGTGCACCAGGCCAGAGTGGGAGCCTCTGACTGAATGGCAACAGTCATGGGGACTCCTGTCACTCTGGGAGCCATTCCCAAATCTAAAGCTGAAGGAGATGGGTTTTCTCTCACCCTCTGACTCTGTGCACATCTCATTTCAAACAGATATTTTGGAGAATGTATTTGCATCTTTCCATATCTGGAGTTTAAGCACTGGGAGAACTTCAACTGAGCTCACTTAGCAGAAGAAAACTGATTAATGCTGTTTAAATTATGAGAGGAACAGTGAGTTCTCTTGTACATTAGACAAAGCGGAAAGGAAATCCCACTGATGAACTGGACAAGCCTGTGGAGTTCTGGTTTCCCTAATAAAGCTGTCCTTGACACAGGGTAGGGAAAGCAGCTCCAAGCAATGAATGTCAAATGACAAAGCAAAAAAATGCATCTTTCAGAGCTAAGTACTATCAGTTCTAGAATAAAAAGCACACATATCCCCAAATCCTTTCCATCTGAGCTGACATCTCCCTCCCACTGCTGCAGGACCTCCATCCTGCTAATGTGGAGTGACCTGGAGGAGAAGCACCAATCAGCTTGGACAGCACATCTTTAAGGAGCTTGTCAGAGAAGTGAGGTATCAGCCTGTCTTTGCTCTCTGCCAGAGCTCTGCTTGAAAAAGGGTGCTAGAAATGTATCAATATCACTAGAAAATACCTGGTATTTAAATCACACCAAGCAAGAAGCAATCTGTAGGTTCCACAAGAGCTCTCCAGCAGCTGAACAAGGGATAACATCATAACAACAGTATTTTTGCACAGCAGTGCCAAACTCTGGGGCAGCACAAACAGCTCAGCAGCACCTCAAAGTCAGTGCCCAGTGAGACACTGGTGGGAGGTCACACTTGCAGGGAGTGTGCACTGACCTCCTGACAAACACACAGAGCAGTGAGATGTGAAAATCACTTTTTGCATCTTCTGTTTCTCCTTTAAATCTGCTAACCTGATTCTTCTGGGGACTGTGACATAGCTGTTGTATGAATAATTTATACTGGTAGATGGAAAAACCAGTTTGATTGGAGGACTGGGATGGAGAACAGCTCATTTTCTATGAGATAAGCATTTGGGGGCAAATATCCCAGATGTCATTGCCACTGAAGAAAACTTTTTTTGGGGGAAAAGACAAGGAATATCCTGCAAGGTCAGAGAACAATCTGGCCTCTGTCAAACTCCAGGATTATCCAGAGCAGAATGTGTATCCTTCCCATCTGCCATTTCTGACTCTAAGTGAAGCTCACTGTAAATATGTTTTGTATTTTGAAATGTAATTGAAAAAGCATTAGGCTTAATTCATGGCAACCTCTAGAACATCAAAGCCTCTCTGTGAGTTTTAAGCTACAGAAAATGGACCATTCTTTCCATATATTCATGTGTTAAAGCTGCTCTGTTTCCACAAATAGAAGTAAAAGGCTTAGTGAGACACACAGAAGGACAATTAAGTGCAAGTGTGTAAAAGTCACTTAACATAAATGAATCTTAAATATAAAATATATGCCTATTTTTAATTAGAGAATTAAGGTCTCTTTCAGTACAGAATTACAAAGTACGGACATATATCCCCAAACTCCCATCAATAGTGCTCCTTCCCCACAGAAATGGAGAAACATTTCCCCAAGTGTCTTTGTGCAGATGATCTCATTCACTGTGGCACATTTATTATTGCAGCATCCACAGCATATCAAGCCCTGATAGAATAATGGAAGCCACAGCCTTTGTCCCAAAGACCTGTCAGTCACATGAATGCCAAATTTCTTGCCACCAATCACTGTCTTGAGCAGACCAAAAAATACTACTTTTTAAAAATGTTTACCTGAAAAAATGTGCTGACTTGGGTTGAATTTGGCTCACTCCCTTCAATCCAACAGCACACATGACAGAGAAACTGCTTCAAACAGAACTAAAGCACCCTGGAAGGATATTCCCAAGTGCTCTGAGGAATCAGGCTGTGTGTGTCCCCCTTCCCTCCTCTGCCAATGCAGTATTTCCATTGGTAGTTTTGCCTTTGGGAAGTCCTGTGTCCCATCACTGCATTCCAAAAATCACCAAAATGTTCTTCCTCTTTGGAATGTGTTTTTCTTACACCTGTCAATATACAGTGCACAGAACTCACGAGCAGAGAATCAGGGGGTTTGGATGGCCTCTGTCATCATAACTGTGAACCACATTGCATTTAGAAAACAAAATCAGAGCTTTAAAATGGCAGTTTTGCCCATTATTATACTCTTTTTTATAAAGGCATCTCGTACCAAAAATATTTTTACTGATGCAAGGATGAAATTTTGCTCTACTGATCCAAATGACACATGTAAGCAAGGCTACTCCCTTTTCATAAGATTAAACAATGTCCTGCCACAGCCACACGATATCCTGAATCTTCAGAAAACTGTTGTGCCAAACAGAGCAGCTTTCCTTGACCATGGAATGTCTCACACTTTGTCATATTTGGAAAACTACAAACTGAACAGTTGGAATTTCAGAAGTTAGAATTTGCCTTGCCTGACTCTCTGCCATGAGGAGATGTATTTTTAACAAACAACTCATCACTATTGTGTAACTGGAGGAAGAAAGTCAAGTAATCAGGGAATTAATCCAAATACAAAACAATGTATCCAACAAATTATAGGTTGCAGACATCCTTGCAGTGGCTGTGCCTGGGAGCAGACCTTGAAGACAGAGACTGAGAAGATTCTTCTCTAAAATTCTAATTCTTTTTCCTTTTTTGTACTCAAACATCACTTTTCAGTCCAAAGCCTCAATGCTGGCCTAAGTGCAGAGCAAGAAACAGGACCACTAAAATTACAGGCAAGATCTTGGTGCCCTCAGGTCACAAGCAGTATCTTCTCTGCCTTCACTGTAATACTGGATTGCTTTGGAGCATGAGGATGTCAGGATCTGACCCTGGATAACAGATTCAAGGTCACAGGATAAATCATTATGTCTATCCTGACTAAGAGCAGTTGACTTGACACTTCCTCTAAGCAAGATTCTTTTCCTTCACAGTGAAAAAATCACCTCTCACTGAATAATTCCAAAAAGTGTAGCAGCAACACTCTGTTTTACTACAGTTATCACTTTGCCTCTTCCACTCCTCTGAAGATATGAACAATGTCTATGCAGCAGAAGGTTTAAGACCCCTGTAATGCCACTGCCCCCTCTGCTCTGGGGGGTGTGGGCATGTTTTTACATGCAGCAAGTTCTTTTTTACACCCCCTTCTATTTTCATTGCGTAATCATGGCAAGCTTTCTCCACATCCAGCCTCCAGATCTGGAGAGAATATATCGAGCCCGTCGCTGGTTGCCTAGCTAACACCTTCGGAGGAAATGGGACTGAGAGCTGCAAACATATATCTTTCTTTACAATTTATTATTTTAAGAAATGGTTGGCGTTCTCCAAACGTTTTTTTCCTTGAGATCTCTGACAGCCTCTTCCTGTTATCCTAACTTCAGGAGACTTAATGAAGCCATTAGAAAGGCATGGCTGTATTTTGGGGGTTTAATGGTACCTACGGAGGGCCTAAGCAAAGCTATTCAGCTCGTACCCCACTGGTTGTGCTGGGTTTATGGACGAGTTTCATGTTCAAGCAGGCCCCTACAGAGCTGCTGGAGGGGCTGAGGCTGTGCTGGGATGTGCAGTGCCTCACAAAAAGTGATTGCCCCCAATTTAGAGTAAGTGCCCCTGGAGAAACGATTCCAGGGGCATCCTGTTAAAAACACAGCCCTTGATTAACCCGAGGAACTGCTGCTCAATTGGCAAAAGTGCATCCTCAGCAAGGAAATGAGGAAAGAAAAAATAACCCAAACAGAGGAGGCACATTAAAGAAACTCTTGAATCAAGAGCTCTTTTCTCCTGAGCACTCACTCAAAGCAGTCCTGGCCCGTGAGTGCAGAAAACATCCCCGGGCAAAAGCGGGAGCCCGAGCCAGCCCTGGCACCACTCACCCCAGACGAGAGAGAACGGCTGCCCAAGGCCAGCCCAAGAGAGAATGACAAGATGTTTTCTTACCTGATACACCTGTGCTGTTGGGTGCACAGTAGAACCAAGGCAGGAAAAACCCAGGTAAGAAATTCCATTTTACTCCCATTTATTAGACAGCGGCGACCAAAACCCAGGCTCCCTGGCTCTCCTGGCAGCTCCAAAGCTCCAGTGGCGTTGCCATCCTTGCCTGCTGCGCTAAGTTGAGGCTGAGTTTAAAGCGATGGATGGTTGCTCAGCAGCAGCAGCCCCCACAATCTCCACAGTGCCCGGGAGCCATGCGGGCAGCCCGGCACGGGAGCAGGGCAGCTCTGCTGCGCTCTCCTCGCCTGCTCTGCGGGCGGCTCAGTCCCGCCCGGCTCCGCTGTCCTGCTCCCGCATCCCTCCCCTGCCGCGGGCTCTTCCTCCGGCCGCTCTGCCCGCCCGCGGGGCTGCCTGCCGAAAATAACCTCCGAAAGGATGGATTAATCCCACGGAGCGGGGTGGGAGCAACTCAAAGTGCTCCGGAGCCACTCATGTCCTGCGCGCATCATGCCAGGGAGGAGCAGGAGGAGCTCCGAGGGCAGGGGCGGCCGGTCCGGGCGCGCTCGGGGATGCGGAGCCGCCGTGCCCGCACCGCGCGGGGCATGTGAACGGCGGGCACCGCCGCCCCCCCGGCAAATCCCGGCGGCCCCCGGGCCCCGCAGCTGCAGCCCGGCCTCCCGCATCCCTCCGGGCGCCGGGAGCGGAGCCGGCGGCTGCGCTGGGGGAACCTCCGCCTCCCCGCCGCTTGCGCGCTGTCCCGGGCCGGCGGTGCCACCGGGAGGGGCACACCCGGGGCTGCAAACTTGTGCCTCGCCGCCCGCGGGCTCCAGAGGGGCTTCGCTACACTGAGACACTGCCCTTGCACCGCTCCATCCAGCGCTGGCATCGTCCACGCTCCACCTCGCGAACTCCCGGCACCTCCGCTGCTCCCGGCGCCGGCGGGGCCCGGCCACGGCTCCTCGGACCTTGGGCTCAGCTTTATTTGCAGGTCAAACTCGGTTTTCTCCTCCATATTCGCTCTTTCCTTCTCTCCTCCTCCGCCTCCTCGGCTTCTTGGTGCTGTTCAATCTCGAATGACAATTTTAAAACCAACCCACAAAGGAAACTGTGCAAAGGAGACATTTTCAAGAAATTATATTCATAAAGGGAAAATGAATGTGCAGGTACTTTAAGCAAATGAAAGGAGGCACCTGGGGTAAAGTGTGGGGTTTGTCTTTTCGTCTGCTTGATTCTATATTGTTATTTAGTACCAATGTTTCAAACGGCAACTAAGGGGTGGTGGGTGAGAGGAATAACAGCCCTGTGGGATCCAGGAGGAGAACAGATGTACACAATACACACACAAATGTAATACAACAAACATAAGATCATGTTATAAACACGTAAGAAGGATGTGTGTGTGGGGGGTATTTTCCCCCTGGTATTTTCCTCCCTCTGCCCATTTCCATGGCCATCCTGCAACTAACGCCCACTAGGGAGGAAAAGACACAAATTTAAACTCAAGGAGTTGGATTGTTTCATGAGAACTGGTTTATCGAGGAGGGAAAGCAAAAGATTTCTAATAGAATTTACCTGGTAACACACAGAACAGAATGATGTTGTCTCTCTGTATAACAGAACACATTTACAACTTTGGAAATATTTTCAGTTGAGATTTTTTCATATTTTTCCCACTCTTAAGGCTGGTGTTCCAATGGGCTTCATCCCTACACTGAGAATTCCTTGGTGCTGTTTTCCTCTGGCCAGACAGCTGTTGTCTAATTTACCAGTAAAAAAGCACAGTTTTCTCTGTCTTCAGTACCCATCTGTAAAAACAGCAAAACATCCACAGAGGCTCCTTGCACATCTGGGCTGTGTGTCTGTGTGTCTGTGTGTCTGTCATGTGTGGATGACACACGTGTAAGTGTGTGAGTGTTGTGTGTCTGTGTGTTGGTGTGAGCACATCATGGCAACACATGCCTTGAAGGGACAGACCTTGCTACAAATGTGACCATTAACACAAGTAAAAATACAATGACAATCCTAAAATACATGTGGAACTTCTCTCAGATAAATAAATTACATTTGATCTATATTGACCTTAATTATATTCCCAGATTATACAGAAGAAGGACCTTCAGCCTTGGGTTTAGTTGGTGTTGTATACAAATACATATTTAAACAAAATAGGCTGGTACACATATACACATATATATATGCACACCCACTCAAAATAAATAACTCCTGTTGCCAAAGGGAAGAAAGGGGATAAAATAATTATGATCAACAATATTTTTCATTTCCTGCAATTCTAGCAGAATATCCCAAGCTCTTTACAGTCAATGACAGATTAAAATTGCTGAGACATGGATTAAGAAACAATTAAAATTGCTATTAAAACATCAAAACAAAACAAAATAAATAAGCTCCCCAAATCTTTCTCATCTAATCCTCTTGAAAATAATTAAAGCTTTCCTTTAGCTTTAGCTACTGGCTTGGAACTGTCAAATAGTCTTAAAAAGATGGCCCATGATACTAAACGTTTCTTAAGCCTTTTTGTCACTGCTAAACTCCTGCCTCTCCTCCATCTCCATGGCTGCAGGCACCACATTTCATGGAATTACCCATCCTATGATCTGACCTTGCATTGGACCATCGGAGGCTTCGTGGGATCACCCTGTGCTCCAGCAGGACCAGGCTGGCAGGGCAGAGCTACAGTCTGGAACAAACCTGGAGCTTTCCTGTTGGACAAATAAAGCTGTTTCAGATCTTCCAAAGCAATGAGTAGTGACCAAGATGGTCCTTAGGGCAGTGTTTCTGCAGTACCTGAACATCCCAGGCTATCCACAGTTGATGTTCTCCACGCACATCTGGACAACTTTACCAATAAATGTCATTTAAACATTGTCATTAGTTGTTGGTATCACTATATTAATTTTTGAAGTATTTACCCTACTCAAGGAGTAAGCAAAGATCACAACTTTGAAGAGATTTTACTTAATCAAAACCAGAAACCCACATTTCAATATCTATCAAGTATCTTTCTTTGGGAACATGTAACAGGTTTTCCCCTAATCTCAGTCACCCATATTTTGTAACTGCTACCATAAAATAATTTATTGGAGGGCACAATTTGATGGGATTGAGGAAAACATGCTCAGTCATTTGGGCCAAATAACAAGTTTTCATAGTCATTTATCACCTCAGGATTTTGATACCATATCAAAAGGACATTATTTCAACTTATTTTATAGTTGCACTGCATTACCTGGTATTCTTAACAGATCATTTTCTAAACAGCACAGGTGGTTTTGCTGCCAACAAAATAAAGATGTCATATTGTCACATGTAATTTTGAGGCAAAAAATGTACCGCAGGGCTAATTAGTTTCCCTCTCCCATGATTCCACCTAAGCAGCTCGTGAAAGACTGTTGTGGCAACATCGCCAAATGTCTCCAGATATATAAATTACACACATATGCCTATTTTTATAAATGAGACTTGGGAATATCAGTAGCAATCTCATGGTGGGAATATTTAGCTCATTTCAGAGGTTGTACTTTACTTGCACTGTATCAATGTCCCACAGTCCCAACACAAATGTGTCTGTATTTTAATCAGCATCAGGAGAACCATAATATTAATTTCCCCTTCACCTGAAGGAATCCAGTTTTTATCTGTTTCCAAATGTTCTGTAGAACATCCAGTTCCTCCCTCAGTCTGTATAATTTTATAATCATGAAGCACAGCACAGCCAGACACTTTGCCCTCCTTTTCTTTCCAATGTGCCACAGATTTGGGATGAAATTCCCCACCATCCAGGGCTAGTTCCAGGACTGGGATGACTGGCTGACCCCACATGGGTTGATCTCAGGGGTGCATTCCCAGCTGGTGCCATCCCAGACCTTTCTTACATGAGATGCCCTGATAGCAAATGCCCCTCTCATTCCTTGTAGGGATGAGTCATTGGGATGATGCTTATCAATGTTTGCCATTGTTTACAGCCCAACCCATCAGTGTTTACCACTGTTTACAGTCCAACACTGATCCATAGGGCCAGAGAAGTTGTGTTATGTAATGGATAGGAACCACACTGCCAAAATGCAGATTCCATTATTGGCATGTCTTCCTGCCTAAAAGCCAGAAAGCTCCATATATGAGCTGCTGTCACCTTGGAAACGTTCGGGAGGGAAATGCCAACCGCCCGTGGGAGCAGAGTGTGCAGCCACACAGCAACCTGAACTGCCCAGTCCTGCCCCGTTTCCAGCTGGTCCTGGGGTGGGACCAAAGCAACTCCACAGAAATGCCTCTAAATTGAACCTCATGGTAAGAAACCAGCAGGGCTTTCATTTATTCCTGCTCAGTATGTTACCCATTTTCTCTGAGATTGATCACTGGGGGTCAGAGCCTTAAAAATCTACAAGAGTTGCGTCAACCAAAGCCTTTTTGCACATTTTCTGGAACTTAAAGCTTAAAGAGCCACTGGCTTTAAGTTGATAGACATGACTTGTGGATTGGGAGATAAGAACTTGGCTGGGGAGCCATAATTTCCTTCAGATTTGTTCTCTCTTCTCCCATTTATATGGGAGATAAAAATCTACATTGCCCTTGCCTAGAGACAAATTATTCACCTGGCACAAAATCATGACCATTTGTTGTTGTTGTTATTATAAAAATCATCCAAACAGTTGTAAGCTGGGACTAAATAAATAACCTGAATAAAAATATCACAATAAACCAACAATCAGTGATATTTCCAGGTGTTCTTCCAAGTGTTTTCTCGAGGAGGAAATCCATGCTTGGATCTTTTGCATCCCAACTCTGGGAGTGTGGGAACTGGCAGGTTCAGAGTTAACACAGTTACATCTATTCCAGATCTGCAGAGAGAGCTATACAGTTAATCACTGCATATTTTTAGCCTACATCTTGTAGCTTTAATCCTGCAAATGTCTGTATGTAATTTGTTTTATGTAATATGAATAGATGCCATAAAATCAAGATTCCGCCATTGGTAGAGCTAAGAATGTCCATATATTTCTCAAGAATCAGGACCTATAGCACAAGTGTGGGACAAAAAACTGGTCACTGTGAGTAATTTATACTCTATAGTGTGGGTGCCAGTGGAAATAAACACTCAGATTAGCAGCAAGTGCTTGTATATATGGGATCAAAAACCAGACCTTACTCTCACAGCAACTCTAACAATGACAGAAATATTGCTTACAATTAAGGAACAGTTTCAACTAAATAAATCTGAGAATGCATCTGTCTCTATGTACAGATCAGGGTGTATTTTGGTGTGGATGATGTCCCAGTGTTTTCATAACTGAATCCCTGTGAATCTTTGAATAGCTGGATTTCTCCAGCGTGTCATGGAGTGCCAAGAGGGAAGAGGGACCTGCTCTGCTTTGAATCCACTGAACTGGTCCTTGACTTTGTCAAGGTAATACAAGGAATAGAATGGAAAGAAAACTCAGTTAACTTTAGCTTAGGGCTAAACACAGAGTCACAGAGTGGTTTGAGTTGGAAGGGGCCTTAAAGATCATCTTGTTCCAAAGCCCCTCTATGGTAGGGACACCTTCCACTATCCCAGGTTGCTCCAAGCCCTGTCCAACCTGGCCTGGAAACTTCCAGGGATGGGGCAGCCACAGCTTCTCTGGGCACCCTGAATCTGGTGCCTGAACTCTCAATATTGAACACACAGGTCTGGGAGGTTCCAGTGTTCCAACTGAGACAGTTACCTTTACCATGCAAATGACTGAAATCTCATCTAAATACTTCTAATTTAGCGGTTTTGTCACATCTGCAGCGATTATGGAAGTGTTAACAGGAACTTCTAGACCTGCAGTTGCTGCTGAAGCAGAGGAACCATTCAGAATGATAGATGGGCAGCATGAGCAGTACTTGATTATTGTTGTAATAACCTTCAATTAGCAACTAGTGGCAAAATCCTATTGTCAGAGTAACATGGGCTTATTTCTGAAAAGACATTTCAGACAGCTTCATTCTGGTTTGAAACTTGGAAACCTTCAGTATTCTAAAACATGTGTGCTCCAGCCCCGGATCCACAGGACTTTGCATTGCAGAAAGTCAGCTGAAATCACAAAGGGGGTTTTTAAAAACCATAATGGACTTTTTTTGCCACCAACTTGCTTAAAATTTATAAATGTCTGTAGAGCTGAGAATTCACTGGGAATGTCTCATATTTGCGTTACCTGAGATCACCTGAGATGGCCTGGACAGGCAGAGCAGTGTCACAGGTGCTGCCACCCATGGTGATTATTGCCATTAATGTGACGGAATCCTTAATGCCTCTGTATTTCTGAGGTGTAAATCATCCTTCCAGAGAGCCGTCAAGAGCCCACAGAGCTGTGTGACCCCCTCACCATCACCCCCTGTGACCCCCTCAGTGTCAGCCCCCTGTGACCCTCTCACCATCACTCCCTGTGACCCCCTCACCATCACCCTGTGCCACCCTGACCATCACCCCCTGTGACCCCCACACCGCCACCCCCGGGCAGGCGCCACGTCAGGGGTTCATATTTTAACGCACACTGCTGCGAGTAACTAACAATAAATCCCCAGCCGAGGCGGGACACGCCGCGCTCGGCGGCTCCGCTGCCCCAACCCCGCAATGCCGCGGCCCTGCCCGACCCACGGACACGACCCCGGCCCGGGCCGCACCATCGCGCGGGCGGGCGGGGGGTTCCCGGCGGGCAGCACCACCCGCGGCCGCAGCGCTGCGGGGGCGGGCCGGGGCCGGGCGGGCGTGGCGCCCCCGCGCGCGGGGTGGTTCGCGCCGTTGCCGTGGCAGCGCCCGGGCCGGGCCGAGCGGGGACAGCGCTGGCACCATCGGCTGTGGCAGCCGCAGGGACTTCTCCCATGCCGGGATTTCGGGCCGGTTTGCCCAGAACTTTGTCGGTTTGGAGTTGGGGAGGTGCGGCCGAAAGCGTTGGGGCCGCTCGTGCCCTGGCGGCGTGTTCTGTGGTTGTGCCACTTCTTCGTGCCGCCGACACCGTAAAGCAGCTGTAGGCCAGAGTGGGCATCCTCCTTGGCGTCAAGGTGGTTCCTGTAATTTAATCAGCTCACTCTACTCCAGGGGGTATTTTCTCTGCTCCTTAACTATCACTATAACACACAGAAAATAGATTCTTTTAGTTTATGTTGTTGAGTTCTGCTGGATTTACATAAATGCACTCAAAGCTGAGCCACCTTCATTGAAATTAATCATGCACAAATCTTTGTGTGAGTAAGATGTGAAATGCTCAGCCATGTGGTAATAACTCATTCTAGATGACATACAGAGTTGACTGAATTCTAATGAATTGTATCAACATTTGGGAACAGTTTACTTTACACTGAAGATCTGCACAGGACTCCAGAGCAAGTAGTGTTTGTTGGAGTTGTGCCCAGATCATTTGGGGTAAAGTGGTGGCCTAAGTGGATAAAATACACTCAGAATGTTTGTTTTACTACTTAGCTGATTTTTATTTTAAAAAAATGGCATTGTCCTTGCTTTTTTCTAAGAGATTTATTAAAGATGATCATCAAAATGTGTGACAGGCACAAAGGTGTGCGGTTGTATCCAGTTATTTCAAATGCATTAAGTGTTTACTGAGAGCTGGGAATTCCCCTCTGGAGAGTCACCACTCTTGCAAGTGGAGATCAGAGGTATAAAATATGTTATTCTCTTTCTTAGCCTGGTTGTTTGCAAAGACCTGTCATCATGGAAGATCATGAGATCAGTCACAGTAAGAGAGAGCAGCAAACATCCCCTCGACCATTTCTGGGAGAGGAAGAAGAGGAAGGTGCAGCTGGTCAGTTCCATGATATGGAAGAACACTGGGAAGGTGAAAATGATGATTTGTTTTGATAACTCACAAAAAACCTGGACATTAATGTAAAGTTCATGTAAGATTAATGTATTAGATCACTGGCCAGAACCTGACAATACATCAGCTTCTCCTTGTCCCCCTCCCTGTTCATGTCTGGGATTTTCCTCCATACATGGAATGTTGGTGCCCCTTCCATGGGAAGCACCAAATACCTTGTGTTGGTTTTCAGGTGCATGTTTGGCCATGTGAATTTTTAATATCCACTGCAGTAGTGTTATAAAATGTCATCTCTGACAGCAAGTATGTAGAGCTTTGCATCTTAGACCTCAGAATCTCTTTATTAAGCTGTTGTTTCAATATCTGTTAGAATACAAGCTGGAAGGAAAGTTGGTTGCTGGTGGGAAGATGGGAAACAAGGACACTCCTGAAGATGTTGGAGACCAGTCTGATTCCAGCACGTAAATACCTTGTTCCAGTTCTAACAGGAATTTCCTTTGTTGTGTTGATTGACCAGCTGTATAAAATACAGTTTAAACTATTTTAAAATGTTCCCATTAAAGTTTTAGACTATTGTTCAGGAATACTAGAATTGCAAACCCTAGGTGGGATCAAGAGAAGCCACAGATATTTCAACACAAAGACATGTAATTAATGCATTAAATGAGGATACGAATGTTCAACATTAGATATCCAAGTCTAGAAACCCTTAAGTGCATGCATGCAAATTTCTTGTGCAGTTTGTGTTCATGGTTTTCCTTATTTATTAATTATTGTATTTGTAACAGTTCTGCTAGAATAAAACAGAAAACAGGGATGGAAGGATGATGTACAAACTTCACAGAAGTTTTCGATTTCTTATTCTGTTCCATTGTTAATTGTGTGTTTGAATTCCAAGGGAAAGCTTGGAGCACTGTTTGGGTGACATGAACAATGTTCAGGCTATACAGTCTGCAGACAGAATTCTCATATCAGGCATACAGAGGAACCTAAAATTGCTTGATGACATAGTCAAGAAAAAGGAACTGGTGGTCCAAAAAAACAGGTTAGTGTTTAATTGAACATAATCCATCAGCACAGATCACCAGCAAATGCTGGGGTACTGTATCAGTTATAAATGTTACAGTTTTAGAACTATAAACCATATCCTATAGGAATCCTGGCTGTGAATCTTGCCCTCAAAAGGAAGAGTTTCACTGGGGAGAGTAAAGAACTTAGCAAATATAACTGCTCTGTTTGTCTCTTGCAGACACAAGCTGAGTGCCTGTCGGCTGCGGATCAAGATGCTGGCAAAGCAGCTGGATCATGTAGACATGGAAATAGAGAAAGAGGAGGAGGCTGGCAACGTGTAGGTAGAGAGTATTTCTGGATCCCAAGGATTACAGGCATCCACTGTCTTCATCTGTGTGCAGTTAATGGGATGAGTGCAGAAAGAGGAGAAGCTTGGGAATGGATAGGGAAAAGACACATTTTAAAATATAACAGGTAGTAAATCAGCTTAGCCCACTGCTGTCACTTGTATCTATCAGGGTCTCAATATTCAGTCTGATGAGTCAAGGTGCTGTGGCAGTTCTTTGGTCATGGCTTTGCTTCTGGTGACAATTCAGTCAGGATTTATACATATATAGGTATGTATTTATGCACCATTTCTTTCTCCTGTTGTGTTGTGGAAGGCAGGAATGCCTTTCAGGAGTAGCTCTGCATACAAGAGCTGCTCTGAAACACTTGTGCTGCTCCCTCAAGTGGGAGGCAATTTACTGTACTCTTCACATTTGGTTTAAATAGAAAGCAGTGGGTGGCTTGTGTACCAGGAACCAGAGTATTGTGACCAAACTTCGCAGCTGCATTTATAACCTGGGCTAATCTCCAGGTTAGTGCATCGATGAGCAGAGGGAGAAAGGCAGGTTAACTGCCAAAAGGGAAGAGCTGCTTAAACAAAACTGATAAGTTGAGTGCAAATGATCCTCCTGGGATGGTACAAGTGGGATGTCAGAGGCAGGAACAAAACCCAGCAAAGACAGAAAAGCAGTGTGGAGTGTTTATCCTTATGATGGGTCACATTGGGAGGTTTAGATGTGTAAAAAAATAGCAATTCTCCCAATCTCTTGTATTTAGCAAGTGACTAGTGAGTAAGAAGATTTGATAGATTTCTGGCTTATGAAGCTCAAAGGCATCATGTTTTAGCAATAATGGAAATCCTGGCTGCCATTAGCACTACCAATGCCAATCCAGAAATGCTGAAGTTAGAGGAGAACTGCAGGTAGAAGATCCAATTTTCATTTAGAGGATAGGAGTTTATGTTGAATATAGTCAGGTCACTGTCTGTGGATCCTGCAGTACAGTCTGTTAGTTTTCCTGGGCAGAGAAGAAAAATGACTCTGTGGGAATGCTGCCATTGTAGACAAATACATGGAATAGTGTAATGCCATTTTGAAAGCAAAATCAGTCGAGGTTCTCCAGGTTCACCTAAGCTCATCTTCATCAGTAATGCTACTTTTATCAGTGTGAGTAGTGAATAGTTGCATTAAGCTACTGGTCAGTGCTTTTGAAAAAATTCTCATCTGTTCGTTTCAACCAGTGTGTGAGAGGATAAAGAAAGATCTGCCTCTGAGTGAAGAATGGAAGAATGAAAAGGTTAAATAAGAGACTTAAATTAGTGGGATTCTAATACCTAAATCTCAGCCTCAAAGCTGTGTTTCGTTCTTGCTGATCCTGGGTGGAGGGGTGTGCAGGTTTTTTCGAACCTTTATTAGTTCCAATTTCTTTCTGACTGTTTCTTTGTTTCCAGCGCTGCCCTGTCCCACCTTCAGGCCGTGAGCAGCCGGTTGTGCACCGAACTGGAGAGGGAGAAGGAGCTGGAGCTGATAATTGCTTTGAAACTGAAACAAAACATGTGAGTGAGGGAGTGAGAAAAAAGCGTGGAGGGAAGTCAACCTTTATTGTGTTCTTCATATGCTGTTGAACGGATTCAAAAGTTAATCAATAGAGAAGTTAATTGTAAATACAGTCATTGACTAACTGCAAGGCAAAGCATCTTGAGAGCAACTTCCAGCCTGCAAGTTCATTCCTCAGGAAATTGGTTGCTGTGACGCAGTCCCTGAGTTAGTTTTACACATATAAATGAAGCTTTGATTTTACTTGGAGTTGTGCATAAATCGTGGACCTAAACAGATCTCATTTTAAATGGAAAATAAATTGGACTAAAGTAAACCTGTCTGTGATACTAATCTCTGCATGAGCACAGAGACTTCTAATTTATGCCTTAGTGTTTCTGTAGGGTATAAAGGAAAGGATTGAAATTGAACTTGAGGAAGTCATTGTAGCAGTTCTGTGTATCTTTATGCTAAGCTAATAGCAAGTTGCAAGTTGCTGCTTGCAACTGATTGTTCACACAGAACAAATTATTTACTTATAGAAGACAGAGTAAAACTGCCTTTTGTAGAAGGCAACAGGTGAGTGTGTTTATATTTTGGTACCAGAGGTGCAACTACTGATGCCACTCCATCAAAGGCAGAACACAGGCATGAGCCTCTAGCTGGGATTAGCCAAGTGGTTACAGAATTGTGTGTTTGCTGCAGTGTTGTGTAATAGCTGTAAAATGCTTGCCTTGTTTATTGTGTGATTAGCAATACATAGAACAGATTAATGTAGTCATCCCCATCATATCTGATTCCTTCAGCAGAGCATGGAAGAATAAAAGCTATGGCCTGTCTCTGAAGTTATTTACTGTTGAAGAAAAAGCTATTTTTCTAATTTGTCTTTGTTTTAGTATTTTCCTTGGGGTAAACATGAGAAACAGAACCTTGGGGTTTATTTTTTTACCTTTTTTTTCCACCAATATTTTTGATGTCTTTAGAATGGGATATGCCATTAGATATGAGCCTTAGTCTGAAACACTTGTGTCAGTAACAGGGTTTGGTTTGCAATATATTTTAATAAAATGAAGCAAAATGTATCTCATGGCCATTTTCACCACAGAACCTTCCCTACTCGATGAATCACCTTAAAGAAGTGAAAGAATGTCAATATTTCCATGAAAACAACTCACCTTTTGTTTTAAAGGCTGGAGATGTGGCAGGTAGAAACTGAGCAAGGAAAATACGAAACCCTTCGTGAACAGGTTCAGAAAGATGAGGAGGAGCTACAGATGCAATACCGGGAGCAGAGGGAAGTGCGGATTTGGAAGGAAAAATCAACAGCCCTGCGAGCAGAAGGGAAGCGCCGCTCCCGGGAGAAGTAAGAGCTCCCAGTCAGACTGAGCTGCCTCTCTGGGGTATTGACAGCCCGTTCACACCGCAGGGGCTGCCATGGGCTGATTCAAACACTGGGGGTGTTGTGTTTCTTAGCTGGGTGTTGCTTCAGCAATGAGGAAATGGAATTAAAACCAGAGAGTTGGCCACGGCCTTGCAGTTGTGCACGTAAAGATTTCTGATCTGTGAGAATAAAGTTGTTAATGACAAAAACTGGCAGTGCCTTGTGTGGAAGGAAGTGAAGTTTATCAGGTCAGACTAAGTGCATGTGTCTGCATTGCTGTTGGCCTCCACAACCTTCTGAACTTATGGTTGAGTCCATTGACACTTCTGGAGTGAAAGCAGACACTGTGTCAGTTTGTCTGTAGCTTTTGTGAAGTTTTTCAATTTGTCTGCAATGTGAGAGGTGCAGACTAATGTCCTCATTTCATTCATAAACTCCCCAGCCCCTTCCTGAGGTGTCATTGTGCTGGAGTCAAGGTTCAGTCCTGCTGCAACTGTTGGTTTCCCTGTGTTTTGCAGAAAAGAGGAAAAAGCCCAGAAAGAATATGAAGAAAGAAAGAAAAAAATACTGGAGGATGCCAGAAGGAACCATGAAAAAGCAGCCTTCTTCCTGAAGCAAAGCACAGCAAGGTTGGGGCTCTCTCCTGTCCTATCATTGTCCATTCTCTGCTCCACAATACTTTGAAAAATAAGGATTTTTTTCTGCAAGGTGTATCCTGTGTTACACCTGGAAATCTTGTGCCACGGTGCAGTGTGGTGAAACATTCAGACCTTGCATGGCACAAAAGGACATGGAAAGAAGAAAAACCACTCACTGTCCCATATAGCCTTCAGATTCCCTGGAATCAATTATTTTAATGAGATGCAGAAGCCTCTGACCATTTGTAGGCATTAATAATTATTTGAATTTGATATTTATTTATGTGTGTGTGTGTCATTAGCTGAAGTAGTTTGAAGTAGTATAACTAAAATCCAAGTTTGAAACTTGCCCTCTGCTGTTCTGTATCCCCTCAGAATTGTGGTTAAAAAGCATTTTGCTGTCAGATGGATTGATGAGCCATTTCTTTGTGTTTCTGCTCTAGTTGATGGTAAATTAAATGTTCTCTTAATAGGTTTGTGTTTATGTAACTGCTGTGGTGCTGAACTATTTTGCTACTAAAGAAACAACATTTGTTACTTATTTTTACTTCTATACAAATATATCCTAATATACAAGTATTAGGACTTAATTGATTAAAATAGTTGTGCTGTTTCTGGGCTGGTTTATTTTTCATTAGGCGACATGTGCAATTTGATCATAATTAAGAAGAACAAACTAAAAAATAGGTTTCTTTTCCTGACAAATGTATCAAATATGTCAATCTTACTAAATTTTTCTAGTTCACCATTGTAATAGCTGGAGCACTCCCAGGTTTGATTCCTGCCCGCATATTTCTAACTTTTAGAGTTTCTAGGGTTTAACTTTGGTGTGGGTACATGTGCTGGGCTTGTATAAAGTTCACTACATAATTGTTTAGATCTTGGTTATATGAGCAACACCTGAGTTCTTACTTTACTTTAGCAACTAGTAAATGTCATAACACAGCACACATTCTTCATATTAAGAATTTTTTTTTTTAATAAAATTGTTGGGCAAACTATTTGAAAGCCTGTTGGCACTTGGAGCTGTGTTGAAGTGTCTGACTGTCCCACTGCACCCACAGGCAGAGTCCCAGCAAACAGGGGCAGGAATGGCTGGGGACATTGGCAATTACTACTTGTCAGCTTAAATATTCTAATGCCAAAAGCTTTCCAGGATGTGAGCCTGAAAGATCTTTCTTACTTTGCTTACAGAATTCATGAAAAAATTGCAAAGGAAGAAGAGAAAACTCGGGAGCATATGGAGAGAAGGATACAAGCTGTGCTTTCCCTGAAAACCAGCATCACTTCCAACAGGGTAGGGCTGCTGGGCTGGGATGGGAATGAAGTCACTGCCTTGTGAGACTGCTGGGGTTTAGTGCAAGTAATTTCAGGTTTCCTTGCAGAACTATGTGATGGTTTTTGATCAGATCACTGATCAAACCTCTTGAAACTGGGGAGAGTTAAACTATTGGAGTATGAGCTCTGTATGGGCAGGTTTTGATGCTTCTACTGGTGGAGTTTATTCTGTCAACAGTCTGGTTGTTCTGGGAAGGGAACTCTCTGGAAAATAATGCATACTACAAATAAATCCTCTGGAAATTCAGCCAGAAGGATTTCCAGTTATTTGAATCCCAGTGCAGAAATACTCCACATGGAGAAAACATATGGAAGAAAAACAGTTATTTAAGAATTTAAATAATGTAAATTAGGAATTTCTGAGCTATGCTGCTTTGCTCTTCTATTTATGTTCTATGGAATCTGAGGGAATGATCTTAATTTAATACTGATTTGTTTAGAACTGTATCTTTTCTTATTCCTTCATGGAGCAGCATTCCAAGGGCAGGCTGGAAGGTGGAGAAGGAGCCTGGTCCTACTCAGACCTTTCTGCATCTCAGCACCCCATGGCTACAGAGAATATAAGAACCCATTAGCTTCTACTTCAGAGACACCCACTGCTAATTCATACTTGGACAAGGGGACCAACACTAGATTCTCTGTTTTATATTCTTTAATACATGAATCAAATATGTTTGGCTTCTATGACTTCACAGGAAAAGCTCCAAACTCTCCAGGTTTTGAACAAAGCAAAGGCCTTGGAGGCAGAGAAGGAGGAGATGAAAATGAGGGAAGCCATCCTAGCAGAAGGAGGCAATGTTGTCAAGGAAATTTTCCTCCATAAACGACAGCTAAAGCTTGGAAAAGAGGAACAGTAAGTGTCAAATCCACATCAAAATCTCAGCTGCTTCTGGTGCTCGTGCAGGATTGTATGGGAGCTCAATCAGATCCTGAAAACAGACCTGTGAGTGAGCTCTCTCTGCCCCTCTGTGTGTGGAACAGTTGTACAGTCTGTCCTCTGTGACCTGAGGTTCTGGCCTGGGGCAGTTCAGAGCACCAAAGTTCTGTGAGTGTCCTGTGAGCAGTGCAAGGAAGGTCAACTCAGTGACCCTTAACTGGATACCTGAGTAATTGTCCTGCATTTCCTGAGAAAGTCTATATTAGCCTTCTAAAACACTATAATTGAGTATATTTAGTCTGCAAAAATATGTAAATAATCTCAAGGCCTGATGTCTGGACACAAATTGCCACTGCACCCTACTTGGCTATTTAGCTTAAGGGCTCAAGAGTAACTGGGCTGTAGATGCTGTAGATAATATTATTAGTAAACAACCATGGCTGGGATACTATTTCTTACACCATTGGATTACAGAGCTTTTAGAGAACTGCAGAAATCAAGAAAAATTGAGATTGTATCTCGAATTCTGCAAGAAAAAGCTTCTGTTCACAAGCAGAGGAAAAGTCAGTCCCGTACCAAGGCAACCAAGGCTCGTGGTGGAGTCCAGACTCCTTTACTGCAGGGAACAGCAGCTTGGCCATGCAGGGAGGAGCCCTGTACAGGTGGACAGGTGAGCGAAGGCCTAGGAATTAACTGGTTTACATCTATTTTATTTTTTTATGAAAGGTGCAGGTCAGTGAGTTCTTCTGTCTGTGAACAGCACAGGCTACAACCAAACACCAGGCAGTACAGAACAAGTGGACAGTAATATCCCCATCAGATCTCGTAATGACTGTTAGTCTCCCTTTTCTTGAGTGAAATATAGCAAATTTTATGACAAGATTTTCTCTGTATTCAGTGTTTTAAGAGGGGTCAGCCTAAGTTGTCATGTTTGGCCTCTGATCTTTATAGGCCTGTCACTTTTGTATAAAAGATCTCAGAACTCAGAAGTTGGTGACTGTTGAAGTAACTTTTCTCTAGTAATTTATAACTGTATTTTCCAAATTTATGGTTTTTCACAAAAGTCATGGCACTCTCCATCCCCTCCTTCCTTGGCTGGTGAGGGAACTGCTCCTGGAGGAGGGAGTTCTGAGAACATACCCCAGGGTGTGCTCTGGGAAAGTGGAGATGATGAGGAAGAGAAGGACAAGACCCTCCTGGAACCAGAATTCCCAGGACTTTGGGACCAGGAACATGACTTGCACAAGGTAAATGTTGTGATATCTCTTGTTAGGAATAGAAAAGAACCTTGCTTAAACCCAATGATTATCTGTTTTGCAGTTAAAATGCAGCCTTTATGTTATTACATAGATTCACATGTGAGAATGTCATCAGTCATTGCTGTTTGACACTATTCTGGAGGAGTTTGTTCTCTTGAAGGGAAAACAATACTTAGTTCAGAGATCTGTGAAGACACACATTATGTTTAATTGTTTGTGTTTAAAAAACTTTAAAATCAGTCAAAAAAAAATCATGTCAGTGTATATTCCTATGCTTGCATGGAGGAGCACTGGACCAGAACTGAATCATTCCAGGGAAGTCACCTGATTTTTTTTTCTGAATATTTGTTTAAGAAGTTGAGGGGAAAAATCTTTTAAAGTGCAGAAGAGCTGACACTGGCATTAAAAACACAATGTTGTGGTGTTGGGTGATGAGAAGCTACAGCACAGATAGCTGAGAATTAATTAAATTGTTCTGTAGGAGCTGAGTTTGACCTGGAGAGGGCCTGGCAAGGGAGATTCCTTTTGCTTTTGAAAGGTTCCTTTTCTGCTTTGAGCTGCAGATTCTGTGCTCACACACAGCCCTGGTGTTTTTCTGGATATTCCTTATTAGATATCCAAAGAAGAAGTGGATCCAACACAGGTGTTTATCAGGGCAGCAAAAAAAGAGATGTCTGAGAAAAAAACCGAGGAATTCCAAACTGGAATTTTGCCCAAGCCAAAGGTGCCTGGTCATGAGCACAAGGGCTGTGCTTTCCGTAGCAAGCCAAGCTGCATTCATTTCAAGGTCAGTGCCCATTCCTCATGGGACTATGAAGATGTAGATCCTGTAGGTGTATCCCAGTGTCTTGATCAAAATTCTGGTGCAAATTCTCATAGGCCTTTAGTGAAATTTAGAACAGCACCTGCCTTTTTCACTGATGATCTCTTAGTTAAGTTACAGTCAGATTAAATAAACTACTTTTACTGCTTGGGTCTAAAATATAAAATACTTCCTTTCCTTAGGGGAGTTTAAATCCTGTCAGAAAGGTGAACAAATGATGAAACCTCTTGTTAGAGTCTGCGTTTTTTAAAGGGCAGCATGACTGTTCTTTGTATATGGTTTGTAAATACATTGTTACTGTAAAATAATGTCCTTGAAGAAGTGGTGACTCCCATGCTGTTAAGATTTCAGTTAGTTAACAAAACTATTAATGACTCAGTTAGACCATGAATGTGACATAATGTCTTTGACATTCACCTGGTGTGTTTGGCATTCCAAGGATTTTGATGTTGGTCAAATCTACAAAAAGAAGATCATTTTGACAAATACCTCCTACAGTGTTAATTACTGCAGGCTGGTGGGAATCAGTGAGTGCCTCAAGGACTTCATCAGTGTTCAGTAAGTAAATTAACTGTAAACTCGTTGCTTGTTTTACCTGTACCTCAACAGGAGCTGGAACCCAATTCTGCAGCAATTCAAATTCCTGCCTGTGGTGGGTTAACCCTGCAGGCAGATAAATCCACACACAGCTCCTCATTCCCCTCTTCCCTGGGGTGGGGAGAGAACTGGGAGGAAAAGTAAAACTTCTGTGTGGAAATAAACACAGTTTAATTGGACAGCAAAGGAAGGGGGAAAAGCTGATGAAATAAAGGAAATCAATCTCAGAGCACTTAAATTGCAATCCTGAGGTCTTTGCAATTCGTGTAATCCTGCTGGCAGGTTATGTAATGAAGCACTGTTGGGAGATTGCAAATTAATCTCAGTTTAACTGTATTGATAATTTTATCTCACTGTTTATAAATAAACAATAGGAAGTATCACAGCTGCAGCAGGGCTCTGTAGCCTTTCATTAATGTGTCACTCATTCTGATAATTAGTCCAAGTGAGGGCAAAAAACCCAATTAAAAATACCTGCCATTGTCACCAGAGCAGGAGCTGGAGGTTTGATACACAGCTTTAACTTGGAGGTTTATGTTCATTGCCTCCACAGTTTTGACCCACCTGGCAAAATGTCTTCTGGAATGTCCTGTGAATTCGTGGTCACCTTTAAGCCAATGGTAAGAGCACAGTGAGGAGAATCCTGTCTGATTAAAAACATCATTATCTGAATTTCCTGCCTGTTAACAAGGAAACCAGCTGCATCCTAGAAAAGCTACTGTTGGCCATGGACAACTGTGTGTGTGTTCAAGCTCTGGTAAATTGTAATAAGGCATATTCTGAGTGCACATTTTGGAAAAATGCCTCCAAAAGAGAACAAGTTTCCAAATATTTACAATCAGGTTAGCCAGGCTGTTACCAAGGATGGTTTTAAAGTGGAAATATAGAATCAGTAAAAATACATTCTAATATGGTACTCAAAGAATGAATGAAAATATTTTTCATCATTGAAATCTTTGGAAATTACTTAGGGTTTTTTCTTGTTGCTGTTTTCTAGATAAATGAAAGTCTGGAAGGAGAAGTCATGTTTGTGGCACAGACAGGTTCTTTTTCTGTCCCACTGAAATGTACAGTCAAGAGCTGCATTGTAAGTGACTTCTTTAAGCATGTGGATAATATAATTATTATTATAAAAGGCGGATGCTCATTTAATTGACATTACTGGCTATGTAGGACAGGAGTAATTAATGGTTTATCTTCTCACAGCTGGCTCTGGATAAAGAGCTCATTGACTTTGGCAGCCACGTGGTGGGAGAGACAATTTCACGGACCATCAGCCTGACAAACAGTGGAGCTTTGGGAACAAGATTCAAGGTTCAGACATCAGCAGGTGACAGGAGCACCCACAGAGCAACAGGAAAACCTGCCCCTGGAAGGATGGTGGGTTCAAAAACATTCCCTAAGTGGGTAGAAAATGCTTTGTGAAGTGTGGTGGAGTTGTATGGACTCACAGAGCAGCCCAGGTCAGAAGGGACTTGGAAAATCATCTGGTCCAACCTTTAGTTCAGTTGGGTTGGTATAAATATAATCTGTTACACTCAAATATCAGAAGATAAAATTAAAAACAACTATTTTAAGAGTGGGGAAGACACAATGCTAATTTTTTAAGCATTTTAGTAATTTGTGTCATGTTTTCTATTTTCTCCATACTCACAGCAATTAGGAAAAATTACTGCAGTTAAAAGAAGAGATTCTGACAAAGTCATTAAAAGTCCCAACTCTTGGACTTCAGAAAAATGGTAACTGATGTAAAGTTAGCAATAAATTAAGGGATGTAATAAAGAGAAGTCTGGTTTCAGCAGACTTAGTTTTGACATAGAACTGCCTGTTTTTCCACTGGAAAATGTTAGTTCTGTTAATTGTAAAACAACTGACACTTCATTGTGCTGCTCCCATTGCATTATTTACCTGTTTAGACCAACCAGCAAAACTTAAATCTGTTCATTGATAAAGATCTACAAGAATGTGCAGTTCTTGGAAAGTGCAGCACATTTCTCCATTTCTAACATGGAACAGTTGCAAGAAAGAGCAACTCTGATTTGCAGCAGCTTGATAAAAGTGGAGCTGGTGCCAACTGAAGGATGAGCCACAGGAAAAAATACCTGTCTGTGTTTTCCAATAGGTCCCTCCCCATCCCAGTGCCTGTGACCCTGAAGAGGAGGTGAGCACCAGTCCTGTGCCAGCTGGGCCTGCAAAGCAGGAGTGGATTTGTGCTGAGCCCAGTGAGAAGGTGCCCCAGGAGCCACAGGAGCCTGAGAGCAGCAGTGCCACAGGTGAGGGGACTGCTCTGCAGCACTGGCCCTGCATTTCCCAGCCCAGGCACTGTCCATCTGTGGCTTCCTGTGCTGAACTCTGCAATCAGTTTACAAAGTTACTCAGTAAACTAAGTAGTTCATCGTTCTTGTAGTAATGTTATACTTCTTTGTGTGTTGCCTCACAGAAAGGGACTAAAAATAATGGCCTGACACCATTATATCAAAAGCAGCAGAGATCCTCACTTCTCATTAGTGATCAAGAATTCAGTCTCAGAACACAGAACCCAACCAGCTTCAGAAATTGCAAAATTGTTAACATCATCCTTGTCTCAGCAACTGAATCCCCACTTCTCAGAATAGCAATCCACATGACAGGTTTATTTTTATAGTCTGTAATTCTAGGAACAAGGAAGCAGAAAGATGAACCTCCTCAGACATTTTCCATCTCATTCCTAGTGTTTACTATGTGCTTAATAAAATCCAGTCTTGTAGAAGAAAGACTTTCTCAATTTCTTTATTATCTGTGTTCTTTAACATTTCTTCCCAATACTGATCATTCCAGTTTCAGGAAGCTGAAGGTTCCATGTGAAGGTTGTGGGTGGTTTTTCCAGGCTCTCCTGACTGCATTACTTTGTCTCACTGGAATTGCTCTTGAAGTCAGTTACCACTTCCATCTGAGTTTGCATTCCTTGATGTAACATCTCCAATACAGACTTTAACCCACTGAAACATTAACAGTTGTTGTGTAGTGAAAGACTCAGGTGCCTTGGGTACAATTCCAGCCTAAACTGAATCTGGATGGTCAAACAGGCATTTCCTTCTGGACATTCCTATCTCCCCATCACTGCTATACATCTCTGGGTTTGCAATGTTGTCCCCACTAAATGTACTTCTGCTCTGTTGGATATGTTTTTAGTGAATTGATTCAATCCAGCATTTTATTGTGTTTTGTGTTTGTTTGGTTTTTTCCCCAGAACAACTTGGACAAGAATTATCAACTATCAGATCAGATCTGGACACAGATAATGCAAGTAATTTAGTGGAGCTTTCTCCTGAAGAAACACCAGTTGAAATTATGCTTGGAAAGGTAATGAATGTCCTGGATCTAGACAAGATTTCTCTAGTCTAAGCCTACATCAAATAAATTGCTGGGGTGAGAAATGTTTAAGGACATGATCATTTCAAGCCCATTAGACCTCACTCTATCAAAGTTAATTTTTACAATGGAATCACAGGACACATCTCCCCTTTCTTTTCATCTGGAAAGACTTGAGCTGAAATAGTCCTTGTACATCTACATTTCCCACAATTTAACTCCCTTTTTCTGCTATGTGGTTCTGTGGTTTAACCAAGTCTGGTGTCAACACACAAGATGGGGCAGGAAGAACGTCTGGGAAAGGTCAGACTTGAGCCACATTGAACAGTCTTTTGACTCTGCTGTTTTCTGTGCATTCAGTTTAGTTACAAACCAGGTGTGGTAGAATGAGTGTACACAGCCCCTTTACTTCAGCACCATCTCTGCATCTTCACTAAGGGCTTGTTCTTGCTGTTCAGGTTACTGAGGGTGACATTGGACCTTTCAGCTCAGTGAAGCTCCCGGTGCTGTTTGTCCCAGCTGTCCCTGGGGATGCGAGGGCAGAGTTTGTGATCGTGTTTGACAACCCAGACTGCAAACCAGTGAGTGATTTTGTGGAAGACTTTCTTCAAAACACTGTAGAAAAAGAGTTTCAAATCTTCTGGTCTGTGCTTTTCCCAAGAATTATGTGTTATGTGGTTTGATGGGAAGTAACTTTATAAGTCATGCCCTTCTTTTTGATGCAGGATGTTTGTGACACCTGCTCATTTCTTAAATTTCTGTGCAAATAATCCTGATATTCCCATTTTATCTGACATTGTGTTGGAAAACACCTCATGTCCTGGAAACCAGCATGGAAGTATTCTCCCCTATTCCCAATGCATGTAGTTTATTTTCTTTCTGATATCTCAGAATTGGAATTATTTAGCAGGCAGTAGTGAAGCTGATGTGTGAAAACTGGAAGAGATGACAACTTTAGTTACCACTTCAGCATATTACAATTCTAAGTTTTATTGCAAGCCAAATTCTGCTTGGAACAGTTCACAGCAGCTTGCCAAAAAAATAAAGACAAACTCCCCAGCAGCTTAGTAGCCAATCTTGGCTCTCCCCTCAGTCTGCAGAAGGAGCTGCAGATTCCTGCTGAGGCTCCCGTGGGCACTTTCTCCTCCAGGATCATCTTGTCCAGCTCTGGGCTCTGTGGGCACCGATGTGACACTCGGGGCACCACAGGGGGCAGAGCCCTGTGCTGCCTTTGCAGCATTTCTGTGCTGACTGAACTCCTGCAGCCCCAGGGCTTCCTGGATCGTGGCCCATTCACTTCAGCCAAATGCTCTTTAAACATTTCAGTTTCACAGGCAGATGCTCTTCATGTTCTTTGTCAAAGAATCCAACCCAAAGTAAAATTCCTTTTCCCTGCTGGCCACCCTCTCATCTCGGGGTTTTTCTAGACCTGCAATACAAATAATACAGTATTTAATTCAGCTAAAGTTTGCAGCTCTGTATGGAAGAGTAAGAATTTGGGACGCTCAGAACTGACTCCCCTGTGGTTTGTGCCCTGCCAGCTGAGCTTCAGTGCCGTGGGGGTGGCTGTGGACGTGCCCATCTGGGTGCCCAATCCCTGCGTGGATCTGCGGATCTGCCTGTACGACCGACTGTACCAGGACTGCGTTGTCCTCCGGAGCAGGTGAGCCCCCTGTGGCACTCCAGGAGCACTTCTGGAGTAAAGCCCTCTGAGTTCCACACTGCTGAGACTGCCCTTTGCCACCCTGCTATCCCAGATTCCCAGCACCAGCTGTAGCTGTGGAGTGTGCAGGTTAATACCTTCCCATTCCTGTGAGGTTCCCTGTGTTGTTCCTGTTCTGTGCTATGGCTGTGAAGTCCCCAGGGAATAGCAACCCCATCATGTGGAACTTGCACCCTAAACATTAGGGAGATAAATGTGTCTAAAACTAAGTGCACTTTGGGAATAATTGATTCAGTCAGGAGATTTTATAAAATAATATTTTGTTATTCCTCAGCTGTTTTACCTTTAATTAAAGTCCCTGAGAGACTGAGGCCCTGGAAGGACCAGCTTCCATGCCAGCTGTGCTTTGCTGAGTGTCTTCCCAGACTTGGGATATGGTGCTGGATAAATCATGTCAGTCCCTTTGCATTTACTCTAAAATGGGAAGGATGCACCTTGGGCACTGCACTGGACTGACAGACACCTCTGATTTGAGAGTGACCAAATGCTGATTTACAGAAGGAAAATACCTGTGTGTTTCTGAGCCCAAGTCAGTCATGTCTGAGGACTAGTTCTGTTTGCACTGTGAGATAAGGCAGAGATTCCCTATTAAAGTGGCTACATGAACATTTAATTGTCTTCAGGTGCTGGGTGTCTTCCCTCTGCCCAATGCACTCACTGTGGAATTCTTATTTTAACAATTTGCATTTCTTAGAGTCTATTTCAATAGGATTGGGGTGGGTTTGTGGGAGGGTGGGGGAGAGATTGGTTCTGTGGAAGCCATCCATGCTAAACCTCTTACCAGAATTACAGACTGCAGAGACTCTTCACAGTTGGAAAGAAATGAGTAAAGCTGTTATCTCAGAAATTCAGCTTACAGATATGACAAGCACAAGTTGTTATGTAAGTGATTTTACTTGGTCTAGATAACCCAGGGATAAAACTTAAAAGTATAGAAGCAGAATAACTCCCCTAATAAAACTGAAGATTTCAAGGGGATCCCAAAGATAGAAGCTGTCAAATTGCTTAGGGCAAAACTTCTTAACTGAGCCTGCTGATCCTTTGCCAAGTTTCACTAAATTAAGAGCACTGTCCTTGGCACCTTGGCAAGTCAAGGCTTTGATTTATCACCCAGTTCTCCATTGTTAGGAAAGGTTGTCTGTTACACAGTCAGCTGGGATGAAATTCCATGTATTTCACGTGCAGGATTATAGTGTGTCAACTTTTATCCTGCAAAAGTGGATAGATTGCATCATTTGTTGTGGCCTGAGAAGTTTCTCCCTGTGGTAGCTGCTGACATTTTGCTGTGGCATCAGGAGGGGGATTCCTCCTGGAGCCTGCCTGTACCTCACTGTCTGTGCCATTGTCACCTGCAGCAGAAGTGGAAGGTGAAGTTTTCAGGTGGGTCAGATACCTCTGGCACTGGGGTGCCCCAGCAAGCTCTGCTGAATTGCAAAAGATTTGTTAGTACTGGTTTTGTTCTGAGTTTCTTGGGCTTTTGTGTCTGGTCATACAGACCCTTGTAATCAGGCAGCACAAATAAGAAGCACAAAGGGTGAAAGTGTCTTATCAGAATCCTGGTCAATATAAATCACTTTGAAAAGTAATTTCTTTGGCAGGTTATAATCTGCACTGATTTAATGAAGTAGTATATAATTCTCTTAGATTGTCAGCAGTCAGAAATCATTGCAGGCTCCCAGTCCCACATGCTGGAGCTGTTGATTTAGAGGAGACCATCTGGCCTGACAGCTTGGAAAGCAGTCCAGGGAAGGAGAATGACAGGCTGGAATATTTGTAAATTGCTCGGCAATTTTGCACTTAGGCATCAAATTCCAAACAGGGGCTGGGCCGTGGCTGTCGCTGTGCTGTGATAGGGCCAGAATTCAGGAAACAGGGAAAGGTTTCCTGCTTCCAACGTGTCATTCCTGGGGCAAATCAATCCTAAGGTTCGGCAGAGGAGGAGCAGGACCAGCTCAGCCACACTGTGACCTCCAGCCCTGCAGGATCTCTGCTGTCAGAGGAGGAGTTACGAAAGATCTGTGAATTCACATCTGTGTGAAGAAATCACCAGGGTTGCAGTCACCCTATTGATCCAGACAGAGCCACTGTGTGTCAGGAGCAGAGAATTAGCTGATATTTTGCAGTAACTTGGCTGTGACTCCCCCTGACCTGACTTACTGCTGTGGTGAGCTTTGCTGAGGCAGTTTGGATCAGCTCTGGGTGCTGTTTGCACACAGCTGGCTTTGTTACAGTACTGCCAAAATCTTGTTTTCTGCACTTAAAAAAGAGAGCACAACTGTGTGAACTCGCTGCAGCAGTTTTCCATGCCCTTCATTTTCAGAGGGAGCTGGGGACTGTCTGATCACCATGTAGGGGTGCAGTGTTGCTGAGGTGGCCTCAGAGCCACCCAGGCACGTCTGATCTGTTTGCAGAGCTACAACCACGCTGAGATTCAAGTTTGAAGTGTGCAAAGAACTCAGCAAGCACCTGGAGCTGCTCCCAAAGACTGGCTACATCCAGGCCCAGGCTGCCTTCAACGCTCAGCTCAAGTTCCTTCCCAGGTAACCAACAGCAACCCAAACATTAACCCTGCAGCACTTCAGGCAGTGGCAGTGCAAGAGCTGAGCAGAGTCGTTGTGTAGCTGGAGCTCACCCTGCTGGGTCAGCCCAGGCCTGGTCTCCCCATTGCTGCCCCCAAAAGCTGCCAGATGCTCCGGGAGGAAATGAGCTTGGCTGCCATACCTGGGAGGCAATGCCTCCCCTGTGGGACAGCAGTGGGAAAAGCTGAGCAGTTCCATTCCTGGTGGGCTGCTCCTGTTTCTGTGGGAAGCTATTCTTAGCCAGGAGAGAGCTTCTTGAGGCAGGTGGCCACTTCATGGATCACTGACTAAATAATTTCTGGACAAGAACTCCTGTGCTTGCTAATTAAGGTAAGAATGGTTGGGCTTCCTGTCCATATCTCTCCACCCCATGCACATTTTTCTCCAAAAGTTGAAGGTACTGATCTTGAATTTCACATGACATTTTATGTAACATCTCCTAATGCTAAAAACTTTATCACAGCAAGTTTCAGTTCTCCATTTCATGATAAATCTACATATACAAACATAACTCAGTGACAGAAACAAAGAATTCCTGTTTTTAAAACTTTAAATACAAGAGCTCCTGCTGACCACTGTTAATTTTATTTACCTCATTATTGCCACCCTAAAGAATTTAGTGGAACGTTTCCTCTCACATAGAAATTAAATGAAAAGTGGAATTAATTCTGGTGTACAGCCAAATCTTCAGCAGCTTTGGCATCAATTCCTGCTGCAAACCTGCTGCTTCCTTGGTGTAAGTTTTCTAGTCCCACTGCTGTATTTTGGATTCTCACTGATGTGCTCAGCATTTCTGGGTTCTGCATGGAGAGTCTAATCACTGATTTCAAAATTTTCACCAGGTTAGTATTCAAAGAACTAAAAGTATTTACAGTTCTCCCAACATCTCAAATCCCATCAGATTACAACAACTGTAACGTGATGACATATTTGAGTTCCTCCACTTCAGCTGCTGTAAAGCGCTGCCACCCTCTCGGAGGGGATAGAACCAGAGCTTGGATTTAGAACCTTAATCTTCCTTTAAAAAACAGAGAAGCTTCAGAAAGGAGATTTGATGAGATTAAGGCATTTCTGACACACAAAATAAGTATCTGGCTGTTTGAGGGGACAGATCAGTTAAAGACCTAATGCAGGGGGGGAAGTGCCTGCGTGGGGAGCACGAGGAGCTGGGGGAAGGACTGAGCCAGTGACACATTTCCGTGGGGCCTCCTCAGTGATTTGGCATGAGGAGCTTTATGAATAGAACAGCTGTGTTAGAAGTAACACCACAGGCAGCAGAACCCCCCACTCAGCAGTGCCAGGGGGGCACAGCTGGCTGAAGGCTTGGCTGATTCTCCCCAGTGCTCTGTGCACACAGATGTGCTGGGGCAGGTGATCCAACACTAAGATTTCTGGGCGTTTGAAGCCAACATTTTCTGTTCAGGCAAGTTCCATGCCATTTTCAGAGAAAATCTGAAGGATTCTAGGACCTTTTCCCCAAGGCACAGCAGCTAATTTAAGACCCCATCCCTGGGTCCATACAGTTTCAATTATTTTTTGCCCCCCTGGATTATTCTGAGATAGATTAATTTCTTCTGCTCCTCTAATGTCCCATGCCAAAGTGAAAGCTGGTGCTCTGTTCCTCCCTTGTTTGTAACCCCAGTTCCCATCTGTAAAGAAGTTACCAATACCTTTGAACATCACCCTTATTGCAAAATAACACAGCAAGATTTTGGATCACCATGGTGATTGTGTGGGTGTTATTGTTACTCATTACCTATTCTTTAACAATACATTAAAGAATTGCCTGTAATTCCATGAGTAGTAGTAGAACATGAGCACTGTGGAGACCCAAGAACAGGAAACAACTCACTCTGGTGCTGTGAGTCACTATAAATAGAGCAGCAGAGCTAAAAATGCTCCAGGTTTGTATTGTCTTGGCTTGAAGCTCTGAAATGGAGCTTGTGAGAACAAGATGCTTCACCTGCACAAAACCTGCATATTCCTTAGAAATTCCTAACCTGGTCTATAACTGCTGGGTTCCAAATTAGTTCCCTTTGCTTCTCTGTGCTTTGTGGTGCAGGTGGTTCTGCCTCAGGCAGGCTGGTCACTCACAGCAGTGTCCAGAGCAAACCCCTGCCTGGCAGGGCTGGGCACACCCTGGGGCTGCAGCAAAGATGCACAGGGTTTATATTCTGATCAGAGAGTAAGCTTTTAATTTTTCAGAATTTCAAATGACTGGATGGAATTTTATAAAAGGATAAATGGATGCTGACCTTTGTAACCTCCCTTAAAATCCTGTATCTCCAAAATCCTGTCTTTAAAAACAAAAAACCACAATGTGACTGTACTATCTGATGTCCCTGCCAACCACTTTTCAGCCCCTGCACTCCTGCTCAGGTCATTGCCTGGGAGTGCCAGTAAATCTGGGATAAATCCAGAACCTTCCTGACCTGACTGAATCCTCATTTTCTTGAAGATGAGACTTCATAAGTGACTAATTTTTGATTGGAATTTTCTTCTGCTGTTCTTCCTCCATTTTCCTTAATACTTGCATGTATCTTCCATGCAAGATTTTAATTAGACTTCCCTCCACAGGAGGATTTCAGGAGGATTAAGTTAAGATTAAGATTAAAAATCATGAATAATAAAATTTTTAGACTTTAAGTAACAGGTTTGGATTTGTTTTTCTTTCTGTTCAGACATAATCCATCAAAAGTTTATTATTCCTCTTAGTGAGAAAACATCCAAAATATTTTAATGACCCTGACTGTGTTTTGGATTTTCAGGCAGTCCCTTCCTGAAGATGCAGGGAGTTATTTCAATGCAGAGACAAGAATCCTGGAGGTTCCAGTGACAATAGTGATCCAGGACAAGGTGATGTTTGTGATGCTGAGAATGACAGTGGATGTAAATTATTCCAGTGAAGGTTCACTTGATGGGACCTTAGATTGTTCTTTATGACTTTACTACTGTGGTAACAGCAAAAGATTCTTAAAGTGCTAACAGAGATCTGATAGTTTCTTCTTGTCATGTGTTTGCAACACAGAAAGTTAAATCCTTTCTACTCAGTGCTCATCTCACATGTCACTGTCAAGGAACAGAGTAGAGTAACTTTTTTTACAGTTACCCTTTAGATGACATTTCATTTAAATGTCCTTACACCCTACAGATGGAGGTTTTTATCCTGTGCTTTTACATTTGTTTCAGGCTAAAACAGTTACTTTTACTGTCCATGCCATTGTCAGTACATCTGACCTGGAAATCAGTCCAGCACAAATTGACTTTGGGTACTGCACGATCTACGAAGCTGTGCAGGCAAATGTCGTGGTGACAAACAGATGCCTCTTGCCACAGGAGTTTGGATTTGTGGGACTGCCAGAGGTATGTGGTTACCCCACACACTCCCCCTCTGCTGTCAGAACAGATCTCAATGTCATAGGAACCTGTGTCAGTGGGAGTGGAATTAAATCCTGGCTGGTCCTGGCAAATCCATGGGGACCTTTCTGCCTGGGTCAGTTCTGGTCTGGTCTGGGTAAATCTCCCTGTGTAACACCCTCTGCATTCCCCAAGCAGTATGAACCCCTGAGAGGAGGATGTCATTTTCCTTATTCTATCCTATTAGAACACTAATTTTTCATACCAAGAAGCCTCCTAAGAGACCACCTGGTGCACTTTGCTTTCAGCATCTCTTATAAAACCAGCTCGGGGATGTGGCTGTGGCCTCAAGTCTGAGGGATGTGTGCCCTGTTGGCACCCAAATGCCCAAAAGCTTTGCCTTTAAACCAGGATAGCTTCAAAGCCATGCCCAAACTGCAGCTTGGGAATCATCCCAAGCCAAGCCTGGGCACTTGATGACTGACTGTAAGTTGATGTGGAAGCCAAATTAATCACAGGAGCTGCTGTTTCGTGTGGGCTGGGTCTAGTGAAGTATTTTTCACACAAAGTTGGCAGTTCAAGCTCCATAATAGCAGGATGATCACAGTGTGAAGTGGTTTGGCATATTGGCATCAGAGCTGGAGGAACCTGACATTTAATTAGGCATTCTCTGCTGGTTTGGGGATTAAAATCAAGGAGTGAGCTGAAAGAAATTGTTAACTTCAGCTTTGTGAAAGCTTTACCTCACAGTGTGTGTTCCCTGATTAGCCTAAAGTGTGATGGGGAGACATTCTTGAGTCATCATCACCTCAAACACAAACCAATGTGCAATTGTGGATATTAAACTGGCCCTGTCACTGTGGAACAGGGAGCAGCTCTCAGACAGGGGGAACTGCTGAGATTTTTTGTCAGATTTCATTCAGTTGTCTATGAGGGTAAATAAACATTAGAGAAAGGTGATTACCACAGATGGGAAGGAGCTGGGGAAGGGATTCTCCTGAAGGCTGAATTAATAGATTTAATGCCTTTGAGTTACTCTGAGATGAGAAATCTGCACATCAGGCAGACTCATCACTAACTCAGACCAAAGCTTCTCTCTAGAAGGCTTCTCTTTTCCTGACACTTCCACATTTAATAACAAAATTTTCTTATCTTACCAGTAATGTCTTATTTTAATTTATTAACAAATTGGTAATTTAACTAGTAATTTCTTTTCCTGCCATTTTGAAGTTTGTTGAAGTTCAACCCAATGATGGATTTGGAATTATTCTTCCCCTGGAAAGCCTGACATTGGACATAATCTTTAAAGCTACCAAGGCACAAGAATACAGCTTTGAACTCACCTGCACAACAGAGATTAACAGGTGTGTTAAGGGACTGAGTACAGGCAATGTGGAAATGGAAATCACAATGGGTTTCCACTGTTAAGCTACTCCAGAAGTTAAAGCCCTGCCCACTTTGAGGAGGAAGGGCTGGGATAAACAGGTGAGGCAGGTGGGAATTCTCCAGCTGACAAGAGTTTCTCAGTGCCTGTTGGTTTCATCCTTGGCTTACACATCTGTCTTTACTGAGATGACTTTTCCTACCCCTCCTCAAGTTTATCCTTGTCCAATTTCCAAGCTCCAGGTCACCTCAGCCTGCAGTGCCCTGTTTGCTTCTTCAGCAGAAGTACTGAAGGAATTCTTTTTTGTAAAAATGCTTCATGCATTAAGCTAATGCTGCTGCAATAATGATGGCATAAACTTTGATTTGACTGGATGTGTTTCCAGAAGTTCACAGAGGAAGAATTCAAGCAGGGACTCTGGCCAATTGTGCATTAAAAATAGATAGTATTATTGTTCATCTTCAGGCAAAATTCCCATTGCAAGCTTGAAATTCTGCTTAAATAGGGACTACAGGATTAGCTCCCTATTTTCCGGGCTGATTAAGACACTATTTTATGCTGAGACAATTTATCATGTGTTTATTTTTAGACAATTCAAGCTGTCATGCAAAGCAGTTGGAGTCCACCCACCTCTTGAATTGTCTCATTCCTTGGTTCAGTTTGCTGCAACAGCTCTGAACTCTGTGTCTGAAGCCACTCTGGACGTGCTCAATGGCCACGTGAGCGGGAACAGCCTCACTCACGCTGTCCCTCGGGTTGGCAGAGGGGACCCTGCCCCAGTGGGACCCACTGCCTTCGAGTTCCATGTGCCAGAGGACTGTCCTGTCACAATCACACCTTCTGTGGGAACAGTGATGCCTGGGCAGGTAAATTCACTTTAAGTGCCAAGTGTTCTGCCAAATCCTTGATTGTCACATCCCCACAAAGGCTGTCACTTGTAATTGGAGCTCAAAAAGCCAGTTATTATTAGAATAGCTGGAATATTTTGTATTGTTTGAAATGATGTTTTAAATCAGACCCCCTGAGGGTTAGCCACCAAATCTGGCTAATGCCTTAGTGGAGTTTTTGCATTTCCCTAACATTGTCAGTGTGATTTAATTGAAGAAGGTTTAAATATCAGAAGTATTGATCATAAACCCTGTGACATCCTGAACTTCCCAAAAAGCTGTGAGTGACCTTATCCCGAGGATCCTCTGCCTCACCTGGGGGGAAGGTGCCTGTTGTGTGTGAGTGCTGTGCTCCAGCGGGGCTCTGTGGGGGTGTGAGGGCTGAGCTGTGCCCACCTTTCCTCTGTGTGCTCTCCCATTCCCAGAGAAGCTCCATCCGAGTGTCCTTCAGCCCCACACTGTCGGATCAGCTCGTCAGGGAAGAGGCAGCTCGGAGGCTGAGCAGAGCAGCTGTGCCAGAGGCAGGAGTGCAAGTAAGGAATGCTGAGAACAGCACATGCTGCTGGTCTGGCACTTCCAGAGATTTGTTTCTCTGGGTGGTATTTTTATCATTAAATTATTTGCATATTAATGAAGCCCAAGCTTATGGTCCACACCAGACCTGCCCATACAGGATGGGGGTGTGACTGTGCTCTTGCATTGCACATGTAGCCTGTTCACTGAGCAATAATTTAATGTTCTGCTAATCGTTCCCAGAGCATTCCTGGAGGATTTTATTGCAAATCCCCCCCAAAAGGAGCTTCTACACTTCTTGCAGATTTACAGCACCCACAGACTTTATATGTAACCCTTGGGACAGTGAATTTATATGAGCACCTGTGATTGTCTTTAATCTTGAGATATACAGGTAAAATTCACGTAAGATACAGACTTTTACTCATCTGCTTCAAGAGAAGAACTCTTCTTTTAAGAGGAGGTAAAATACGTCCATTTAGATTTAATTTTACATTATTGGAAATGTCTGTAAAAGCTGCTGTGTCTGTGGCTGTCACCATAATCCTGCTGTCCCCTGTTCCTTGTACTCTGTCACCCCCTTGGCTCTGTGTCCTCGGGCCGGGGCTGTGTCTTTGTTGACTCATGTCTTGATCAGATTCCCAGTAGTCCCCCTGAGTGTCTCACCGACAAAGGGAAGAAAGATGAAAAGAAAAAGGGAAGGAAATTGAGCACTTCCATTCCCAAACAGCCTGGGAAGAATGGAGACAGGAAAAGCCTGACTGCTGTAGAGAGCTCTGGAGAGCCAAAACCTGAAGAGTTAAAGCCTGAGTAAGTCAGCAAAAGCATCTGGTACTACACAGACAACATTCTCTTTACAAGTAGTTTAATAAATCTACTAAACCTGTAGGTAGACAAGAAAGCAAACTGGAGAGGGAGCAGCTTTAGCTGTGTTGCAGAGGCTGTTTCCAAAATTAGTGCTGCTTGAGAGCCACACAGCTGTACCCTCTCATGTGAGGCAAAGAATCCCTTTATGCATCAGAAGGATTGAAGACTTCAAAGAATCTGTCAGAAAGCAGGAGCTGGGGCTGAGCGTGAACTGGGCTGAGCCAACATGGGTTTATTTAAAGGGCAGCTGAAAAGCTGGACTTAGAGACCAACAGGAACTACTACAGAAAAACCCTTTATGAGCACATCCAACAGAACCATCTGATGGCCCAAACCCACAGCGTGGAATATTTTCTATTTTTAATTGGAGGGTTTGCATAGTCCATCCTGTTAGTCATGGTCATCTTCAGCCCTGGCAGTGAAATGCTGCTGGGAAATGTGCCTTTGAAACAGTCACTGTGTGTCCCTCACTGAGAATCAGCACTGACAGCCTGTGCTGCCTGGAAATTTGGGGACCTGGATGTAAAATCTGATACTTGAGGTCCCTTGTTTAGCAAATAATTCAACTTCTCAGAGCCACATTTCTGCCTCCTCTGAGGAATTTGGGAGTATTTTGGAGTAAATACATACTGAAGCACCAGGCATTTGATAATTTTTACTAAAATCCCGTTAATTGCAATCCAATAATTGTAATTTTTAAATACATTTAGTAAAGGTCATGAAAATAAAATTCATATTTTAGAAGTATTGCTCACATATTGCACTGGAGGGATGGGATCCTCCTCTATGTTTCCATGTCATTGAAATGACGTAGAAGGACTGGAAGACACTGGAATAGTTGATGTGATCAACCAAAGGAAATTGTATTGAGGATTTTGCAATCTTTAATATAACATCTGCTACCTGGGTTTATACTTTGTATTCTCTTTTGGCAACAAAAGCCACTTTGTAGGGTGGTCCATTACTGACAGGCATTTGGTTTGATTGTTACATTCAATTTTGAAACAAAAATCACAAATAGCTCAGTAGATATTTATTTGATTTTTTTTTTCTTGCTCTCACTCACTAAGATAATTCTTATTCCTGGATTCTCTAGTTCTGATGCTTATAGGGCAGCCCAGGCTGCCCTGATGAGGAGTTTCAGTGGGAGTTTTGAAAAGTACATCATTCCATGCTTTGTTGCCAGTGGATGTGCTGCTGGAGAGAAGGGCTCTGGAAACTTAAGCTTCAGGTATTGCAACTGGCTAGTCCAGAAATGTGAGGGAGAAATGGTGGGCTTGTTGATTTATTCATTTGGGGGAGAAGTTTGTTTTCTGATCTTAATTACTTCATAGCTCAGTGGTAGAAGCTCATGCTCACAGCCCACTAGTTGGATAAGAATCAAACACATGAATATCAAAGCAGCTCAAGGAATAATTGTGTGAAAACTTGAAGCTGGAGAGTTCATCCTCCTGCTTAGGCACAGTCAGCCAGCAAGAGTCATGTGTGGTGTGTCATACCCATGCAGTGACAGCCCATGAGATGAACTGATTTCTGGCAGTAGTTTTTATTCTGTGTGATCCCAGAGCTCTGCCCCTCTGCTCTCTGGACCCCTCTCCTCTCTCTCCAGCCCCTACAACACGTTGTATCTGGAGCTGCACTGCCCAGCTGTGGCCCCTCCTGTGCTGGTCACGTCAGATAACGGGAACAACATGGTCCATTTTGGGGATGTTGCCATAGGTATGGACTTGAATTCAAGTTGTGAGTGTTTTCTGTCTGGCAGGAAGCCCTTCCAAGCATAGTTCTCCATTTTCAAAAGTCAGGATAGAAATTAGTCTGTAATGGGTACTTAGGTGGAAAATGAGGAGCCTGTCTGGCCAGCTGAGGCACATGGAACAGCAGCCTTCATCCCCAGACAGGGAGTTGGAAGCTCTACAAGTGACTGTCCAAATTTGAAAGCATTTTGGTGAGCTTTGACTGGTGCCTCAGCCATGGACAGGGAATGAGTGTCTGGCCCAGGCAGAAGCAGGAAGGAGGAGGAGGACTGGGAGGGCAGGACTGAGCATCATCACTTCTGGAAATGTTTTCATTCCTGACAGGCCACAGAAGGATGAAGCGAATTACACTGGAAAACATCTCCCCAGGGAAGGTGGGAGTATCCTTGTGTGGGGCATGGGAGCCCACCTGGCATGTGGCACATCCAGCCTCTCTTGAATCAGACCCTTCCTCTGGGTGGGGACTGTTGGACACTGAAGCATCAGCCTCATTTGCTCTCAGTTATTGATCTCTCAAAAGCTGATAGATGGTTAGGTCAGACCAAAGATCTATAAACAATATGTAGAATCTGTTGTTACATATTTTTCTCAATCTTTATGAACCTTTTTCCTTGAGCTGCACTGTTTTAGCTGGGATTCTCAGCTCTGAATCCCAACGGCCCCTTCCTGTTGGTCAGAGCAGTTGCAATGCTTGAGCCAGGTGAAAGCAAACCCCTCATCATCTCTTTTTGTCCAAATGAGGATAAATGGGTGAGTAGGAGAGACCACAGCAATGGGGGCAAAGAGGAGAGAGATGTGAGGGGTGTGTGGCACACACGAGTTACTGGCCGGGATGAGACTCTCAGTGATGAGAAAACCTTTGTTGTCCCTCCCAACACTTGGATCTTGTCTGTGCACTAAACCCTGGGGTTCTGCAATGGCCCATCTGTGGGAGGGGGTCAGCTGTAGGGGTTGAGGGGTTCCTTCAGCAGGTGGAATAACCCAGATGTTCCTCCTGGCAGTGCTTTGAGACTCTGGACATACGAGCAGCGAATTCCAACCTCAGTCTGCACCTCTCTGGGCACGGGGTGGTGCCAGGCATGGTCTGCTCCGTGGAAGGGGTGCTGGACATGGGCTATGTCATGGCCAGGGAGAAGGTGACTGCCACTGTCAAGGTAAGTCCCTCTGTGCTGAACTGGGAAGCACATCAGGAACTGCTGTAGGGATGAATTGTCTCCTCTCAGATTTTGTCCAAGTTTTGGCCAATAACCAAAAGCTGTTGCTTGACCAAAAGAGCCCCTGCAGGGGGGAGTTGGTGTGACATGTTTTGGGCAGCACTAACCTGTGTCCTCAGTGGCATCTGGGGACACAGAGCTGCAGTAATGCAGCAAAATCAATTCAGCCAGTTCACAAACTCTGGATCCTCCAGGCCTGAGAATCGATTTCCTTAATGCAAATGCTGCTGTGTGAATTAATGCCACCAGATACAGAACACTTCCAGCCTGACCCTGCCATTCTCCCTACAACTGGACTCGCTTTCGCCCACAAGGGACAGAGACCGGCAGGACATCCCAGCCTTTCTCACCTCCTCTGTGCAGAGAACAGAGGTTGTTGGTAAACTTGGCTTTTTTTCTCCTCTTTTTCCTTTGCTGAAGACTCAGGCAGTGCAAAGCAGCCTCGCTCTGTCCTGTTAGATCTGCACAGCTGTCAGACCCAGGGCATCACAGCACTGAAATTAAACACCTCGTTTTGTTCCCCAGTAGGAGCTGTGCTAATTCTTTCAATATGGGCAGCTGTAACTTTGTGCAGCCTGAGTAAATACCCATCAGTAAGGAGATATTAGTGTTTAAATCTAAATAAACCCACACAGTAATTACATATTAAAGATTATATTTAGGGATGTCCATCGCTGTAAAAACACGTCAGAATATAGGAAGGGTTTGGTGATGCTGCTTCAGTTCCTCTGGAGATGAATTTATCAAACTGATGGATGGAGTTATCTGGTGTTTCTAACACCCAGTTTTGCTGCAAAGCTGTGCATCAGCTCTTATTTATTTGCTGTTCCAACAAAAATTAAATGGGTTTAAAACTGATGAAGTGGAGCTGACCTCCTTTCTTATCTGCATCCCCACTTTTGTTTGCCAGGAACACAGAACTATAGTGGCTTAAGTGTGTTCAGCGTCTTTCCAACAGAAGGAGAAATTGAGGCTGGGGAGAGCCAGGAGTTCGTTGTTACCTTCAGTCCTGACCATGAAAGCCTCTACTACTCTGACCGCCTCAGGGTTGTGCTCTTTGGCAAGGTGAGACAGCCAGGATTGCTGGATCATGGAAACAAAGTCTCAGTATTAGAGGGACTGCAGTAGGGAGGAGGGGGCAGCTCTGGGGCCCGCTGAGTTTTCCCAGGTTTGGATATTCAGTTACTAATTGGTAACAAAAGTGACTGAGAATTCAGCCCCGTCCGCTATCTGGAGCCCAGCATAGCTCCAAAGGGAGTCCCTGCAGGGAGCATTTCATGGAGAGGAGAGGGAGCTCCACCTGCACGGCTCGGGCTGCAGGGACACGGAGCACCGGGAAAAGCTGTAGGGGCAGGGGGCACCGGGAAGCTGCTGGAGCAGCGGCTTAGGCTGAGCAGGTCTGTGGAGCAGCCTGGGATGCACCTCCGGATGGGCAGGTGGTGGCACTGCAAGGGCCCTGAGCCCCTGCCAGCACAGAGGGACCAACAGTGAGGGCAGAGTGACCACTAATGCCCAGCAGCAGCACTGCAGACAGGGCAGGGGCTGGGTAGGGATGCTCCTTCCTTCAGGCTCTGTATCTCCGCAGACCTTTGGGGCTGCAGTTGGGAATGCTGCAGATGGAGACTGGTCCTGGTTCACAAACTTTAGCCGAGTTTGCAGCAGAGAAGTTTTGCCTCTTTAGTGACTTCTGTACAATCAGTTTGTGCAGTGTGAGGCAGATTGCCCAGGAATGAAGGCTGTAAAACAGGAGTGCCAGAGTGGGCAGGAGAAGGGTAGGTGCCAGGCTCTTGCATTAGGGCCTCTTGGCCTGGCTCCTTCCTACAGGAGCTGGTGCCATGACTTCCATGCCCCTGGTGCTGCTGTGGCAGTGTGCCAGTTTCATTCAGGTCACCTGGGCTGTCCCCTGAACCCAAAGCTCTGTGTGTCCCACAGCAAACAGCCCACGAGATCCCCCTGAAGGGAGCGGCGCGGGAGCACCCCATGTTTGTGGAGGGTGGAGTGCCCCTGGATGTGCCTGTGGAGTCCTTGGCTGTGACGGCCCCTGTGGCATCTCAGGAAGCACTGAGAGGAGGTAAAGTGCCACCACTGTCACTTTGTTACAGGACAGGGAGTGAGGAGTCCTGGGAATGCTCCTCTTCCTGAGGAAAAGGCAATTAAAGACAATTTTTCCAGAATCAGAACAAATAAGCATCATGGTACAGCCTGGGTTTGACACATACACAAGAATGCAGGAAACTTTCTCTTAAGGAAAGTTTTACTCTTAATTTCAATGCAGTTGTATCGTAATGATGATCTTCCACCATTGCAACTTACTTGCAAAAGAGGATTATAATGTAATAGTGCTACAAAGTATTAAGATGTAAATTCTTTCTGTCACTTCTGTGACATGTAATAAATGTTTAGAAAATTATTTCATATATGAGCACATATCCTGGACTCTCCCATTTGTCCTGTTACAAACCAGACACATTTTCAGGGGTTTGAGGTTATCCTTCCTTGATTTCTTCAAACAGGATCTGTGTTCAGAGACAGGGTGTGATGAGCTCCTGAGGTAAAAATGAGTCCAAGCTCATGCACACACAGACAGGAATACAGTTACACAGAGCTGTGTGCCGTGGGTTAGAAAACAAGCATGGAACTTGATAAACAAATTACTCAAACCCTCCTTTTCCCTAACTCCTCACTAACTGTGTAACAAGTCCCTCCCTGCCTGTGCCAGCTCCTGGGTTTGCCACATCACTTGTTTGACCCACCCTGGTGCAATTTATGTTCATTCCAAGCTGGCAGTGGCTCAGGTTTGTCTGTCTGTCCTTGTGCAGACCCACGGAAGCCCGTGAGGTCCCTTCTCCTGCTGCTGGAGTACATGGATGGAGAGGGCCCTGCTGAGCCAGCCAGAGCAGAGCTCAGGGTGGGGGCCATGGACTCCCCTCTGCTGGCTAAGAAGGTGAGGGAAATAAAACCTGCAGGTTCATGTCAGGTGCTGGGGGGGGGGAGTTCTGACAGTGCACAGATGGCTGCTGCTTCCTTCTGTCCAAAATCCACTCTGTAAATGAAAAAATACAGCCCTCAGGGTTTCTGAGCAGCTTTACATCACACAAGCATTACTGTTTGAAAACACTGGTTTTGGGGGGCTAATATACAAGGAATTAGCAATATCATACTAAGTCAGCAACAAACTTAATTTAGCAGTTTGCTTTCTTAGTTTAGAAATACAGAAGTTCGAGCCCAGAACTCAATTTTGTGACAATATTTTGTGACAACCATGACCAAGGTGGATCTTTGGAGTTTCAAGGAGCAGAAGCAGTTTGGCAAAGAGCAGCGCAGCTTTTGCTGAGCCGGTCTGTGCCAGAGGATGCTCTGTGTGTTCCCAGGCCGTGGAGTTCAGCCTGGATTCGGTGGCGGAGCTGCAGCAGGCGGGGATCGAGCTGGAGACTCCCAAGGGAAGGCTGGACCGCGGGCAGGAGCAGCGTGTCCGCGTGTCGTGGGCGCCACCTCGCGACCTGCAGGTGAGTGACAGCCACGGCGGTGACACGGTGACAACCTTGGGGAGTCACACACAGAGACATCCTTGGGGGGCCACCCAGAGCTCTTATTGGGTTGTCCCACAAGGCTTCTATTGGGGTATCACACGAAGTTTCTGTTGGGGTGTCACTGCCCAAAGCCCCTGATGGGTATCAGCAGGACAAGTGGCTCAGACACAGTGGGATGACAGAACACCTGTAGGTACCAAAGGAGCCCAGGCTGGTATAAACCCCCACCTGGGAATGGAACTGGGAACAGTTGAGTGATTGAGAGGCTTCCCCAGCACGGGCTGCCCTCGCTGAGCAGGGAACAGCCACCTCATCTCAGGGAATTTGGGATAACTTCTCCCAGGTCCCTGTCACAGCACCAGGAGGCCAAAGCACTGCTGCTGTCTGAGGCCCCAACATGCCCATGGGGCTGTGATTGCCCCATCTGATTCACCTCCTTGGGTGTTCCTGAGGACTGGAAGAGTTGACTCCCCATGTGTGGGATGCCAGAAAGAGTGGCTTGTTCCCAAATTAAAAGGTTGCTGATATCACATGCACAAAGGGGCAGTGGAGTGGCTGGCAGGATGTCCCAGGCTGACACTGTGCCTCGTGGTGAGCACTGGTTCTTACACAAGATTCAGCACTCACTGGTGGCTGACAGGATCCATTTCCTTCCCAGCCTTGCTGTGCTCTGCTATTGCTGTCACAGTGTGTGTGGCTCTCTGGGGACAGAGACTTAGTCACTGCCAGACCTCCCTGAGTGCAGCCTGGGCATGGCTGGGCATCAGCAAAGGGCCAGCACAGTGGGCAGGGAGTGACCTGCACCCATGGCTGGTACTTGGTGCACTGAGCTGTGAAATGCAGGGCTTAGCCCTTGACCAGTTCATCTGTTCTCTGCACAGAAAACCAGGCTGGGTTTGTGTGTGGGTGTTTTGTAGGTCAGTGACCCTCCACTTGTGACAGCCCTCCTGACCCTGAAGGGTGACATCACAGAATGTTACCGAGTCCTGTTCATGATGAGAGTCGTGTCTGCCTGAACTCCCACCGAGTGAGGCGTCCAGGCCAAGGGAGAGGAGGATGGAGGCCGATTTTACTGGATCTCTGGAAAACATGGGAAGATTCTGGGATTGTTGCAAAGACATGAGGGAAGCAGGGAGGCAAGAGGGAAGGGACATGTAATATTTTTGCTGCTTTCTCCAAAGTTCTCTGTAAACTCTGGGGCCACCAGTTTCGTTTTCCATCTGACTCTGGGACAGTAATCTTGTGGTAGAAGAAAGAATTAATGAGGGGCCCAGTAGCTACACCTGTTGTTAATCCCAATGTCTCCCAAAGGTGGCCATTCCATCAGGAGGAGTATCTGGTTTACATCCACATAGGTGACTTTCAAACAAGGTGTCTTTTTCCAATTTCAGCTGCTTTTTATAGGATGTGGAAACTCCTCGACTTTTTCTCTTTTAAGACGAGAATAAAGTTCCACATTCAAGCCTCCTCCAGCTTATTTGGGGAGTCATTTTTACATGTCCATGCCCCTGCTGTTCCCTGGATATGATTAGACACTTGCACTACATCCTGCCTGTCCAGGAGCTTTCTGTTTCTGTACTTTCTTTCCTCTAAATTCTGACTAAGAGGAGATTCCTTCCTGTTCCTAGCAGGGCCAGAGGGCCCTGCAGGTGTAACTTGGGTCAGGAAGCAGCAGCAGGTTCAGGGAAAGGTGCAGAGGCACCACAGGGTGGGCAGTGGAGGAGTTGTGATTCAGCAGACACTGGGGACGTGGATAATCTTTGACATCTTGTATCACACTCTGTCCTGAGTCATGGTAGGTCTGTGACAAAGTTTCCTCTGAGCACTCCGAGGGCGTGTTGCCCTTTGCCCCTTGTGGCTGTTAAATCACTGGTTTAGGTGATGCAATCAGAAATGGAAACTCTATTTGTAAATATTCCTGTGGTGATGAGGAGCTGGAGCTGCAGGAACAGCAGCAGAGTTGTCACCAGAGATACTTCCCTGGTCTCCCCCGTCAGAGGAAGCTTGTGTGAGTGATGAGGGAGTTCCTTGTTCTTCCAGCCAGTTGTTTGATCCATTGAGATCTGTTCCCATTTAATAATGGATCGAGTGGAGTCACTTAACTCTTCAGTCTAAAGACTGCAGATGCTGCAGCATCAGAGAGGGGAGGGGGCAGGAGCTGGGGGTGGCAATGCCAGCCAGAGACAGCTCTGCCTGCACTGGAGGCCCTGGCACAGCTGGGCTGGGGTTGGGGACAATGGATTTTGTGTGCTGGTTCTCCTACAGCCCTAAAAGGGCAAGTCAATGCCACTCCATGGAGTAAAACTGCTGCACGTGATGCTGCACAGGGACAGTGACCAAGGAGAGGGAAGGGCTCAGGAAGCAGGGAGAGCACAGCCTGTGGGAGTGGAAGTGTCATTTCAGGCACATGATTTGGGGGCATTCTTTGTGTGAGGACCCTTCAGATTTCACTCTTGGAAGCTGAAAAGTAATGGCTGAGCATAAGTTAGTGTCCATACTCTCATAAGTATTTAGTGTGCTGAAAACAATGTAAAAAAATCCACCAGGAAACAACACCCCTGCCTTGGGAATCTTCCACTTGCCAGAGGTCAGGTGCTGATCCATCAGGTTCTGGGTTTCACTGGTCCAAGTTTTTGTGCTTAAAGCTCAGTGTGTGTTTGTTCTCTCACAGAGAGGGCTGGAGAGGGGTAATAGGAATAGATGGCTATTTCTGGAGGGCTGAAAACAAAACTCTGCCAGCTGACATTCTGTGAAGCACTTGTGGAAAGCTGAACAGGTTTATTCCCTTCCATAAGAGAAAAGCCTGTTATTTCAGCTGGAGCCTTAAAAGGAATCGTGTTTGACTTGGGGGCACAGTGGCTGGTCTGGGCAGGACTGGGATTTCCCTTTCTCCTTGGAGTGGTTTGTTCCTTTGGCACACACAGTGGGATGTGCCCCACCCTTGTGAGGGGCAGCACTTGAGCCATGAGAGGGACAGGCTGATGGCAAAGGGGCAACAAACTGTGTGATGTGGGAAAGCAGATCCACTTGGAAGGTGTGGGGATTGTGCTGATTCTCCAGGACACAACTGCAGTTTAACAGGGAACAGCCCAGTTACACTGTCTGCAAAATGTAACCCTGGATGTTCCACTGCCATTCCAGTGAGAATGACCATACTTGGAACCTTCTCCGTGCAAACTTGCAATGATCCAACATGCAGTCAGGCTACTGAAAAGTCAGGAATTCTACGTGGATGCTCCTACCCCACACAATTCTTATGGACAGTGTGTGCAAAAGTAGCTTTTGATCTTTCTCCAATACAGGAAACAGAAAACTGTCTGGGACACTGATGACTGGAAACAATTCCCCTGGGAACTGAGACACACAGAGCTGAGCCAGGAGTAGGGGTTTGTAGGGAATTCCTTGAGCACACAGCTGAGGGCACTGGTGTGTTCTGCTGCAGGGATCAGTGCCAGCTCCCAGTGCCCAGCAGGGGCTCAGCACAGCACCCATGGCCTTCCTGCAACTTCATCCCTTGAACAGGCACAGAGTCCTCTTCCATCCTGAGCTTCCAAAGCAGGTTATCAGTCATAGCACCTTGGGCATTAAAACTGCCAGGAGATTCTGAACATGTCACTGGGGTTTCTGTTTCCATCTTACAGGACTCCAGTAGGGAATGAGCCCTTATTGTGAGGACAGTAAGGAAACTGTGACCTCAGAAACTTGTCTACTTTTCTTAGAAGCTTCAGTTCTCTGTACCTCTGACCATTTTGCTTTCAGAATGAGTTTTGCATCTGTGACCACTCTTAGGTCACTGGACACAGACTTGTGCTTTCAGATTTGGATCTAAAAGCCAACATAAACTCGTGGTGCTGATGGAGTTCTGGTTTAACAAGCAATTCACATCCATGTAGGGTCTTAAAATGCAAATCCAGCTCATTTCTAAAGCAGAAGGTAAGAGAACAAGCACTAGTGTCATACACATCTTATTAATTCATGTTCTGCTCCTCCAGCAGTGACTTCAGCAGTTGCTTCACACACATGAACACAGGTTTTCTCCAGTGAGCAACAGCCCCATGACCCTGAGCAGTCCTGTAGGGAAACACTGAGGTCACTGTGCCACGTGCCACTGCTGAGCCTGGAATCACTGGGCCTGGGCCTTTTGAAGCAAAAGTAGGGAATATCCCCTGGAGCTTCCCAGGCATTGTGTCCATGGGTGCTCCCCACGGTGTGGTTCCCTGGTGCTGTGGTGGGATGGCCCTGGCTGGAGGTCAGGTGCCCACCAAAGCTGCTCCACCACTGCCCTCCTCAGCTGGACAGGGCAGAGAACATGCAATGAAAGGCTCATGGGTGGAGATGTGGGATTTCTACATGTGGAATATCGAGGATAATTAGATTAGTTTGGAGCAAACTGATCTTCAGTGAGCAAGTGGCGACTTTCCAGTCATGTTTTATGTGTTTCAACAAGACTGTTTTTTAGAAAGGGAAATTATCTGCCTTCCCAAACAGTTGTTTCAGACTCACATTTTTCATACCAGGTTTCTCATTCCTTTATTTCTGCTTTCAAGTCTCTCTGACACAGCACAGGCACAGGGGGTGTGTCCGGCTGCTGGCACACCTGGGGGGTTATTTCCTCTTAGGAAGAGCATCGCGCTGGAGCCCCGACTTGCTCCAGGGAAATCTCTGAAAGCTTTGTAGCTCTGTATCCCACCACCGACCTCCCGGCCACAGAGGGCTGGGACTGGGACAGGGGAAGGGGAAGGGGCAGGGGCAGGAGCAGGGG
>JAWWEV010000056.1:4892769-4916239 GCA_035583235.1 Hafferia zeledoni
GGGGGAGGAGCAGGGGCAGGGGAAGGGGCTGGGGAAGGGGCTGGGGTAGGGGCAGGGGAAGGGGCAGAGGCAGGGACAGGGGCAGGGGCAGGGGAAGGGGCTGGGGAAGGGGCAGGGACAGAGCCCGTGCCTGGCGCGGGGGGCACTGCGGCTCTGCCTCGCCCCGACACCTCGGGCCGGCCGGGCGGAGGAACCGGGACCGGCCGAGAGCGGGGCGGTGCTGCCCCTGCCCGGCCCCCGCCGATGATGCCGATGCCGGTTATTTATTCCGATGTGGTCGCGGCTCCCCGAGGGCTCGGTGTCCCCTTTCAGCCCGGGCCGTGCCCTTGAGGACGCGGCTGTGGCTGTCCCTGCTCAGCGCTCGGCAGAGGAATCGCCCGCACTCCCGTCCCGCTCTGCCCCTTCTCAGACATCGCTCTGTTCTCCCGAGAGCAACCGGAGGGCTCTGCTCGGTGAGTAACACCCTGCCCGTTCCCAGCCCTTTCCCGCCGGGATCCAGGGACGCTGCCAGCTCAGGACGGTGCCCACTGATGCCCACCCCTCACAGCTGCTTTTTTTGATCTCTAAGGTGGTTACCAACTCACAAATGTGACTTGGCTGGCCTTGCTCTGCAGACTGAGCTGAAGGAGCCTCTCCCAAAACGACTCTGAAAGTGTCGAGTTCTGAACAGTCTTCCCTGAGGCCAAAACCTTTGTTCTGGTACACGAAATCCGTTGCAGGAGGTTCAGGATGTACAGTGTGGCAGCTGCACTCCTGCAATGTAACACAAGCTGTTCTTCTCCTTTGGTACTGTAATTGAGCTGAAAAACCACTTCTGGCTGCATTAGAGCTATGGAAAAATAACTTAAAAATAACTGGGGCACACAGAGAGTTGTCTGGGCTGGCACTTTCAGGCAGGTCTGTGCCATCTTAGTTACCTTTACACAACACTCTGATCTGTTTTTGGGGAATCCTGCACGTCTTTCTCTCTCCTGAGCAACAGCAAAGCACCACTTGGTAAAAATATTTATTGACTCAGCCACCAACTTTTACAGTGGGATTTTCTGCATGTTCTCAGCTGCACTGGTTTTACAACTGAAGAACAGATCTCTGGAAGTAAATCCAAAGGGGTTTTGCTCCATACTCTTACTGACTGCTTTCCATTTCCCACCACAGAATCCCTGGGATTGTATTCCCTGTCACACACACACTGTTTGTAGCTATTTAAATCTCTGGCTCATCTGCCTTCCTCCACAGATGCCCTCAGAACATGTCTGATTGGACAAGCCTGTGGTATGTCTGGTGAGTTGGTTATTAATCTTACTAACCCAGAATGGTTTGGAAGCTGTTTTGAGCAGTATTTGCAGTCAGGGAATGGAAACACCTCTTGGGCAGGATGGAGGGAAGGCTTTCCTGGTTTGTGAGAGGTGCCAGTGGGCTGGATTAGATGAGCTCAGGGGAGATTGGGTGTCAGGCCCAGCATTCATCCAGGGCTGTGTCATCTTTCCTTTCTGAGAGCCCTGCACTGAACTGCAGGGCTTGTTTGTTCCTGCTGCACAGCCAGAGCCTGTTGGCTGCTTGCACAGGGGCAGCTCCACTGGGGGACTTGCTGGGACTTGGCATTGCCTCGTGCACCATCCTGGGCTCGTCCCTTCTATGGGCCAGGGGTGGCACCTCCATGCTGGGCTTGGTCTCTGCACCCAGGCTGGGAACTGCCTGGGGGAGTGACAGAAAGGGGGAAAGGATCAGTAAGAGAGGGAGCTCTGGCCACAGCTGGATTCATCCCTGGCCTAACATGAGCATTGCAGATATTCAAATAATGTTTCAGGTTGCATTCTGCCCAGGTATTAACTTTGTTGGCAGCACACACAGGGAGTTGGTTACTTTTACCTGTTGTTCAGTCTGGACTAATTTTGGTTGATGTTCTTTGGTTTCTTAGCATGTACTGATGTATAGAACTGTTTAAAAAGGCAGAGTTACACAGAAGAGATTGAGGCTTCCACAAGTCTCCGTGAGAAGAGGGAGTTTGTTTGAGAAATTGGGGGACAGGAAGGTGGAGTTTCAGAGTGGAGGAGAACCTCAAACACCAGTACATTGACCTAAGTACACTGCAAATTGTTAAATAAATCTCTAGCTCTAAACAACAGCTAGAGATAGAACTGCATTTTCAAGGCATAAATATAACAATATAATTTCTGTGCTTCTTTATAAGTATAGGCCCCAGACTTGTGAAGGTTTGTGCTTGTATTTCCCTCCAAGAACAACCCCTCTCTTCCTGTAGAAAGTAGGGCCATTCTCACTGCTAGAAGTTAAAAATACAGCCCAAAATAGTGACTGTGGTGCCCTGTGAGCCAGCACGGGCTGTACCCATGGGCAGCAGAGCCTCAGCTGCTGCTGAAGTGTTTGTGATCCAACTTTCTAATTCAGGATCCAGCGCCCATTCGGAGCTAACCCCGGGAGGCTGGGCCTGCCTTCCCCCCACTGCATGCCCAGCTCTGGCAGCAGCACAACAGGAGCAGTGCAGTGATGGTGTTTTCCCCCCCTGAAGGCTGATCCTGCTGGCTTTGTTCCTGCTCCTGCTCTGTGGGGTCTCAGCGACCTGTGTCAAATTCTGCTGCCGCAAGAAGAGGCTCCCGGTGGAGACGTTCCCTCGGCACCCCTGTGAGCTGGCAGGGATTGGCATCGACAGCGACAGCACTGCCCACAGCACAGTGACCTGTGAGTACCCCTGGCAGGGCCCTGGCCCTCAGCACTGAGAAACCTGTGCCTGGGACCCTGTGCAGCCCTTGCAGCAACAGCAGCTTCCCAATGTACTCCCAGAACAACTTCCAGCCCCACAGAGTGGGCAGGAGAGACAAAGGGAGGTCCTCAGGGTGACACAGGGAGTGAGGGCAGAAGACAAGGAGGATTTAATGCTTTAGAGATTAAAATAAAGTCCATGGTAGGTTAACCTCTTAAATGTCCTCTCCCCCATCTGTTCTTATCACCATCCCCTCATTTTTTCCAAGGGACTATTCCAGCCAAAGTTGTCTCTAACATGGAGCATTCCCAGCTGTTTCTGTCTGCCCCTGACTGAGGGCCTGTGTCACCCACCCAGTGCTGGGCCAGGTATTTCACAATCACTGGCAGTGACAGGCAGAGATGTTTTCTCTGCTGATACCTCCGTTGGGACACTGTGCAGCTTCCATCAGGGGTGATTTGGTACCGACAGCTGAGGAATACAGTGATATGTTCTGACACCACAAGAATGAGCCCAGAATTCCGTGGAGAAAAGCAGGATCACTCCTTTATACATCAGTGTTCATGCAGGTGTTTCATTTTTATTTTCAATTCCTTTTCTTCCCAGCATACAGCTCATGGCAGTACCCTCCAAGTGTCCAGATCCCTTCAGTGTTTGTGGATATGGATAAGAACACTGTGTCCCCTCCTGCCTACACTGTCTATGCACTGGACTTGCCACCTTCCTATGACGAAGCCATCCAGATGGGAAAACAGGGCATGGAAGTGGCACAGAAACCCCAGAAACTCAGAGACATCCCTGAACAGGGGACACCAGAGGGGCTGAGTCCCACCCAGGATCCACCTGATACAACCAACAGAGATCCAGCAACACAGGCAAACTCAGACACTTTGGAAAATGGCACAAAAGAACAGCCCCAGATCTGACTCATCTCAGGTGGGGAGGACAGGGAGGGAAGGACTGTAAGAATTTAAGAAGATGTGAAGAGTTTGGGTTTATAAGTAGGTTATGGTGGAAAGATGTTTCCTCTCATGCCCTTGTAATGATCTGCCAGAAGAAATGTTTTCTGTGACTGCTGTAAATCCCCTGGTAAAGCTTCCTCAAGGATATGAAATCAGGTAAAAGGGCAGGAGTTTAAAAATGCCTGTAGAAATGGGACATGAATGCTTGTTCATCTTCTGATAAAAAATATTCCTTGTGTCCAGCAATAAAAAAGGTCTGGGGAATTTTGCCACCTTGGGAATACACACTCAGAACAAGACAAGCAGGAAGTTGTTGTTCCAGGACAGAAGTTTCCCAAGCTGGAGCTGGAGGGGGAATCCTCTGAAGTGACACTGAACAGCCTCTGCAGTTTCTCTTCTTTTGAGAACATCAACTGTTCAGAAAATTGCTGAGGACAAAGTGCTGCATAAAGGCTCATGTTCCTCATGAGCCTGAAGATGCCAAGCAAGGACAGGGAAGCCTGTGCAGGGAAATGCATTTGTTGTGTTTCACAACTACAGGCAGGGGGTGAGACAGATGAGAGAAGACACTTCTTTGTTGGTGATGGTGGTGAGACCCAAAGGGATTGGTTTTGAGGTTTTGTAAATCTTTAAATTCCTTTATTTCAAGATGAGCTGCCTTGTGGGTGGGATCCCTTTAATATTTATTTTTTTCAGAAAAAATACACATTATCCCCAAAGACACACTTGCACACATAGTTCAGTGTTACTTAGTGTTTCATCCACTCAGGTGTCAGGTCTGACACTCAGGTCTGACACTCAGGTGTCTGTGCACAGCACAGAAAATTTGTTTGTCCAGCTCAGAATGTAGATGAGCTCAGGAATGAGCAGAGTGACACAAAACACCCAGAGTAAGTTATAGATACAAATACCACAGGTACAGGCTGGGCAATAGTCTGAAGAAATTACTCTTAGGGATGGTCCTTCCTGAAGTCCTGATAGAAGGAGACCTGCTGGGCATCATTTTAACCCTGGGAGCTTGGAGTTGTTACAGAAGTCACAGCCCAGACAAAAATACAGGCTATGAGAGGCCTGTTTGAAATGTCAGCTCCTTCCCTTGCTTGCCCTTTCCTATTCCAAATGGTGTGGATTTTGTCCACTCCTGAGCAGTGATTTGCTTTGGATCACTTTATCAAGGTGCTAATTTGGCTGCCTTTAGGAACATGAGCAATCCCCAGGGCGGGTCCGTGCTCTGGGATTCTCTGTGGGATGGGAGCAGGAATGAAAGCCTGAGTGCTCGGTGCTATTAACAGATGGAGCACAAATTTGGGTGTCTGTCATTAATCAGCAGTAGAAGTGGTGGGCACAAAAGCCTGCACAGCTTTTAGAAGATTGTTCTTCTCTGCCAACCATTACTGCAAGGACAGCCCTGGAAATGAGCAGTAATGATTTAAAAATGAAGATCTCTGCCAGCCACACTCGTGTGCAGGAGCTGTCCGTGGCTCCCCGGGGAAGGGGCAGCTCTATATTTAACTTGCATGTACCTCACTAGGAGGGCTGACTGGTGTAACACATCTGCTTCTCTTGTATCTCCTCGCTGTCATTCTTAATTATATTTCTCCTGCTTTATTCTTTCCTCTGTCTTGTTTTTCTGTGTCAAGATGGAGACTGGGCATAACCCAGGGTAACTGTTCAGATGTCTCTGGCTGGAAGAGCCATATGTGCCCAGAAGCCACAAATACAGCAGATGTATTTGTATTTATTGAGCTTTTCCACCAGGGCAGTGCTCAGAAACAAAGGACCTGATCTGCCTTTCCAGAGGAGGGATATATGTTGGAGGGGAATGGCTGAGTGCTCACTCCCGAACAGAAAGGGGATAAGAAAGCAGGCAAATGAAACAGCAGTGACTGACACAAGAGGGCAGTCCCGCCCTTCTCGGTGTGAGCGGTGCATCCCGCATCCCTCACCTCGCCCCCTGCATCCCGCTCCCCGCATCCCTCACCCTGCATTCCTCACCCCACACCCTCATCCTGCATCCCTCACCCGCATCCCACATCCCTCACCCCACATCCCTCACCCTGCATCCTTCCATCCCGCATCCCGCTCCCCGCCCCTGTTCATGCCTGTAAGAACAGGCTTAGTGGGCAGGTTCCACTCAGTGAGTGTTTCTGCAGAGCAGCTGAAGAGGACACTGAGCTCCAGACACCACTGTGGTGAATTAAAATTAACTTCTTTGTTGTAACTGATGTTTTAGATCTCACCAACCAAATCCCATTAAGAACGTGTAACCTTCAGTAGGTTTTGTTACAATTAGGACATGCTTAAGGTGTGTGCCTTCTCTAGGGCTTAAGAAGGGTGAGCTTGTGCTGAGTCTTTCTTGCAATGGGAAGTGGAAACGATCCCTCTTCTCTACACAGCTCCTGCTTTCATGAAACCTTTGGAAGCATCACATTTGTGAAACCTCCAGCTCTCTGTCAGCTTGCTTGAAACTGCTCAGTGGATGCAGAAGTTGTTAGCTGGGAGTGCAGAGTGGAAGGAAGGGAGGCAGGACATGGATTTCACTGCCTTTCCAAAGCCTCACTTCCATAAGAACCAGGTTTAAAAAGAACACCAAGTGGAAGGTTGGTCCCACAGCAGGGGGATGGAGGATCTAGGAATTCTGATTTGTCAGGCTGGTGGTTTTTCACCATCACTAGATCTCTTCAAGTCTGACAATACCCACACAAGCTTTGTGACATCTCTAAGGGAAAAACCACTCTCTGTAATTACCCAATTTTGCATTTTTAATTGTGATCTATATTTGGTCCTCAGTTTGGCACTACACAGCATGCAATCTTTCTTCTCTCCTGTGTCCAAAAGGATCATTTTGGCAGCCACGTTCTGCTGTTCTTGCTGTGTGAAAGAGCCTGTGCTGGGGCAGTTGGTGCTGCCAGCCCTGCCAGCCTTGCAGCCCCGTCTCTCCTCTCACACAAACACTCCCAGCACGAGCACTTGTGCTCAGAAGGAAAAGGCAGACGTGGAAGTAAATTGCCTCAATAATTCATGGGCTTTATAGCCCAGAGCAAATTATACCTTGGCTCTGTCATGAAATTCGGGTTGCAAATCCCTTTATAGCCAAGCTCGTTAACAGTATAAGTAAAGTGGTACCTCTAGAATGGCTTTTATAATTGATGCATTATAATCTTTGGAGAGTATTAAGTGGTAAACCTGCAGCATCCAGAGCGAGGCATCAGCAGGGTCTGGATATGGGAAAAGTCAGAGAGAAACCATTTCTTTGTCTGCCTTGTGGTTACCTTTGTCTGTCTCTATCCTCAAATAGCTGAGAAGAAGGTTTGGTTGGGCTGGTTTGGAACTGCATTTCATCTTTATCAGCTGCAGTTTCTGAGGGCAGAGGATCCCAGTGCTGATGGGTGGGACACTGGGACACAAAACCTGCTCACCTGAGGAACAAAACACCTCTCCAGAATCACTTTCCAGGTTCTTGGCTCTCTCCTGCCTCTGATTCTAATCATCTTTACCTGCTGGAACTCTTTTTGCTTAGGGAGATATTGACTAATTTTGCTGCAAATAGCAGAGGTTCTTTCCTTCACCCACAATTAAAATTCAAACTGTGAGACAAACCTTGGAATCCTGTTCAGAGCAGATGATGAAAACAAAGTATCACAGGGGAATTGTGCTCTAAAAACTGGAGAAGACAATAAATGTTTTATGAAATTCCACATCCTAAGGTCAATGCACAAAAAGAGGCTTAGGTGCAAAACCACATTCCTGGGAAAACATTTTGTTCTGGTCAGTCAAAATTTAGAATATAAAATGCCAGAGCTCTTTTTATCTTCCTGGGAGGAAAAAAGGGCTTGTAGAAAAGAACACAGACTTTCAAAGACATCTCACTTTTTTTTGTTTTGTTTAGAATAACAAAGCTCACCTTGGGCACTTGGAGAGAGGAAAAAAATCCATTTCTATTTCAAACTTGGAAATCCCTGAATCTGCATTAGAGAGTCTGATTTTTACTCAGTTTTTGCAGTGCTTTCCCCAAGTAGCTCACAAAGGAAACACAAAAGAAGAGCCTGGTGGTGAGCTCTTTGTGCATTGGTTTTCCCCTTTCCAGTTTATGGCAGAAGCTGCTTCCTTCCCAGCAGGAGGAGGGGCAGGCCTGGGCTCCACACTGGCCTGGAAATGGGGACTGTGGCACTGCCTTTTCCTGCAGGGAAATCTGAGGGTGAATTCATGGAGCGTGGGCTGAGCTGTCACAATGAACTGCAGGTACAGTCAGAGCATGATGAACTTTGTGTGGGACATGAAGAGCAGGAAAAAACCTCCCCACTCCCTCCCCCTCTTAAGGGGGGAATCTAGAGAAGAAATTTGGGTAAAGTGTGAGATATGGAAAAAGTCCTGGGACTTCAGGTTCCAGTGATCACCACGACATTCCTGACTAGGGGAGGAACTGAGGGGAGAGGAGCACGAAGTTTTGTTCAGCTCCAGGGAGCAAGAAAGGTCCTTTTGCCCCTGAGTGGTGTCATTTCATCCCAGCGGTTGCATCTCCTGGCAGAGGGAGCTGAGACACCCCGGGGGAGAGGGAGGAACAGGGAGGGAGGGGAAAGGAGAGGGAGGGAGGGAGGGAGAGGGAGGGAGGGGAAAGGAGAGAAAGGGAAAAGGAGGAGGAGGGAGGGAGAGGAAGGAAGAGGGAGGGAGAGGAGGCTGCTCTGCCCCCACAGCAGGTCACCCCGGCTGGGCTGGAAGGCAACAGGACCGTGAGTAGCCAGGTGACCAGACGGTCACAAAAATAAGCACCCCGCGTGTATGTGGGGAAGGTTTCCCTGCGGCTGTTCCAGCAGATGGGGGCAGTGAGCCGGAGTGGCCCTGGGAAGGTTGGCTTTGTCCTTGCTTTTTTCACATACAGGCTTTTTCACCTTGATAAATGGTGAAATATGTAAAATTTCATGTACCTGCTGTAAAATACTGAAATTCAACTGAGTTGGGCCATCTGAGAAATAAAAAGGCATATATTCTGTTATTTTCCACTGAAATAATCAGGGAAAATTCTGTGCTGATGGGTAGGGCTCTCTTTGAATTAAGAAATATCCTGAAGTGTGACAGACTCCAGCCTGCCACACACATCCTGGGCTCTGTATCTGTACCAATTTCAATGTCTCTGCCTCCAGTTCCATTGGTAAACAATTGTAGGATCAGAGGTTGGAGGGGACCTTTGGCTGTGCCCTATCACAGCCCTGCTCCCAGGGCCAACCAGAGCAGCTGCTCAGGGCCCTGCCCACTCTGAATTCCCCAGGGATTCACATCTTGTGTCCCTGCCTGGTCTCCTGTCTGACCATCTTAGAGAGAAAGGAGAGTTTTCAATGGAATTTCCAGTATTTTGTGTAGTTCCCACTGCTTCTCACCCCAGCAGTTGGTTGATAGCTGCCCCCTGAACCACCTCCTCTTGAGGCCAAAGACCCCCATCCTGTTCATCCTCTCCTTGTACATCAAATGCCTTAAACATCAAAATATTCAACCTCATCTTTTCTCCAACTTGTCTCGATCACTCAGGAATTTCCCTTGGGTTTCACTGTGCTGTTTGGGGCATTTCTGCTGAATGTGGGCCCAGAATGAACCTCTGCAGGAAGCAGAGCATTGACTCCTACCTGAGCTGGGTCCCAGTGGCTGTGCCCCCTGGGTGGCTGTGCCCCCTCCTTGGGTGGCTGTGCCCCCTGGGCAGGGGCTCATTGCTCTGCTCTCCCTCCATTGCATCATCTCTCCAGCCAGGGCTCACCACGAGCTGTTCCTGCTGCTCAGTTGTGTCCCAGAGGGAAGAAAACCAACAGGATGAAATCAGAGCCAGAGCAGAGAGAGGGGAGATGCCCCTGCATGAAGCGTTTAATGAAAAATGGAGCAGCTGCTGGAAAGCAGGAAAAATAAAGGCAACCTTCCTCCTGCTCTGGGGGGGAAGGTGCTGTATAAACACCCCTCCTGTGGGACATCATGCTGTGGAAGTACAGGAAACTGCCTGGATTAAAAAAAGAACGTAAGGAATAATGCTCTTCCAGGCCAGAAAAGGCCCTTCCTTTCTCTAGTTTTATTCTCACCAAGAAGCAAACCATGGCCTTGCTCTCACAGGTTTCAATCAAAATGGTTATTGATGAAAAATATTGGCCCTTGTGTTCTTCTGTGAACTGTAGCAGTGATACTGTAAACCCAGGGCTGTGCTGGAATGATAATGAAGAAAAATCAAAGTTTCTGATAGATTCCTACCTCTTGATTTCCTAACACATTCCACTATTTTAGGTGCAAAACCTGTGCCCCCAAATCTCCAAGCTTTGATCTTTAAGTGACGTGTAAGATGTTGGGTAACACATGTTAACATAACTGGACAACAGAAAAAATTCAGGGTATTTGAGCATCTGTGGGATTAGTTTGGTGACTTCTTCCATTTATAATTATAAAACATAAAACTGCAGGTGTGTAAATGTGTCTAATCGGGTGATGGCTCTGTCACACAGCCCTTCTGGGCTCTCCCTCCCTCTCCTCTGAGGTGCCCTCTGGGTCCCTGTTCCCTTTGTCCCTCAGTTTGTGGGGTCACTCACCCACAGCCCTGTGATTAACCTCATGCCCAAACTGGCTACTCTGAGTCTGAAACAACATTCAGAGAAATGAAACTAAAACAAGGAGGAGTTTCTCATCAGAGTGGAGACAGAGTGGGGGGTGGAAGAGGCAACAGCAGGTCCAAAACTCAGATTGTTCTTGGGCCCCACAGAAGGACATGGATCCCTAATGGGAGGTGTGGATGCAGAAGGGTCTTTCTTCAAATCTGGCATGTCTGAGTTCTAGTGATTCACATCCAGAGCTGTTGCTGCATTGTCTTGAATTCAGGGAAGGCTCCAGCCTAAAATCTCTGGCTCAGGAAGTTCAGCTTCCTCTCCAGATTTCCTTCCTCCACTTCCCTATGGGCAGAGTGGCAGGGAAGGAGCTCGAGTCTGGTCTGAGTGAGGACCTGGAGGCTGCAGAGCAGTTGGAGCTCAGGGCCAGCACCTCCAGCTGGACAGTCCCACAGGGCAGGGGCTCTCAGGGATAACTGTACCCCCAAACACCCCCAGGTGCTGAGCTGTGTCTTGCAGGTGCACACACAGAGTCCATAAGCAAACATGACCCCATGGGTGGTACAGGTGACTCTTGGTGACATTCATCCCCCTTTTCCACAGAGAATCAGGTACAACTGTTATCCAGGACAGTGGGGAATTTGCCCATAATGTAAACTCATTACAAATCCAAGAACTATGGAAAGCCAGGTTTGGATCAAGTCAATCCCTAAACTACCACTAATTTTAATAGGCTAATTTTGCTTCCCAGATTTTTATCTAGGCTTTGGTGTCCTTTGGAAACAGCTTGCCAGACACCAGGCTGAGGGCCAGGCAGTCCAGTTGTCAGAATATTCTGAGCTGGAAGGGACCCACAGGGATCACCCAGTCCAGCACTTAAGTGAATAACCCACACAAGGGGTTGAACCTGTGACATTGGCATTGTTAGCACCAAGTTTTACTGAGCTAATCTCAGGGTCAAGCCTGACCCTCAAATAAAACAGGCAGGAAAACTGAGTGGCATTGTGGTTGGAAGCTGCTGTTAAGTTTGCTGGGAGAATGGTGATGTTTGAGTGTGAGAGGATGCCAGAGCCCCCTGAGTGTGCAGAGACAGGCACTGATCTGTGTCTGTGCTCATGCAAAGGCCTCAGGAGGATCCCAGGAGCAACATCTGAAGGGGGTGAGCACTCACCAGGGCCAGACTCACCCATGGCAGGGCACTGATGCAGCTTCAGTGCTCCCAGCTCTGGAATGTGCCTGTGGAGCTGTGCCTGGGCTGTGTGGCTGTGCCACCAGAGCCCCAGGGCATGGTGTACCCGTTCCCTGCAAGGCCTCTGTCCTGCTCTAACAAACCCAGTGTGCTGTACCTGCAGAGTTGTGTGACTAAGCTCCTCCGAGCAGTTTATTCCATCACCAACCCATCTCCTGAACAGGATGTGCTGTCCTGGGGAGAGCAGAGGCAGCACCTGCTTTGGGGCCTGTCACCAGCACAGCTGGAGCAGCCCCCGAGGAGCTGCAGAGGGAGGGGGAGCTCCTGCTCAGCTCATGCCCTCCCTGGGAGCCACAACACGGACTGTTCTGGGCACTGGCACTGGCAAGAGGACAGGCAGGGAGCTGCAGCTCTGCCAGTCCCCTGGACCGAGTCTTTCTGTGCCCAAGCTCTCACTTCACTGCTATATATAAGCACAAGGTCTTGTTCAGCTGCAGCAGAGGCTCAGCAGGTCCTTTATTGAAGATGACCTACCCAGTCCACACAGCCAGAGCAGGGCATGCCCTTGGATGGCATTTGACAGCTCTCCCAGCAGACACGTGTTCCCCACGTCCAGCCTGGCACCAGCCTGGCAAAATGTCACCTCTGAGAGCACAGCAAGGGGGGGCACCTCAGTGCCAAAGGCAATGGTTGGCCTGGGCAGCAGCAAGGGCTGGAAACCCACTTTTCACCTGCTTATACCCACACAGGGAAACACGAGAGCTCAGGAGACATCGAGTTTCAGTCACATTCAGCTGCTCCAAGTGAGAGATTAATAAATAATAAATAGGAGCAGCATCGATTCCAAATGCCAAAGGGGCTGCTGGGCTGGCTGCAGTTCTGCTGAGGGGGCAGATTGGGAAACCACAGAGTGCTTTCAGCTTCCACCCCAGCATTCATTCTGGCAGCAGGAAGAGGTTTTATTAAAAGTCCTGAAAATGCCATTCATCTTTATTCATATTACATTTGTTACAAGGATTGAAACCCCAATGTGGAACTATGGGGAGATGCAAGGATCGAACCTGACTCAGCTGATCATAGAAATAAATGAAACTCCAAAGAGAAGCTCACGTTTTAAACAGTGAGAAGCACATTTGGGCATTATATTTCTGGTGCTGTGAGGTGTTACTGATATGACCTGTTTTTCAAGGTTGGTTTTTTTCTCCAAGGTGTTCTTTTTAAATCCTTTGCAAACTAAATTATCTGTAGGTACATTATGACAGTAGCCCATGATCCATAGGGGAAAAAAACTAAATAAAAGGTAGGAACGTGGAGAAATGAAACCATTCAAGTACTTTTTAAAATACTAAATTCAAAGAAAATAAATCTATTTTCTGAAGTACTACCCAGTAATCTAAACTGTTCAAAATACTGCTGTAAGTTCACTTATTCCAATTGTCCCCATGTTTTGTGCTTATTCATGATGGGACATGAAACCATTGAGGTTTATGTTACTTTGACTATCTATTTTTTAATGCATTCCTTGACCCTTTAGAGCTTCTTAGTCCAAACCTATTTGTGTTTTAAGGTTTATCAAAATATTTCCCATCAAAATTATTTCTTCAATAAATATTTTGGCTTGACTAAGCAAAAATATACATGTAGAGGGGCTTATTTTTTTCCTCTCCATGGAATTGTCCTTGTATAAAAACTCAGTTTTTCATGCTGTTTAATTACTAAAACATTAATTCTTCCCAAGAAACTTCCCACTGGCTGAAACACACACAGATATTTCCACAGCTTGCAAAATACTCAAGAAGGATTATCATGTTTCTCATCCTGTATCCAGTGAATTTTGAATCCCATTTCCAGGGCTTGGAAACAGAATTCAGGAACAGCAGCAACAAGTTATAATTTTATCTCTTCCAATCCAGGAATCTCCAGGTGCTTTGGAGGTGTTGCTGGGTTGAGTTTTGCAATACAATTCTGTTACTCTGCCCATTCCCTATTGGTGCAATTAAAGCAAAGGAGAAGCAACTCATTCAAACTCAGCCTCCACAGCTAAACCAAGAATAAACCTCAAAGGATTCTGGAGTGCAGCTCTGGAATTGCAAGCCCTTCCTGAAGCAGCCATGCCCCATTTATTTTGTGCTATATGGGGGAGCTGGCAACAAGAGTGTTCTGCAGGCAGGATAAACTGTAAATGGATTTTTCTTTAAAGAAGGTATTTTCTTGCATTTTTGTATAGTCACCCGAAGCACTTGAGTGTGCAGAGTGAAATTCTGGTACAGACAGGGGTAAAATGCAGCTCACATGTTCATGTAACTTCCTCTGAACTCCTGGAATTGTCCTGCTGAGCCTCTGGAAATCAGCCTGTGCCAACCAGGCAACTCCCTCTGGCAGTTCCCTTGGGCTCCAGGGATGTTTCACTTGATCCAGGTTTTGTTTCCCTGCTTGGAAACACGAGTTTTATAAGCATGTTCTTTCTAGGAGGTGCTCCCAAGAAAGGGGTTTGTAGAATCAGGATCTCTGCTGACAGTATTTGGGATATTTACTGAATAGACTTTACTAAGAGTCCCAGAGGTCACATGAAAGTTCCCTTTTTGTAACTCAGAATTACCCCCTCCTTGTTCAAAGGACATGAACTTCCAGAGAGAGAAGTGTCGAGTTTGGCTGCAAGTTCTTCCACTCAGAGCAGCAGCTGAACTGTATTTTGCTCAGTCCCAGCACATTTTCCCAGATAAATACTTACTCTTCCCTGGGACACACCCCCACTTTCCAAAGGTGCTGTCAGGGATGGCAGAATGTTCTATGGGAATCTGACACACAGATAGGAAAGCAAATTTCTCCTGTATTTGGAGGTGTTTCAAACTTCCCCCCAGGTCTGGTGTGTGTGGCATCATGGAAAGTTCAGTGCCAAGGCTGAATTCCCAGTGTGGATTCTGAACTCACAGGATCCCCTGGGTGCCAGTTGTTGTTCTGTTAGTTGCTCAATAAGACAGTGAACCCCTTGAGGAAAGTCCCTTTAAAATGGGGAAATATCAGGCTTTAAACTTTCACTCCAACTGCTTTATCAGCACTTACTGAAAAATATTCCTTACAAAGTTACTTAAAGGATGAGCTACATGTGTGTATTTACTGCAGAACCTGATTTCTAAGATTATTATAAAATACCCTTTATTGCTATTATATTATTTTCCAGCACCAAAGCACTTTAAAAAGCCAAGGTACAAGTTGCAAATTTAATGGTACAGCACCAAATGTAAACACCCAACACACACCAGGAAAACCAGAACAATCCCCAGCACATGGAAAAGAGCTGATACAATCCTGGTTGTAGGAAAAAAGCACCAAACCCCTGCTCTTCTGGCTCTCTCAGTATAAATAGAAGGGGGAAAAGGAGACTTGGTGGTTGGTAAGTGTATAAACAGGCTCAGGCCAACCTTAAAACCTGTATATGTTTCAAGATTAGAAGATGAAGAACAAACAGAAAAAATCAGAGCAGAGGTTGCTCCCAGCAGAGTTCTGTATTTTGTTGAACAAGTATCCATATGGGTTCCAAAACTGCAGATTTGTACCACTCTGTAGCATTTTATCATAGTGTAAAATGATGGTGCTGACTGAAGGAACATGATCCAGGTTCAAGCAACCCCAGCACTTCATCTCCCTTCTTTCCACAAACTGCCCAGGGTTAGAGGAAAATAATTTCCCTTCTTTCTCCATCAGTTCCCTACAAAGTGAGTTGTAAAGTCTCTCAGCAATTCTGAAATAACCGTCCTTGAACCCATTTCAGATAAACCAGCCTAATCCTCACCATAAGTAAGAAGTTCAGGCTCATCTCCCAAGGCTGTATTAGAACCTCAGGTATATGGACTTTGCTGCCTTTGTGTCCTAAATTACATGAAGACTCTCAGAACCAGTTCCCCTTACCTTAAAATCCTGCCAATTATGTTCTCTTCAGACTCAAGCAGTTTTGCTAATTTTATGCCATGTTCTCAGAAGTCGTTTAAAATAACCCTTTTGTTCCATAATAACAGGGAAACTGAAAGGAACTGTGAGAATGCAGAATGTAACTAAGGAGACTGAGCTACTCCTACTTTTTGCTCTGCTTGGCCTCACTGAGCATTTCTATTCAGTGTGCCTGTACTTATTTAATTCCTTTAATGAACAATCTTGAGATTCTGCTACCTGGGTCCTTCCTCAGAAAGCACCAGCCATGACTGTCATTCAGCTGCTGAAGAACTGGCAAGTAACAGCAGGTTGGACCAGTTCTGATCATGGTTTAAAACAATAAAACAATAGTTTAAAAAAAAAAAAAAGAGTTTGAACAGACTCAGGAATGAAGGTGAAATTTAAAGATTGTATAAGCTTCACTTAATTTTGGTGGAAAGTCAGGAGAAATGAGGGCTCTGTGTTGCTTTTGGGAGCAAATGGAGAACTTCAAACCAGATCAAACTGATGGGAATGTCTTTGTGGGTCTCTCCAGGTTTAACAGAGTGAACTCTACAGCAATCAAAGGACACAAAGGAGTCAAAGTATTATGGGCTGGGCAGTAGTGCTGGTGTGATTCTGGAATATGAGGTGGCCCTTTGAATTATTATTTTGAGTAAGTATTAGAAACACTTACCTGAAGCCACAAGTAGAGGAAGAAGCAAAACATAATTATTTATTACTTGAACATTGCTCTTACTGCCCCTGAGGAGCTGTGAAATTCTGAGCAGTGCTGGGTTTCACCCTTTTTACAAAGCATAATTTATACCTTTATGGTGACTGCACTTCAGAAATCAGGAGCATCAGAGTCACCACAAGAATCATGTCAAATATTCACTCAGATAACAATATGTAAATTTTTATTATAACAATGCTATTTGTATGCAAAAAAAAACAGTTTGAAAAATTAATAAAGTAGTTTATAAAGTGGAACATCTAATTCAGGAGCTCCCTACAAAGGGGTTAACACCAGCTGGTTGAGAAAAAGGTACAAGGCATTTTGCAATTGAGGACTATGGAGCAATCTGCTTAGAGAGAGGTTTTCTTTAGATCTGGCCTAAGTTTCAGGAGAAAAACTGGTATTTTTCTTTGAGCTGAGCTAGTCCTGGCCCATGGGAAAATCTTGGCTTTGAGAAATTTCACCATTTGGTGAAATTCTGTGAGTTACATCTATTTCAGGTATTTTAATTTCCAGCTACAAAGGGGCCTAAAAAAACCCCTAATATTTGGTTTTGTTAGTTGCCTATTTTAGATCTTCAGGTTTTAGCAGATATTTCCAGCTACACTTTTAGTTACAAACAATATTTTTGTGGTGTACAGAGGCAAATAAAGTCATACATGGAATGAATAGATCCATTTATTTCTGGTGCTCTGCACACTTGTCCACCAAACACAACAAATTAGGAGAGTTTGTGTATCTGTGTGCACATATGAAAAAAATGAAGATTTAAAATTTAAAAGAACTTAAAAAAATTAGGATAAATCATGTGCAGGAGCTTCCAGCTCCATGAGACCATCAGGACACCCCACAGAGCTGCAACAGCAACGTGAGATTCTTCTGACAGATTTTAAAATGCAGCAGAACTGATTTGCCTGATGGGATTTACAAACCAAAGCAAAGCAAACCCCACCTGGAACAACCTTCCCCTCTGCAAACAAACACTTCCAATCCTCACAATCCCCCTTGAAATCAGCAGTTTAACTGTTTATCAATCAAACATTTCCCTGCTGAATAAGATGTGATGAAGTCAGTGGGTCAGAAACAGGAACTATTGCAAGAGTTGCATTTTTACAAAAACGAGGAGTGGTGAAAGAATTAACTGTGTGTAAATGTGGGAGAAACACACTGGGCTGCTCCAGTTTCCTTACCCAAATTCCAGGGATTTGAAGACATGGCAGAGCACAAACCTGTGGGCAGAAAGAGCCATCAGCTCTCGTAAAATAGAGAAGGCATAAAAATCAGAAGGCAAGAGAAAAATTAGAGATTCTTGGGAGAGGACAAAGTCTGAATGTTCAGTTTATTTTTAAAAATTCATATGTAGGTACCACAATTGTCCCACTACTAAAAGCCTGTAAGAGAAACATAAGGAAGAAAAGCAGTATTTGCATTTGCAATGAGAAAAAAGCAAGCATTGGTTTCTAATGATATCCTTTATAATGTATCATTTATAATGATATAATGTATAAATATACAATTGATAATTATATATTTTATGTAATTAGTTCACATAAATCTTCTAGCCCAATAACAAAACCTCAAAGCCACCACTTCCCAGAAGTAACAAAATGTGATTTGTTGTGAACATCAGAATGTTATTTTTGTTTATTACACAGATTTTTTTTCTGTGTGATCCAGCATTAGCTGAAAATTTTACACAAAACCTCCTAAGACTTATGGATTTTCCTTTGCAAAACAAGGATTTTTCGCTTTTTCTTTAATCCTTTCTGTAGAATACTTTTTTTTTTTACTGATGCAGGAAGTAGTCATTCTTTTCCACACAAATTGTGGTGTTTTCCCAATAGGGTATTTCAATCTCTGTTAAGCCTAAAAAGCAATCTCTAACCAAAAAAAATTTTAAAAAAATTTAAAAAACCAAACATGCAACTTGGCTCCTATAAATCTCCCTGAGATTTTATGACTTAAATATTGTGTGTAACTGCTTTTGAAAGCTCTAGCAAACTTTGCAAAGATCTAATTAACTCGTGGTGTTTCTTAAGCACTCAGATTTAATCAGCATTTTCCAGATGGGAATTCTGGGTGACTCTCTGGCCTAAGAACATTGACATTCCCATCTGCATCCATGTGGTTCCTTGGATTTTAGTGGGGTAATTCCTGTCCACAATGCACATGTACATGTATTTCTTTTAGGGGTGGAATAGAAATTATTTCCCCCCATAAGGAATTTGGGACAATAATTCACTAATAATTTGACGTCAGGAAATTTCTTATTGTGTTATTTGTGCATCTCAGGGTGACAAATCAAAGCTCTGGTGCATCACACAAGTGATTTAAAAACAAACACTTCATTCTCACAAAACAAAGGTTTAACCACACCAGGATCTAATAGTTTTTCACAACAGACAACCTGAATAATGGTCAACCCACTTTCCAAAGTTTAATTGGCAAACCTGCTCCTTCCCTTACTAATTACAGGTAACCACCTCCCTTCAGAAAGCATCACAGTGAGGAACAGTTTGGTTTCAACTCTGGAGAAGCAAAAATCTACTAAAGGGAGAGTTTGCAGAAAGAATATTGACCTCTAACCTTTTTTGTTGTTGTTGGTTTTTGTTGTGTTTTGTGCTGGGTTTAAATTATTTTATTACAACATGTTCCTTCTGGATGGGCTTTAATTCAAAATTTGCTATAATGCTGTGGGTTGTTTTATTTTTTATTACAAACTTACCTAGGTAGGCAGGTAATCTCATCTCTTAACAAATAGGGAGAAAAAACCCCTCAGATTTAGCCTGTTGATGGGGGAAGATGGTTCAATTCTGTAGCAATACTCACTTTCCAACATTAATGGGGGTTTCGGTCTGTGAGTTCTGGTGTGAGATGTTTGTTCCACCTTGGTAACGCCTCTCCTGCCTGGTTTACATGAGGCTCAGTCTGGAAGACAGAAATTGCATTTTTTATGCTCTCCAATTCACTTTTTCTGTCTCTTTTGTGCAAACCCTTCCAGAGCAGCACCGGATGGTGCAAGAACATGAGACAAAGGCTCTGGAGACTCGGGCTGTGTGAGCACCTTTAGTAACAGACACTGGGAAAACAGAAGCTCTAAGCTATGGAATTGTCATTCCTCGGGTTCCTGAGGGAAGGATCTCAGAATCCTGGAACTGCAGGGGTTGGAAGGGCCCTCTGGGGTTCAGCCCCCCCAACCCTGCCCAGGCAGGGCCACCTGGAGCAGGGGACACAGGGACAAACCACACACCCTCCCCGGGCAGCTGCTCCAGGCTCTGCCACCTCCATGGAAAGTTCTTCCTCATACTGAGGTGGAACTTTCTGTTTTATGGCCACTGCTCCTTGTGCTGGCTCTGGGCACCACTGAGCAGCCTGGCACCCCCTTGGAGACATTTGTGTGTGTCCATGACATCCCCTCAGCTTCTCTGGACCACACAGGCCCAACTCTTCTGCTCTCCCCTCACACGAGGGTGACACGAGGATATTTTATTGCTTTCCAGCGTACCCGAGCAGCACTTCCAGGCCTGTGGCCCTCACTCCCCGCTGAGGGGCTGTGCCTCCCGCAGCCCCCTGAGCCTCTCAGCTCACACGCTGCTGCTTCTGGGGCTCGTTCTGTGCCCTGTTGTGTCCGCGCCGGGCGCTCCCAGCGCCGTTCGGGGCCTGCAGGGCCGCGGGGGCCGCCGCGCACCCTCCGCGCTCCGCCCGCCCGCGCCCTTTGTTCGCGCTGAGGGGGCGGGAGCGCGGGAAGCGAGGGGGGGGCGCCGGGAGCGCGCGGGAAAGGGGGCGCGAGAAAAGGGGGGGGCGCGGGAAACGCGCCGAGAGCGCGCGGGACGGGAAAGGGGGGGACGCCGGGAGCGCGAGGGAAACGAGGTGGGGGGGGCGCGGGAAAGGAAGGGGGGGCGCCGGGAGCGCGCGGGAAAGGGGGAGGAAGGGAAGAGAAGGGAAGGGGGAGCGCCGGGAGCGCGCGGGACAGAGGGAGGAAGGGAAGGAAAGGGAAGAGGGAGCGCCGGGAGCGCGCGCGCCGCCGCCCCGCCTCGAGGGGCCCGAAGGGCGTTGCCTCTCGCGGGAACGCGCGCACCGCGAGGCCACCGGGAGCGCGCACACACCGCCCGGCCCGGCCGCGCCGCGCTGGGCTGGGTTGGGTTGGGTTGGCGGCGGTGGAGCCTCTCCGGTGAGAGGAGGACGAGGAGGAGGAGGCTCGGGGGGCTGCGCGGGGCCGCGTCCGGTGAGAGCAGACTCGGCGAGGAGCGGCCGGCGGGGCGGGAACGGGCCGGGGTTTCCCGGGCGGGCAGCACGGGCGGGGCGGAGGGAGGAGGAGGAGGAGGAGGAGGGAGGGAGAGAGGAAGGAGGAGGAGGGAGGGAAGTTTGCCGCGCCCAGGCTGCCGCTGCCCGATGGCTGCGGGGAGCTGAGCGGGCTGAGGAGGAGCCGAGCCCCAGCGACACCCCCTTTCCTTGCCGCGGGTCCCTCCCTTCCCGCTCGGCTCTGCCGCCTTCCCCGGGACCCGCCGGGCGCAGCGCGGGCGGCTCCCCCCGCTCCTCCGCCGCCCTTCCCTTGCCTCCGCAGGCCGGCGGGACGCGGCGGGCCCGGCCCGGTTCATGAGCAGCGGCCGGCGGGGCAGGTAACCCGGCGGGAGGGGCGCGGGGGGGTCCCTGCGAGCGGCGCTGCCCGCCCGGCCCCACCCCGGGGCCATCTTCGCTCGGCTCCCCCTCCGCCTTCCCCTCCCCCGCGCTTCCTCCTTCTCCTGCCGCACTTCTCCTTTTCCTCCGCTCCCTTTTTCCCCCCTCCCCTTTTTTCTCCCCCTCTTTTTTCTCCCCTTCTCGTTCCCCCCCTCCTTTTCTCCCCCTCTCCTTTTTTTGCCCCCCCTTCTTCCCACCTTTTTTCCCTCCTTTTTTTCCCCCATCCCTTTTTCCTCCTCTCCCTTTCCCCCCTCCCCTTTTTCCCCTTTTCCTCCTCTCCTTTTCCCCCTCTCCTTTTTCCCCTTTTCCCTCCTCTCTTTTTTTCCCCCTCCCCTTTTCCCTCTTTTCCTCCTCTCCCTTTCCCCCTCTCCTTTTTCCCCCCTTGTCCTCCTCTCCTTTCCCCCCCCTCTCCCTTTTTCCCCGCCGCCTCCTCGGGGCTTCGGCCTCCCCTAAAAAAGAAGTGTGTTTGTGGCTGGAGAAGGAGGAGGGGAATAAAAAAAAAAGGTGGGGGTGGGACTGATTCCCTGATTCCTTCCCGGAGGCTTCCAGGCGAAAAGGGAGGAGACCTCGCATCTTGCGGGGTTCCATTTTTAATTGCAATTACGCCGTGGTGGTCCCTGCTAGACGGGGTTGGGGGGAGGTGTCTTTCTTTAAGATTAAAATTAAAAAAAGGGGCGAGTTCCCCCAGCGATCCAGGAGGCAGAGGGAATATTCGGAGAGAGATTCAAGGAGGAAAGGGAAGGAAAAAAAAAAAAAAGCAATGGTGTGGCTGCTGTAATGGTGGAAAACTGATTAAGAGGAGCCGGGGGTGAGACAAGCAGGGTAAGGCTGGTCCAGCACCCCGGGCTGGCAGATGGGGCTCCTGCTGGGTGTGCTGGGCGAGGGAGGGCTGGGGAAGGGTTTGTTCTCGTTAAATCCGAGCCTTGGATGGGTTTAGATCGTGTATTTTTATTTTTTTTTTTCCTCCCCCGTGTATTACGGTGCTGGATTTTTTTGTGTGCCCGTAGCAGCGATGAGGAGGATCATGGAGGGTGTTTGCTACAATAGGAAGATGGAGTTTCCTCCTCGGAAATGTTGTTTGAAATATTATTTCAATTTGTAGCTTTCAGCATTGATTTTTATTTTTTTTAAGCCATGCAGGGGGTATTGAACGTGTAGGATTTTTAATCCTACAGCTTTATAGGGAATGAAGGTGTGTAAAACCTTCCATGTAAATGTGAGAGAGACGAGGCGTTTTCTTAACAAAAAAAATCCTGTCCGGGAGAAAATCAGAGTGATGTAGAGGTTGTAAGATGTCGATTTATCATTGCTGGAGATGAAGTGAAATTTTAACGAATGTGGTTGTTCATTATTCTCTACCAAAGTCGTGGTGGGACTCGTTGTTTTAGAGCATCCTTTGTAGGGTTCGACTGCCACGTTATTATGTATTGTCTGCACAGGAGGAAATAGGAAAGGACTGTAAATGTAGGGCTTATTGGAGCAGCTTCTGACAATGCTGGCCTCAACTTGGAGAGGTGCTTTAAGACTGAAAAACTGCACATTTTGCTGCTGTGGAATATCCACCCCTCATCCTGTGAGTTTTATCCCTTATTTTAGCTGCTCTGGACACAAGGATGTGAATACAAAATTACGTGTATGTGAAATACGTGTGAGGAAGCCAGGATGATACATTAACCCCTAAATTCGCCCTAAATGTAACAGATCCGAATTTCTTTGCTTTAAGGAGAGGAGGAGAAGGAGCGATAATGGTGTGGTTGTTTGGTGGCCGCGGCTCAGGCAGGGAGTGTGGCTGATTTTCTCCTCGCTGGGAATGAATGGATCTCTCTGTGCCTGGGCCCAGGAGCTGCAACAAGATGGCGTTTGCAGCAAGGCAGCTCAGTTTGCAACTCCTCCTCACCACAGCCCTGCCAAACTACAGCTTATTTCGTAATTGGGTTGTAGATTTTACTTTCTCCTTCTCTTTGCTTTGCTTCTCTTCTGGGCTGGGGGGAGGAGGAGCGGTTTGGATGATTCCTGCGAGAAATCTGTGAGGTTTTTTGGGTTTTTTTTCCTTATTTTTTGTGAGCTTCTCCAGATAGGAACTAGGTGGGAGGAGTAAATAGTTGTATTGAAATGCTCACAGAGGCTCTCGCTGGTTAAAGGGGTGACACGATTTTCGTTTCTACCTTGCAGTGTCTGCTTAATACCATGAAAATGCTCCTGGCTTTTGTTAAGCCTGTTGCTGAAAAACAGTTTATAAGCCCAGAGCACAGGTATACAAAGGCTCTGCCAGGCTGTGTGCTGGTGCTGGGGGACTCAGCCCATCAGGGCAGAGCCTGTGCACACTCAGGTATCCTCCTGTAACACAGAGGAGTCTCCAGGCTCTGTGCCAGTGCTGGGGGTCTCAGCCCATCAGGGCAGAGCCTGTGCACTCAGGTATCCTCCTGTAACACAGAGGAGTCTCCAGGCTCTGTGCTGGTGCCCTCAGAGCAGGGTCTGTACACACTCAGGTATCCTCCTCTAACACAGGAGACTCTCCCATCTGCTCCAGGATGCTGAGCTGGAGGCTTTGAAGGCTTCTTTTGACCCAGAATTATTCATAGAATCATAGAATCAGTTGGGTTGGAAGAGACCTCTGAGATCATCAAGTCCAACCCCACTTTGATCACCAGATCATGGCACTCAGTGCCACGTCCAGTCTCATCTTTAAAACCTCCAGGGATGGCG
>JAWWEV010000056.1:4925371-4945601 GCA_035583235.1 Hafferia zeledoni
CTGAACACCCCCAGCTCCCTCAGCCTCTCCCCACAGCACTTGTGCTCCAGTCCCTTCTCCAGCCTCTCAAGATCTTTCCTGCCCTGAGGGGCCCAGAACTGAACACAACACTCAAGGTGTGGCCTCACCAGTGCTGAGTACAGGGGAAGGGTCACTTCATTTCATTGTAATCCTGTGGATTTGGGGAACAGGAGGTGGTGTCCCCACCTGCCTCTGAGCCACCCTTTGCTTGGGAGTTGGGAGCAGTGAGATCCAGGCACAGGCTGTGCTGTCCCAGCACCCACTGGGACCTCCTGGGCAGAGCTGGAGCACAGCATGGTCAGGACCAGCCTTTGTGAGCAATTCTGAGCGTGGTTAAAGCACAGAAAATGAACTGAAGACCTGCTGGAGAATTGGTTTGCCCAAAAGTGACTTTTAAAAGACAATACTTGGAGACTTAATGGAAAGGATGTTGTAGCCAGGTGGGAGTTGGTCTCTTCTCTCTGGCAACCAACAGTAGGACAAGAGGGCAGGGGCTTAAGCTCTGCTGGGGGAGGTTTAGGTTGGATATCAGGAAGAAATTCTTTCCAGAGAGAGTGGTCAGGCATTGGAATGGGCTGCCCAGAGAGGGGGTGGAGGTTTTTAAGGTCAGACTGGACGTGGCACTGAGTGCCATGATCTGGTGATCACAGTGGGGTTGGCTCAAGGGTTGGACTTGATGATCTCAGAGGTCTCCTCCAACCCAGCTGATTCTATAATTCTTAATAAGATTGCAACACACTGTAAGCACGTTGTTAAATTGTGGGTTACAGACTCATTTTGATACCTGACTAAATGTTACTTCAATGTTGACTGGTACTAAAAAGAAACAAGGCTGTAGATTTAGGTGTGTAACATGTTTTCATTTGCTGTGTGATGGTTCTGCCACTGCTTTGTCACACAGGGGTGATGTGTGAGCTGGTCCTATGCAGAGCTTTGTGCTTCCATTTCCAGCTCCTGGGAGAAAATGTGCTCTGGGAGCACTGAGAGCTGCCCTGACCCTCTGGATTCAGCTGAGACACCAGAGATCCCCCACTGTCTGAAAAGATAATATCCTGATCCTGTGGCATTGCTCTGATACCACAGGAATATTGCAGCCTTCTTTAATTATTGATTATTAAAAGCACACTGCAATATTCCTGGGGGTGTGCTCTGCCCTGCTTGGATAAACACCCATTCTGGGGGTTTGAAATGATGTGAAAACCTCAGTAAAAACTGGAGGTTAAAGGTAAAAGGGTTGGAAGAAGGAATGAAAAATGAGAGCTGAGGGGAGGCAAAGCTGTTCAGTTACTGTGGGGCTCTGCAGAGAGAAGCATCTAGTAATAAATGCTTAGTCATTTCTCTGTTGGTTAATTAATAGTAATATATTCCCCTTCAGAGCTGCTTTTTGTTTGCCAGTCTGAAGGGAGATTCTCGTAGTGTGGGGCAGCAAAATTGCCTGGCTTGGAGAAGGGGATACTTTAGGAAGTGACGATTTTCAGTGCTGTATTTTTTTTATAAATGTAACTAGAAATCTATGCATAAGCAGGTTTCTAAGTTTTTATGACCTACTGTGGTTGCTTTGGGTTTGTTTTTTTTGTCTGTTTGGGTTTTTTTAAATTGTAAGATGGAGGAAGGCAAAACATCACTGGCCAGTTGGATAAAATTGATGAGCTTATCAATAGCTGTGCTGTTGTTCAGAAGCAATAATTGCATGTAGATGTATTAGAACAAAGGAATAAAACCTAAAATATTGGCTTATTTTGATTGAATAAATAGAAGTTCATTGAAAGCTTACACTAAATACCAGTAATTTTTGTTCTTAAAATAAGTTGCCTTCCCTTGCCTGCCACTTACCAGGAAGGGTTGGAATGCTCTTCAATGGGAATTTCTTTCAGAGCAAGGCAGAAGAGATGTAGTTGGGAAATCTTTGGACTTGGGTCGCTGAAGTGCCAACAGTTATTAATATTCCTGAACTACTTCAAAGATCTCTTAAGACCCTTCTTTTTAAAAGTGTTATTTTAAGCACTTGGCTTTAGGCATCTCTTAAACTTGTAATATCAGTTCTTCTATTTTTTTACAGAAATTCTCTGCTGTACCTAGAATTAAGATGATTTTTTTTTAATATTAATAGACATGGCTTGCAGATGCATTTAGAAAGGATTAATGAAGTGACCTGTTGCAGTCCAGATTTTTATGCTTAAATATTGCATCAGTATGATTCTTTTTTCAATGTAGGTCATGGGATTTGCATCAGGAAAAGTGAGTATTTTGGCAGCCTGGAGTGTGTTCAGTGGTGGTGGCAGAAGGAGCCACCTCAGAGCTGTTCATTGTTTGTTGTCTGCCTGGGAGGGATCTATTTTGAGAGAGTTTATTTCCAAAGGTTTATTTCCAAGGACTTGTTAAGCACAGGGAGGAGGGGGATGGCCCTCCAGGTCCTGGAAAATCTGGGTATGCAACCAGGAGTGTGTGACCACTTGGGGGGATTTTCAGTGGGTGCTGAGCTCTGTTCCTGTGTGCCAAAAACCTCTGCAATATTGAGGGGTTTGCACACGGGGGAGAACTTTCATGGGGAATTATTTCCACTCTGTAGCAGTTTTGGAGGAGACAGAAATGCACTTGTTCCTCTGGGGCTCTGAATGTGAAACTGCCCTGCTGAATTTGGGCTTTGCAAATTAACAAAAAATATTTGTTAATATTTTGCTTCTCTTTCAGGGTTCCCAGATTTGGTAATATTTTCCTTCTTTCCTGAATTTTCTGAAATAAAAGCTTAATTATTTTTTCCCTTTTTTTTTTTTTTTTTTTTCTTGAGTACTGGCTGCTATTTAAGTCTGGTCTGGGGGTTTTGTTGTTATTTTGACGTGGTTTTTGTGATTCTGAAGTGCTCAAAGGAAGCAGTGAGAGCCTTGTGAGCTGCCTCACTGCTCCACTGGAGGCAGTTTGATGGAAGGCTGTGCTGGCTGATTAGAGGCTGTTCATGGAACTCTGTTGGGCCTGGTTTTTCCTGTTGTATGTCCTGGTTTGTGGGAATAAGGTTACAGGATGAAGGAATGTGGCCAGAACTTTGGAAGGACCCTGGACCCAACCTTTATTCTTTAGCCAATAATTTTCCTGTGCTCTGTGCAGCCCTGAGAAGGTTTTTTTTCCTAATGTGGTCCTGCAGACACATCAAGCAGAGCAGAAAAAGTGCACAAGGTTCTTCAGGAGGAAAAGCATTTCTAGAGTTCTGCTACTAGAACCAAAAAGCACAAAAATCTCTTAAACTCTTTAACATCTTGGAAGAAGCTGCCTGGTTGAAATGGGACCTGCAATCCCATACTGAGCTATAGGTAATAATGAAGCATTTGTGAAATCAGGTTGCTAAGTTGCAGGTATTTTTAGCCTGTGTAATTATTATTTTACTTGCACACTCTATTGAAAATGGAAATTTGTGAGCTCTCCAATCAGCCAGTGTGGCTGCTGCAAGATGAGCATTAACTTATGGACCTGATGCTTGTTTTGTGTGTACTTCACACTAATATATGGAAAAATGTCTGCCTGCTCCAGCTGGGAACTTGGCAATTCTTCAGCACAAGGAGCAGCCAAATCTCCCCCAGCACATTCAGCCCTTGCAGGAAGTTTCTGCAGGAGTTGTACAATCCAGCCTTGTCCCTGCCAGGGTGATCCCTCTGGCAAACCTGGCAGGCAGGTATTGCTTTTCAAAGCTGATGGGCTTGGAAATTACAGCCATGATGCCCAGAAAGAAGACATCAAATTAATGAGGAGGAGTTGCATCCTTTCACTGGATTTATGAATTTGTAATTATTATTTTATGCTTCTATAGGTTGTGCTTCAAAGCTGCTCTTGTAGGAGGTGACAGCAAAGACTTGGCTTTCTGGACCACAGATCTGCACTGCCCAAGGAAAGTCTGAGCTAGAATTAAATCTTGGAGGAGCACATACATATGAAGATACCAAAACAGCCTTCAAGTTTCCAGCCATCTGCTAGAGCTGTTTGTGTTGTTATTTAGGGCCAAGGAGACAGGGTTTGTTGGGGAGTTTTTGTGTACAGAATAGTCTTGAAGCTTTAAATTTGAGCCTTCTAATTCCTGCTGCCTGGTGGCACGTTGACATTTCATGATGTTGGCAGAGCTCTGGCAAGGTGGTGTGATCTCTTGGGCATCAAGATGCTCTTCTGTGATAATAATCAGCTCTGTATTTTATGAGAAATAATTTTAATAGCCTGACCTGCAGTTCCTGGTTCCACAGCCATTATCCCTGCCCTGCAGGTGATGTGTTTGAGTGGGGATGAGTGTTGGGACCTGAGCAGGAGCTTCTGCAGCTGAATTAGGAACTGGCTGCCCACATAGAGCCCTCCCTGCTGGGGGTGAGATGCAGCTCCCAGGGATGCCTGTGCAGAGGGAACACAGACCAGAGCAGTAAAGCTCTGGAAGTTGCTGGTTTACCTTAACACTAATATTGAGCTTTACTAGGAGGTTTTTGGATGTTTTTTCCAGTGGAATCGTTTCTGGTTGAGTGCTTTGAATAAAACAACCTCATGTGGCACTTTTGTAGGAGGATGTGTTATGCAAGATATTTTTAAGATTCAGATGGTGTGAATGGTCATGGGCACTAATTTGTACTAGTGTTGGGTGAGATCCATGTTAAACTAAAATACATCTGTGTGCAGAAAGCTGCTCACATTGATTAAATCCCCTGCTGGACACACCTCTGCTTCTCCTCATACCAGAGATGCTCCAGTCCGTTCATCCTTTTCAGGGCCCTTCACTGGGCTCTCTCCAATAACTCCATGTCTCTCGTGCCCTGGGGAACCTGGAAGTGGGCCCAGCACTCTGGATGTGCCTCAGCAGTGCTGAGGGCTCTGTCCTGCCCTGGCACTGCAGAGCTGGGTGCTGCTGCCTGGCCTTGCCTTGAGGGTCATCACTGGCTCATGTTCTGTTTGCTGTCAGCCAGGACCCCCAAAACATGCAGGATCTGAGAAGGAGCTGGTGTTGCCTCTGCTCTCTCCATGTCCCTGCATGTCCCAGGGGCTGAGCCAGACCCTGGGTGGGCAGTGCTGCTCCAAGGTTTGTGCATGAATTGATGGTGTGTTTAAGTAGCCAGAATGCCTCTGCAGCAGTCCAAATATTGGCCTTGGCACCTGGTCAATGTGTGTGGAAAGCAGTCTTAAGAAGGTTGGAATTAACATCCCCAATATTTGGGTTTCAAGTCTCTCATTGAATCCATAGGTCAAGAAGAAAACCGTGTTTATGCAACTAATGGCTTTGGAGAGGGTGCAGGGAGTGTATTTAACCTGCTTAGGGAGTTGCTTCATTTTGAAGGGTTGCTCAAATTTCCTATAATGTTAAAGTATTTCTAAATGCTTTCCATACTCTTCCAAGCCCCTTTTATTCTCTGTTTTCCTCCTGCTTTCACCAACCTCATGAAAAAAATCGTAGTTTTTTCTGCAGAAGAGTCTTCACGTGTCGTGTGGACTTGGACTCTGGTGTGTGTTGGAGTTGAGATAAATTTTTAGGCTGGGTTGTCACCTCAGAGTAACTATTGAAGTGTCTTTAGAGAAAAAGGGATATTGGGCTGCCAGCAGGTAGTGAGACTCTGTAGTAGGGAAGCTTTACCCAGAAATGATGCTGGTTTTGCCTTCTGGAGTTCCTGTACCCTTTTTTAGTCCAAACTGCTGTGGTGCTTCTTCCGTTGGAGCAGGAGGCTGTGGCATGTGGGGACACAACCATGTTGGGGCTGGTTTCACCCCTTCAGCCATTGCTCCAAGGACTCTGGAGGACTTTTTGCTGTGTTTTTGGAAGGCCAGCCCTTGGTGTGGAGCCCTCCAGCTTTGGGCAGGCAGGGCTAGAGCTCCTGCAAGAACTCTTGGCTGAGCCACTGCTGTGCTCTGTGCAATGAACTGCCCTCTAATTTTCATGTTGCTTTAACCAGGCTACATTTTAGCTAAAAATGGAAGCTTGTGGCAATGCAGATTTTTTTTCTTGTCTGCTTCTTGTTCTTAAATGAGCTCCATCTTCCCCATAGCATTGCAAATCTCTCTTTGCCAAGATACATTCTGTGGGTATCACAGGATGCTTTCAGAATCTCCAGCTGAAAACTTAAACCCCCTTTGAAAAATAAACTCAACTTATGAAAGTTTGCTGTTGTGCTTCCTTCCTCTTCTTGCAGGCCGGTTAAAGTAGCTTTTTTTGTTGTTTTGTTTTTGTTTTTCTTTTTTGCAGAAGGCATATGAAATCTGCACCTCCTCTCCTGCATTAATGAGGGTGCAGCACAGGACAATAATGGTGTGTGGTTTGGCCTTTGCTGTTGTGTATTCTGTGTGCTCTTAGTGTGCCAGCATAAATTTACTTGTTTACATCTCAGGTAATTCTTTCAGAATTTCATTAGATTTCATTATCTCTGCAGTGTGGGCAAAGTTTTGGTTTTGTTTTTTTTTTTGTCCAGACCTCTGAAAGTTGCCCACTAGAGCTGCTTTTTTTTTTCAGAACTTTAAATGGCCTTGTCATATTTTTATGTCTTGGGGATGGAGTTCAGCTCTGAGTGTGACTTACTGTTTTATGTCTAAAAGTGTGTTGTTCTGGCAGTAACAAAACTGCTTACACTGTGAGGGTTTCATAATCACAGCATTAAACTGTTCATCTATAAATGAGCTTGGATGAGGATGATCCAAACCCTAAGTGGCTTAACCTCCATACCAGACACTGAAGGAAATTTTCCAGCTAATAGTGAAGTATAAAATCCCACATGTGGGAATCTCAGCTGAAGTGTGTGCAGTTGTAGGCTGGCCTGCTGATTGATGATTTTGCTTCAGCATCTTCTTGCTTTGTGCTTGGAATAAAGTCCCTCTGTCCTGACCTGGTGGCTTTGGCCACTCAGGTGTGTCCTGTCATCACCCACAGCCTGTCCTGGTGTGGCAGAGGCAGCTCCAGATGTTGGGATGGAGAAGTGGCTCTCAGTGTTTCACACCTTGGAGGAAACTATGACAGTGATTTGTGCTGCCAGAGGAAAAAATTGTTCCAAAAATTCCTTTTATTCCCCTTAGTACAGAGCCAGTTCTTGTGTTAAACTGATGGAGGTCCAAACTCCAGGTGTGTGTTTGACTTGAGGTGTCAGTTTATACTTTATCTGCCTTTTGGAGGTTGGAACTCTTCTAGAAGAGCAGTGTGCTCTCCCTTGAGCTCGTTAGTAGGAGGTTTATGTAACTTCTGATAAAATAGTTACCTTGATATTTAACTGTGCTTGGAACCTCAGGAACAGGACTGAGCAGAAACAGTTCCAGTGCTTTGAAAACGCTGATTTTGAGGGGGCTGGGGCACTTTGTAGTGCAGTGAAAATCAGTTTTGTGTGAGTGAGACAATGTTGTGTTACAGTCCTAAACTCTGTTCCAGAATGGGCTTCTGTATCTCTGGGGGAAGAGAATTAATGGTCTGAGGATGGCAAGAGTTGTCTTGGGAAAAGAACATTAAAAGCCTCTTGACATGAGCAAGTCTTCTGGTTGTGTTGGTGTTCCTAAAGCAGTGCCCATTTCCTTGGTGGACAGGCCAGCTCTTTGTCAGCTAACAGAAATTAGTCTGTGCTTTGATAGTATTTTAATTTCTGCTAAATTTGTTAGGAAAAAACCCCCAGTGTTCTTTCTTGATAATTATGTTAATTCTGGCTTTGATGTCTTTTTTTCCAGAATTTACATGTTTGACAGCAGAAGTTGCCTTTCTACTGTAGTGAGAGAAAATGTAAGTACAGAAAGTCATTTTTTTAGTGCTTGAGAAAAATCCTATTTTTAAAAAGCTGCTCACTTCCCATTTTTGGCTGTTAATCTGTGCAAGCCTAAAGTACCTGTTTTCTCCTTTAGCATGTGTATCCTTATGTCAACAGGAAGGATTTTAAAATGGCCTGGAAAGCTGCTAAATAATAGATGTGAGTGGCTGCCTTCTGTCAGAGAGGGAACTGCAAAGCAGAGGGAGAGCACGGATGGAACTGTTTCATCTCAGTGGGGCAGGGAACAGTAATAAATAAAATGATGAGAATAGTCATTCTCTCATGAATGAAAAATTACTTCTCCACCATGTTAGACAAAAGAAGGCCAAATTTCTTTTGAGCAAAGTGGCTCTTGTCATAATGTTCTTTTCAGTGTGTCAGGATTATTTAAACAGGACCCTAAAGTTTCAGCGTTTATATTCAGTGTAATTGTAATTATTACCAGTGTTCTTGGAACAGTGAGATCTTCATTACCTTCCAGGCTATAACTCCAATTTCTGTGAGGCTCCTCAGTCTGTGAGGACATTGTTAATTGGCCAAGTATTTGCTCAGTTAAATCTGTTTCAATTAGTAGATATTTACCTGTTTGTAAAAAGCAGGCAGCAAGCTTTATTTCTCCACCCATATCCCCAGGATCTGAAGGCACCCTGAACTCTTTTCTTTTATTTTGGATTATATAAATGAGAGAGAGAACACCTCAAATCTGCTCCACAAGCAATTCTGATCTCACTGTATTTTCTATCGAATAAAAGCAAAATAAAAAATCAATATAATACTTCCACAAACAAACAAAAAAAAACCCCCTCATCTTTTCAAAGCCAATCTGATGTCAACTCCCTGTAAGTACCAGTGAGTGGTGTGTAATTCCTTTGTCATTGTGAAGCAGCCAAGCTGCTGTGCCTGTTGCTAATAGGCTTTGGGGCAGCTCCTGGATTAGCTGAGCTCCATTTAATCAGGTGGCTCTGAGTGCTGGGCAGGGCTCAAACTTGGGGCTCTGGGGCTTGTGTTTTATTTTCTGCTTTGTGCTGGCAGAGAAGGGGTTGAAGGAACAAATGTCAGACAGGCTGTTCATGGGGGAAGGGCATTTGCCAAACCTTCTTAGGAAATTACTGTGCTTGGGTAATACATAAAATTTAGCTTTAAACCCACAGTGTTACCAGACTTTGCATCAACAGCGGCTCGGTGGGATTATGTTACTTTTTGGTGGTAGTAATGGGTGCTAAAAATATCTTGTGGCAAGCAGAGTTTGGCCATCAAGGGACAGAAATTCTAAATATTTAACTTAATGATGGCTGTGATTTCAAAGCTGTTTTGGTGGAAGAGTCCCTCCTTTTTTATTCTTTTTTTGTAGGAATGGTGTGAGAAAATGAAATAAAGTGTTTAATAAGGACTGGCTCATTGGTGCTACCACTTTGTTTTAGAGAGGAATAATATTTAACCCAGGAATATTTGTTGGGATGAGTTGTATTCAGCTCTTCCCACTTCTCAAGCCTCAGGCTACAAATAAGTGTGACAGTGTTAATGACACCTTGGTTTCAGTAACTGGACTTAATTGGATAAGCAGCTTGAGCTGGGGAAAGGACATTGGAGTTGCTGCAGTGAAATGAGGGAATTTGAGTTCTTCCTAAGCCTTTGAATTTTTTTGTCACTGTTTTCTGAGTAGTGAGTAGTGATTCTTCAAATAAGAATCTTACCCTGGGCTCCTTGAGTGTATCTCCATTTGCAGAAATTTGTGGAAGTTCTGTAGGTTCCCAAAGGCTTTTTACAGCTCAGGAAGTTCATGCAAAGGTGTTGGACACAGAACTGACTGCCTGGACATTACACACCTTTCCTCTTGCACAGAAATACAGCTCATGTAGGTGAGAGAAAAGCAAAGTTGTTCCTTTGAGGTGAGTGATTTGAATAATCCCATGGAAGTAACAAATCAGACCAAGTCAGGAGTTGATTTTCCTGTGTGGGAAGCAGAGGAACAAAGTGACTCTTCTCTGGGTAACTTGGAAGAAGAGACTGAGGACTTGGGTCACTTGGAGTGGTGAGGGACAGGGAACTGCCTTGCAAATGCACATTTGTTATCCCCAGCAAGAAGAGAATTACCCACAAGGTGTATAGTGGTATATACAGGATTAGGGAATTAGGCTTAGAGCAGAGACACTTAAGCATTTCAGCCTCTGGAAAGGTCTGGGGGGAGTTCAGGGTGTTATTCCTGAGAAAGCTGCCCTCAGGAACACACTAACACATTCCAGAGAGGGAGGTAAGCATGGGTTTGGCTGCTCCTACTTCTGTTTCTGCACAGGTGATAATCTGGGAGAAAGGGCTGTGTAGCTTGAGGAGGAACCTTCTTCATGAGGTTTGGTTGATTGAGAAACTTAGTGACTCCCTTCAAAACCCTCAGACTAGAATAATCATCCTTATCAAGCTTACGGTTTCTTCTAGAAACCCTTTAAAATGGGATTAAATGCCTATAGAGCATGGCAAGAAAGAAAAATCTATTTCTTTGTGATATTCGATGGTTTTTGTGTGCAGTGAGCAGAGAAGGAACGAGCAGAGACTGTTTGATATGTGATCTGTCTGTAACAGGAATAAATCTGTATAAAAACTTCCCATGTATCAAGAGTGAGAAGAGATAAAAGTATTTTGCTTTTCCATATGTTTTCCTGACCTTACCTGTTGTTCTTGGTCTTTGTATGTTTTTTGTGTTTTTTTTTTAATACAAGATATTGGTAAGATTTACAGTATTGCTGAAAAGGACACAAGAGGATGCAACCCTTTTTTTCCCTCACAAAACTCGTATTTCTACCATAAATTTAATTGTCTAACACTGAGTATAAAAGAAGTAGAGGAACAGCCAAGCTGGTTTGCTGTTTGTCCCATAAATTTTACAGTCTGCTTCTGAGAACTCCTATATTTTAATGCCCTTGGCTTCGTTAGGGTTTTCATTTCCTGAGTGTGAGTGAGTTCAGTCATGTTGGCAGGAATCAGAACTTCCTGTTGATGTTGAAACAACAAAGACTACAAAGGGAATGTGGAAATCTGGTTTAAACAATTCCTATGGATGCTGAGAGAAAGGCAGCTCGGAGGTGTTGGAGCTGCTGGGAATATGTAGGGGCTCACTTGGGACTCTGAGAGTGTCTCAAAGCCCAAGAGAAGAGCTTGGGCATAGGATATCACAGGTGGGAAGGACATTGAGGGTTGTGTGTGTCCTGTTCCTGAATGTCACACAGAGAATGTTGGAAGGAGCAGGGACTGCAGGGCAGGATCCACAGGAGCTGCTGTGACAGCAGGAGCTGTTAAATTCCTGGAACTGTGGGATGATGGAGCTGGTTCTGCATGGGGTGGAAGGGAAGGGTTTGTAGTGTTGGTGCTGCAGTTTGAAGCTGTTCATTCAAAGGAAGCTCCTCAGAGTGGCTGCTTTGCTGGAGCTCCCAGGGATTTTGGGGCTTTTGGCTGTGCCAGGCAATAAGGCACGAGCATGAAATAACCTTGTATGATTCATTTCTGTGTGAAAATAATCCAAAATGCAACTACAGGGCTGAGTTTCTGAAGTGAACTTCCTTAATATAACTTTTTTTCCAAGGATAAGGGTTCATCTCCTCAGGCCTCTCCCTGTTCCAGGCAAAGAAGCTTTTTTGCATTTAAATGCAAGAGAATTCTGTTGCATAGTGCACAAAAATAAATTGGCACTATTTTAAGGAGAATGTATCTGCTTTGACTGGCATGAGATTATTCCTCCTGCTGTACTTTTAAATAAAGCTGCATGTAAAATCTTCAGTGTAGTTCCCTGTACCTGCAGCTGGAATTCTGGTGTCCTGGATCTTTATCATGATCCCATCAGTGAGTTGCTGTGACCTTGAGCAGAACACTGAAGTTTTGGATTGTAATTTCTTGCTTTGAAATAGGAATGATACCATCTCTAAATTCTTTGTCTGGGAAGGTCAGTATTTGCTTAGTAGGAAATGGGCTTATGTATTAACTCAGAGAGTGGCAGAGGTAGAACTGGGTATCAAAAAGTTGGAATATCTGGAGAAACAAAAGAGCCTTCAAAAGAGAAGAGAGATAATAAAACACCCTGGATGGGTTTTGTCTTAACTGGATTTTGGACTGAGCTGAACAAGCCATCTTAAAGGGGCTTAGAAATGACCCTGGAACCAGAAGAAAGAAAGAGGAGACCTAATTCCACAGTGAAGGGAGAGGGCCTTGAAGTTGTGTGAGGAGGGTTTGGGAGTGAGGCCAACTCACATTCCTTTTCTAGAATATTGTGGGTTTCAGAGTGTAGTGTAATTTGTAAATGATGCTATGACAAGATCTGGCATTTGTTCCTTGAGATCCTCAGTTTGGAATAATAACTAACATGGAGAGAGCTCTGAGATGTGTCTGGCTATTGGGGATGGCAATATTTAGGAAATGTTGAAGTCTCAGCTGTTTTTAAACTTCTTTTGACAGTGATGTTTGTTCTACTGCTCTAATTTGCCTTGACAGTGTGTTCTGTGTTACTGTGACTGGATAAAAACTTGGGAGTTATCCTCATCTTTCTCCTTGGGAAGGGCTTTAGGAGGAAAACAAAACCCACATGCTTGCAAAGATAAATAAGCTGATTAAATCTTAACAGAATAATATGTAAAGCTGCTAGCAAAGCATTTGCTTTATTTAATAGTAAAGGGTCAATTCTGACTAATAAAATGTTCTAAAAACACACTACCCATATTTATTTATAAACAGGTGCTCTGTGTAGTATTTGAAATGGGAACCAATTATCTTGTTCTGCAATAAAAGATAAACTTGATCAGCACGTTCCTTCAGCATCTGATATTGCTCTCAAGCTGCAGAGAATTTCAAACAAAGAGTTTCAGAACAGCTGAGCTGGAGCTGTGCAATGCCAGGGAAAATGCCAGCCATGTCTTTGTGGAGCAGAGGCTTTTAAAGACAAGTTGTGTGCTCAGTGGGACAGATCTGGAGGTTATTGGAGTGGGAAACAGGCCAGGAGCTCTGGCCCAGAGTCGAGGTTGGTTCAGGGAGAGGGATGGATGTTTTCTGGAGCTTCTGCCTTCCTGCCAGACAAAGGGATGGATGGGGCTGGTTTGGTGGATACCAGGAAAGCAGAGTCCCAGAAGGGGGAAAGTGTCTGTTGGAAATGATTTCTGGTTTTCCTCTGACAACACATGAATGTTACAATCCCTTCTGGCTGTCTCAGGGAGACATTCCAGCAATTATTCCAGCATGTCCTGGATGGCATTTGTGAGTGATCTCCTTTTATCCAGGTATCAGAACAACATTTTTCTGAACCACTGTGTTCCAGACAGGGTTTATAATAACTCCTTTTACAGTAGTTTGCAAGCCCTGTACATACTTGAGGTGCTTATTCTCTGCTGGGAGGATTCCTTAGTTCTGGTCTGACTTTCCAGTCCAATGTTGGTGTTACCTCCTCATTCACTCTTGGGAAACTTGAATTTATACAAAACAGAATCAGAAACACACTAATAAAAAAAAGAATAGGAAGAGTAAAGCAAAGAAAAAATAGGAAAAGTAAAAAAAAAAATAGGAGAAGTAAAGCAAAGAAGGAGGGCTGGAGGAAAGAAATAAGTCCAATTATATTTTGTTTCCTGTGACTGGGAGCAAAGCCCATTTGTGTGTGGTAACTCCTGATGCTGAGGAGATTTCAGAGACCTGTTTTCACCTGCATTCCAGCGTTTGTAAATCAACCTGCCATCGTTTTAAAGTGCTGTTTGAAATGGTTGAAAGGACTTGTCTGCTATCACAATTTCACATTATAACTTTTGCTAACCCTGCTGATGCCCCCCTGTCTTTCAGCTTTCTGGTTGTCTCCGAGGTGGCAGTGGAGGAGCAAACCTTTAGCACAGGAAAATGAGCGAGCTGGACCAGTTACGCCAGGAGGCTGAGCAGCTGAAAAACCAAATCAGAGTATGTACCATGGCCCAGCCCAGCTGCAGGGTCACCCCTGTGTCCTGAGAGGGTGCACTGAATGTGGCCACAGGGTCAAAGTTACTGCAGGAAGGACAAGCACTTGTAACTGCTTTAGAAAATGACTTTTTGGTCTTTTATATTGCTTAGGAAATAGTAGCTACATAAACAATGCACAGAATTGCTTAGATCCAAATGAATGTGTTTACTGAAGATTTTCCGAGCCAGACCATGACTAATGTTGAGAAACCTCCTGCTTAAAATAAGGTCAGGGATAAGGTTAGTCAGGGCTTTGTCCTGTTAGGTCTTTAAAACTCCAAGGCTGGAGACTGCACAGCCTGCCTGGACAAGCAGTTCCATTGGTCTTTGGGGTGGAAATCGTGTCACCTTTCTCCCAAAAGGAGTTTCCAAGTGAAGTGCTGACTGTTTCTGACAGCAGGCAGTGCATTGTGTTAATGCTGTGGTGAGATGGGGCCTCTCTGGGTGAGAAGCAGAAATGCTTCCTGGTCCTTGGCTTGAGGTGCTTCATCAACTTGGCAAAACAGATGAAGAATGTACAGAACTTCCTCCAATTTCTCTTAATTTCCTTCTCTTGCAGGATGCTAGGAAAGCATGTGCAGATGCCACCCTGGCTCAGGTAAGCATTTCAGAGTTTAAAAGTAATTAGGAATAGAAAAATTTGTCTCCTTCCCTTCTGCAGAATATGGTTTAAGAAGGTGAATTCAAATGAATCTTTTTTTGCCATTTTTTTTTATTTTGCCCTTAGGTGTTTTCTTCCAGAAATAAGTACATGTTTGTCCAGTTTCTGAGAGCAGTGGCCTTGAGCAGTGGTTTCTTTGAGTGACTCAGGGCACATTTCTGCTGCTTAATGGAAAATAACGCTCAGCTATGGATATGGCAGCAGAACTGTTGTGTTCCCCTGATAATCTGAACCATGAGGCCTGCTGAGGTTAACCTGCTTAAATGGCTGCCACATCTATCTATACAGGAGTATAAAACCCAGATCAAAGGTCTGAAATCCTAGAAGGCTTAAGAAGATAGGACCTCAGCAAAGTCATTTCTGAGAGTCTGTAAATGCAACAGGGCTGCTTTTTCATGTGATAAAGATGTATGATGCAGAATGACATAACTTTGGATTGGAAAAAACTCAGTTAATCCTGAGTGGGAGACTTTGGACTGCTTGTTTAAATGTAACTGTGGGTGAGAAGATGCTGCCGGGGCAAGGCCAGTGCAGTGAGAGCCCCCCCTTGCTGTTGCAGATCACAGCCAACATCGACCCCGTGGGCAGGATCCAGATGCGAACCCGAAGAACACTCCGGGGACACCTGGCTAAAATTTATGCAATGCACTGGGGGACTGATTCCAGGTGGGTGCTCAGGAGGCCAAACTCAGGGCACGTGGCTTCTCTGTCCTTTGGGAAGTTCAGTGCACAGCACTTGGTACCACTGGGACTCAGCAGTTCTGAGACACCTCACACAGCCAAGAGAATTCAGAAACACTGAATGCCAATATCTATTTTCCTTCTAATGTCCATGTTTTTGTAATTCAAATCTAAATTTGAGGCCAAAATACCAGTCTTTGGTCAGATTGCCTGAAAAATATAGTTGTGGTACCCATGAATTCTGAGGAACTGAGGAAATAGAGGAGATTTCATTATCAGTTGTCTTTAATCCAATGACACCGTTTATCAGCTGCTTCCACTCTCTTCTCCTTACAATGTTCATCACAGAGGTGTTTCCTCCTTGTCTGCCCACAATGATTGTGTTTCCCTCCTGTTTCCTCTCTAGGCTTTTAGTTAGTGCCTCCCAGGATGGCAAACTTATAATTTGGGACAGCTATACTACAAACAAGGTAAGGCCAACTGACACATTGTTGTGTAATTCCATTGTAAATGGGAGAAAAAGAAGTGTTACCTGTCAGGATTTTGGCTGTATTGCTTTGCCAGACCTGAGGCCAAATGTTGAATTCTCCAGACCAATAAAGTTTGTGTGTAAAGAGCATAGGAGTGTGTTCAGTGCACTGTTTGGAATGTGCACCACAGATGGAAAACAAGGAGAGACTGAATTCTGGAGAAAGTTCTGATTTGTTTTGGTACTGCAAATAAAGTGATTAACAGAGAGCAAGCAGTAATGAGCAGGTTGGACCAGAAGGGTTAGAGAATTAGGCATAGCCACATTAATTTGTTGGCTGCAGTTAAGAACTGAGAGACCTGACATGTCTGGTGAGTCATCACTCTGTGTGGGCAATCACATGATGCAGCTCAGGGTTACTTTTACTTCTCTTTGACAGTGTTTACTGGTTATGGCCACTGTTACCAGGGCTGGCAACACTTCTCATCACCCCTTTGAGTTTGGCTGACAGAGCTGCTCAAGTCTGTGCTGCACAGGGCCTTGGAACTGGCTTTATTTCACATAAATTTTCCTAACTTAGCTCGTGATAGCATTAAAACCAGTTTTACCGATGCATTGGAGCAAATGTTGTGCTACAGAGGAGAGAGAAGCAAACACCTGCAGCAGCAGCTCCTGGGGCTGGGATTGTTGGTGAACCCCAGCTGTAAAACTGTGAATCCATAACTTTACTGAAGAGTAATAAAATGGTTTGCAAATTCAAAATAAACCCTCTCCCCTTTGTCTTCCTCCTCCTCCTCTGTCCCCAACCTGCACATAAATGTCATCCAAATTACTGTAACTACTGAAAGATGGTAAAATATTCACTGCATACCATGATTTCCATATTAGTATCTTCAATTTTTATGTCAATGCTAATTAATCCATGCCATATTTTTTGGCAGTTCTATACACACTGGAAGTAACAGAGTGTTGTCATAAATATGATCTTTTCCTAATGATAAAGTAAAATGGCTCAAGGTGAATAGTCCAATTAGTTCCTTGGTAGAAGACTTCCAAAAATTAGCTGGTTGTGGGTTTAGTACAGGATGGGGGGTTTTTTACTGCTGATTGTTGCAGGATCACTGATTACTGTCTGTTCCTCTGCTGCTACAGAAATCTTTACTTAAGGCATTCAGGAAGATTGTTAATATTGCATGAAGCACCACCATAATTTTAAGGATATCAGCCCTTTCTTGCAGATGTTGTGAGCAAGTCTGAGGGATGAACACAATGAGTTAACAAGACAGAACAGGTTCAGCTTCCATAATTATCTAAATAAAGTTCTTTGAGCACAGAATGACAAGGAAACATGGAGTAGTTATTTAAATATGAAGCTTGATTGTGTTTCCAAAGAAGGATTTAAATGGCAGTGGAAGCAGCGATTTCCTTACTTGCTCATTCATAGCAGCTAAGCCTGGAATTGGCACTTTTGCTGACTGTGCTTGGAAGTCAATATTTTCCTGAACCTATAATAAACCAATAGTAATCAGAGCACTGAAACGAAATAATGTACTTTTTACCAAAACTGCTGATTAGACTGAATTCAGGAAAGGCAAAGCTGAGGTTTAGTTACGTCATCACTTGGTCTGACGAGCGACGTGTGCACGTTTAGCCTCAAAATAGTTTGGCTGCTCAAACAGCTGTTTTCTTACTGCCCTTCTGCCCCAAAGAAAGGTGTCCTGAGGGGCAGGTGAGGAACCTGCTGAGCTGCTGGGCCATGCTCAGATGTGCTGCTGGGCAGGGAAAGCCACGGGCTCTCTGTTTCAGGTGCACGCCATCCCCCTGCGCTCCTCCTGGGTCATGACTTGTGCATACGCTCCCTCCGGGAACTACGTGGCTTGTGGTGGTCTGGACAACATCTGCTCCATCTATAACTTGAAAACTCGTGAAGGGAATGTCCGTGTGAGCAGGGAGCTGGCTGGGCACACAGGTGAGTGCACAGGAAAACCAACCCTAATTTACCTGCTTCTCCTCTCAGGCAGGCCCTTGGCTGCACCCTGCCTGGGTTTCAGTGTTTTTAAGCAGTTTTTCTGCACAAAGCCCACAGCTGGAGGCTGATGTTTGCAGGTTTTCACATTTTGCTGTAGTGTGGATTTTCTGAAGATGTTTGTGCTTTGGGAAATGGAGGTGGCTGGCAGGCAGACTGATTTTGTCATCAGAGCTGTTCATTCATGGTTTGGCAGGTGGGGTTTCAGGACAAAGATGCTTCAGAGCATTCAGATGAAGTTCTTTGCTGCCACTGTTGGAAATGCCCAATGTACATTCTCTGGTCTTTGTACTGACCAGGAATGGAGTTTATTTTTCCTCAGTAGTTGTGTGATACAGTTGGGGTCATCGGTGTTTGTTCTCCTGGATGTGGTGATACATTTTCAGGTTCAGTTTCTTAAAACGTTTGCTGTGTTCAGTGCAGGCTCACCTGTCCCTCTCCCCAGCTTGGGCAGTGGATTCCTGCCCCCTTCTCTGGCTGGGTTGGGTGTTGGCTGTAAAGAGCCAAACTACATTTTATCCAAAACATTGGAGGTTCCAGTACAAAAATTACCTCTTGTATTCTGGGCTTAGAGTGGTTCGTGCTGCAGCTTCAGCAGAGGAGGAAGCAGCACAAACAAGCCAGTTTGCAACCTGAAGTGTCATTTCTGGCCTCATTTGTGCACCTTTTTGCTGTTCCCAGGCTACTTGTCCTGCTGTCGCTTCCTGGATGACAATCAAATCGTCACCAGCTCTGGCGACACCACTTGGTGAGTGGCACATTTGGACGTGATTTCAGCACAGACCTTGCAAATCCGTGCCCTGTTAATGGAAGGAACTTGGTTCTTCATAAACCTCCTCATGCTCCAGAAGGCAAAATGTGATGGTTCCTGCTCATATGTCACTTTTGAATAGTAACTTCAAGTTTGTTTGCTTTGGCTGTTGACCTGTGCCCACATTCTGACTTAATTATCTGTGTTAAGATGGTGTTGGAATATTTTTTACTGTTGAACCTATTTGGCTTTCAGAAGTATTAGACTAATGACTCCTCATGCTCTTTTTGTATTCCGTATTTATTACTTAAAAAGTCCTATTTGGATTTTTCTAATACAGAATTTAGTTTGGTGTTATTCAAAAGAGCTCCTAGAAAATCTTCTGCAGTAGCAGTAGCTGGGGTTTTTGAGGAGAATGTAGGTGTATGTCTTCAGAAATACTGGCTTCTGAACTAAAAAAGGCCTCCATCTTTTTTACATAGATGTCTCTATTATATCTACTTCTTAAAAGCTTTGCAGTTCTCCCAAGCAGCAGCTCTTAAAGCAAAGGTTGTCTAATAAATACCCCTCCTACACTGTGTCAGTCTCTTTGCCTGTTTATTAGTTCACTGATTCTGAGTATTGAACATATATGGGGTTAAACCAAAAAATATTTCTAAATGTGTTGATGTTAAAAAAACCAACCAAACAAACAAAAAGAACCCCAACCAAAAAGGCTTTATTAAAATTACACTCTTTAAAAGTGAAAGCAGCTGCTTCAGGAATTATCATTGTAATTCTGGGGTTGTCTGGATAACAGTTTGTCCTTGACACCACTTGAATTCAGCCAAGCTTCAAAGGACAGTATCAGAGTCCAGGCAGCCCTGGTGTGCCTGGTGCAAACCTGCCCCTGATGGGTCTGGCTCACTGAGAAATTCCAGGAATTAAAACCCCTGACTCTCCTGAAGTGTTCAGACCTCTTGCTAAGGAGGTGATGGTGTTCTTCCATGCTCTTACACTCTTTAATTAGCACTGTAGTAGTGGGTTTGCTGACTTGCAACTTGAAGTTCAGGCATAATTCACAGTTACACATCCTCAGTGAGTTTATAAAAATGAGATGCTGACTCAGCCTTTGCTGTAGCCTCACCACTGCTGCTTTAGATGAAACTGTGGTGGGACTGGACAACAGCCACTGGCATGGGCCAGGAATTCTGTATGTGAACAGCCACAAGTGTCAGTCTTAGTTTTTTGCACTGTTTTTTAATTTAAAGCCCCCCAGTATTTTTAAATTGAATATGGCTTTGAGGTCTTTGCACAATTATTCTGTAATACCCAAACAGTTCAACAAAAAAGGTCCATTTCTACTGTCAATATCTGTCTTGTTGATGCTTTATGGAGTTTTACTTTAGCACTGATACAAATGAACAGGTTTAGGGAAAAACTGCTGTCTCACCTTCCAATGGAGCACAAATGTGTTGACTTTTCCTTTTTTAATTCTTCTTTCAAGTGCTCTCTGGGACATAGAAACTGGTCAGCAAACAACTACCTTTACTGGGCACACTGGAGATGTGATGAGCTTGTCCCTGGCTCCCGACGCCCGGTGTTTCGTTTCTGGTGCCTGCGACGCCTCTGCCAAACTGTGGGATGTTAGAGAAGGAATGTGCCGGCAAACCTTCACTGGGCACGAGTCTGACATCAATGCCATCTGTGTATGTATCTCCTGGGCACAGGGGGTGCATCCTGGGGGGTGTTTCACCTCTTAACCACGTGCTGTGGTGTTTTCATGTTTCCTTAAACAACAGTTTAAGAGCTGAGGTGGTGAATGGAAACTGGTTGTTCTTCTGTGCTCTGAATTTGGGGTTGTTTAGCCTGGAGAAGAAGAGGCTCAGAGGTGACCTCAGCACTGTCCAGAACTACCTGAAGGGAAGTTCTAGCCAGGTGGGGGTTGGTCTCTTCT
>JAWWEV010000056.1:4953958-4972368 GCA_035583235.1 Hafferia zeledoni
AGGAAACGCTGCTGGGACAATGTGCAGTTCCCATTTATTTCCCGGCAGGGGATGGAGCAGGACTGGCACATCCCTGGGCATGTCTGGGGGTATTAATGCACACCAGGGAGGGTTCCTCGTGTAGCACTTACCCTGAGGATTAAAGCAATGCAGTGGCTGCAGGAAAGCTCCAAATACCAACAAATTGTGGGGTCCCAGAGCAGGAATTGAGGTTCCCTTTTGATAATCTGGGCCCATTCAAAGTAAACTTATTGAAGGAAAGCCAAGTGGAATATTCTGAAAGTGCCTGCTCAGCTTTTTCTTCAAATGGCAATGCTAAAAAGTCTCCACTTTCCTGTATGGGATAATCACTGTGTGTAAAATCACCCAGGATGTCACTCAGCTTGGAAAAACAGGGATGGGAATAAAAACTGGGTGAAGTTCTCATTGCTCAGAGAGCTGGCTGCTAAAAACCTGCCCTCTAGAAACACAGGCCCTGCACAGCACTCATTCAAGTGATTCCTGGCTTAAGCCAAGACAATTTGGTCATAAAATCGAACAAAGAGAATCTTCCTGCTTTAATTATTCATAAGCCATTTGCTCTGGCCGAGTGGAACCATCCGGGGGCTGGGAGAGCCAAAGGGAAACTTCATTGGATGGAACAAATTTTCAAATGGCAAAAGAGAGAAGGGAGGGGAAAGCCTGTTTGAAAAGGATGAAGTGGTAAAACGCTGAGTTTTCAGGAAAATTGTCTGTGGAAGCACAAACAGGGCAGCTCCATCTGGTGGCACAAAACACCCAGAAATGGGTGCTCAGAGCAGAGAAAACGTGTGTGACAAAGCTGAATTTGGCTGCAAGAGTGTTCCTGCTCCATGGCCCCCTCCTTCCTGTGTCTCCAGAGTCCATTGAAGATGTTCTGAATTTTCCATGAAGCCTTTCAAACCAAACAAGCTTTTCCTGGTGTTTACTTTAATAGGGATTTTCTTTTCTAGCATTTCATGTAAAAACCTCAGGCGGTGGAGATGGAGAGGTTAAAAATAGCCACTGCTGCTTGGAGCAGGGGCTTGGGACACTTTAAATCCAACTCTGCTTGAGGAGATAAGGGATGGAGACCATGAAGAGCCTCAGTAATTCCCTCACTTGTCTCCAGCCCCTCTCTCCCAGTATTTCTGAACTCCCTCTCAACACTTTAGACACTCTGTCACAGCTCTGATCAAAATCCTTCCTCTTCCCAGCCTTCCTCCTCTGCTGCAGGTAGGCACTGGGATCTGGAGTTGCTAATGCAGACACTTTGATGGACAAGGTGTTCCTGCTGAGATCACTTTGATCCCACTGCTGTCCAGGAGGGAAGCACCTTTACCTTTCTGCAGCGGGAACGAGGGCTGATGGGATCCATATTATTGTGTCTGAGAGAACCAGCACAGAAATTCCGAGCCCCTGTTTATAAAAACAAAACATTTTAAGATCCATAGAATTCTAATCTTCAATTTTTGTCTCTTTTGCAAAAGGATTCCTGGTGAGTGAGAAGCAGCAGCAGCTCCCTCTCCCCTGGCTGTGCTTGGCAGGGTGAGTCATGCTGGAATAACACGTAACTGCATATATTTATCTCAACTTCCATTGATTTTTCACCATAGCTCCTTATCTTTGTTTTATTGATCTCCTTTCTGTGATATTATAAGCAAAACTGAAACAAGGTCCAATGGGAATAATCACATTTGATCCTTGGCTCCCTCAAGCTGTTGCTTAATCCCCTGGGAAGAACAAGAGAAGATTTAGAATAAATGGGAGATAACATCTGATGGTTAAAATTCCTCAAGCTTTATCACTGCAAGTTCTTTTGCTCTGTGTTCTCTTGTGCACTGAAGGTGCTCAGAATACCCAGAGGGTCTTTTCACCTCACCTCATCTTCTCCAGAAGGGCTTGGGGAGGCAACTGTTCATCCCACCTTGTGGCAATAGCAATATTAAAATGCCAATTGCTGGAGCTGAAGGCCACCCATCTCCTGGAGCTGCTGAAATCTCAGCCTCATATTGATTGGTGGTTTTCTTGTGTTGAAGAATTGAGCACTGGTTTCTTTCTGAAAGTAACAAAAACAGGTGAGGGGAGGAGTCATAAGGTGAGACACTGAGCTCCCCTTCAGGTCACCACCTTCCCTCTGGGCCCCTCCAAGTTTCCTTTTGGAGCACAGGGGCTGTTAAACTGACAAAAAACCTGCTGTCCTTTGCCTGGTGGGGATCTGAGCCTTGAATGAACAATAAGTATTCAAGGAGTGACAGCTCTGGGAGTGATGGACACCAGCTTGCACTAATGGGAGGTCTGGGAGCCTTGCCAAGCATGACTGCATCACTTAATTGAACAATTCTATATTTCATCTGCTTCTTGCATCAGACGTGTGTTTAACCCACTGCATCCTGAAAAGCTTGGCCAGTCTTGTCCCAGGTTCCTGCAGTCAGGAAATGGAAAGAGTTGCCCATGGAATGAGCTGTGCCTGAATTCTAAAGGGAGGCCAAAGAGCCAAGAACACTCAGATGGAGAACGAGGGACATGCACTGGCCAGGCTGGTGTCAGTGGCAGCTCTAAAAAGTGATGCTGGAATTAAAAGCTGATTCTGTTGAGCTGTTCCATCTCCCTCCTCCCGTGGCTTCTTTCAATCAAGTGATAGCATCAGGCATGGTGGCAGGAAATGGAGCAATTACAGATAGACTTCAAGGAACAGCTTATCAGAACTGGAGGTTAAACTTTCATAAGCAAAAGGATCATTCCTGTTCTTTGAAGCCTGTCACAGCTCCACACACCACCAGTAACTTAACCAGAAATACCAGCTGGGAGCCAGGCAGCCTCTGACCTCAGCTCTGCAAGGGAAAGTTCCTCTCCAAGTTGCAGAGCTTGAATCAACAGGGCTAATTTCTCATTCTCTGCTGCAAAAATAAATGAAAACTCTTGGGCCTGTTTTGCAGTGTTTCAACTATATCCTACTCACCCTCAGAGTCCAAATTACTCTGTCAAACAGCCTCATCAATTAAAATTTGTGATGGAAAACAGGCAGTTAAGGTTACTGGTGCAACTGCCAAGGACTTCACAACCTTCCTGTTCTCGTGTTGGTTCTGAATAGTTTAACTTGTTAATATACTATTTCCAGGTTTAACTTAGTAATATACTAGTTTTACTTTTTAATATACTATAAGACTAATTAATATACTATTAATAAACTAATTAATTTATATGTCTATATTTTGTTCATATTGATCTATATCTGTATTTTGAGGGGCAAGCAGCAGCACTTGCAATAGCAGCAGTTTATTTGCTTTTGCAGGATGAGGTTTGCAAAGAAGCCTCTTTATTCTGAACCATTTCATGGCAAACCTGTATGTGCCCTTTGTCACCTGGATAATTCAATGCCTGCACCACTCCAGCTAAAAAGGCAAAACCTCCCAAAGGATTTCATCCCAGTCCTGTGGGAAGGAGTTTCCTCTGTTTGGCTGTGCCTTCCCCTTGTGAGAGCCCCTGCCCTGGATCTCTGTGCTGGGGACAGGAGGATCCTCTGCACTTCCCTCCCTGCCCCAAGTCCTCCTGCCCAGCCCCAGGGATTTGGCAGGTCCCATCATTTGCAGAACCACCCCAGGGAGCACCAGGAGGTGGTGGCAGCAGGGTCAGGACGTGCTGGGGGAGGAAGTGTGAGCTGTAAATCCTCTGGCTGTGAGCCAGAGGAAGCACAAATATCCCTAATTTTACAGTTTATTCCAGTAGAGAGATGACCCCAGAGCTGTGTTTGGCCGAGTTCCTGCTCCGCAGTCACATCCCAGGGATTTCCAAGCCGGTTCCTCCTCCTCGGAGAGCTCTGGTGTGTTGGGGTTGTTGGAGAGGCTCTAGAGCAGTGCAGTGTGGACACCCAGCTCTGGAGCAAGGCCAGGCCATGAAAGAATTGTCTGGGCTCTGAAAAATTACATAACTGGGCAGCTGCATCCCATCTGAAAGCCACTTGGGTCCTTCCCCCTGCTCCCCTCCTTCTCCATGTCACAAAGCCAGCAAGGTCCATTATTAAGCCAGAGCTGGTGAAACAGGCTGCAAGTGCCCCTAATTGGTATTCCAGCCTGCCAGGACAGCTCCCTGCACTCCTGCTGCTGGAACCAACCCCTTGGGATGCTGGCAGAGCCTGTGCCTTCAGCACTCGGTCACAGCAGGGCTGTGCATTATTCAGGAGCTTTCCTTGCATGAGTGCTCAGGTCCAGGCCCTTCAGCTGCTGGAACTGAAGCTTAGGCCATGTGTGAACATGGAATGCTGCTTTTCCTGGGCTTGTAGGACATTTGGGGTCTGACTTCTGGCCTTGTACTCATCACTGTGTACTTACTATCAGGTTAATGATACCTAAGTAGTTTGATTTCTGGTCACAGATGAAAACTGATGTTTGACAGAATGTGCCTGAACTTCCAGATGTATTTTATATTTATATAAAATATTATACGATATTTTTTCCTAAAACAATTTTTTATAAAATATAAGATGTAGGGAACAGGTCCCTAAAGTTCAGCAGGAGCTTTTTGGCTGTGGATTTTGCTGTGTGCTGGCACACCTGTGCACACACAGAACAGATGCTGCACACCGATAACTGATGGATTTATCTCCTTTTGCACGGTATCTTTCCATGAGGAGCGTGAAAAGCTCCCCCGGTCCTGGATAATAGAACAAAAAGGGAGTTGGAGCAGAGCAAGTCTGGGGGCTCGAGAGAACCAGCCCTTGGCTTCTGCTGCCACCTGGTGCCCAGTTGAGCTCGGGAACTGGTCCCAATGAACTCAAATGCTTTGCAAGGTGTTTCTCAAGGCCAAAGTGTGGCCCAAGGGCAAATGAGGCAGCAAAATATGGGAATGGCAACCGGTTATTAGTGGGTTTATGGTGTGTGCGGTAGGTCAGGGCATGTGGAAAGAGGCTGCTGATGAAAGAGGGTGAGCACACACTGTAAATTGTTTGTATCCAGGAATATTCCCCCCAGAGCATCTGGGATTTCCAGGGATTTGGGATGAACAGCTGCTGTGGTCAGGGAATGCTGTTATAGCCAATGTTTCTGTAAAACCTGCAACCGACTCCTGCCCTGTCCTTCAGTCCCTCCTCAGTGTGGTGGTGAAATGTGTTGCTCTCCTGAACCTTCACTCATTTATAGACGTGAAGTGTGACAGGAGCTACTGTTTCTTCTGTACTACTCACATTTTACAGCCAGTGTGTAAAAGGAGTAGCAAATCCAACCTCCTGTGTGTCCCAAACCAGACTGAGCTAAAAATTACCTGCAGGGAACTCACTGACAAAGACAAAACTGAGCTGACCTGGGTGGGGGTCCCAGGGGTGGTGGGAGCAGCTCCTGAGCTCAGGGAGACAGTTCCCCATCAGTGCCTGGAAACCTGAGCTTAATTAAAGCGTTCAATTAAGAGCTTTGCCCGGTCCCAGGAGCACTAGAGGGCACTGCTGCCGTTCTAACAGCAGCTCTTGTTTCCAGGATGCCACAGAATCTCTGGATGGAGTTGGAAGGGACTCATCAGGATCATCGAGTCCAACTCCTGGCCCTGCACGGGACACCCCAAGAACTGCCCAGCTCTGAGTGGGGTTTGGAGCAGAGTTTGGAGGTGCAACAGGAGCAGCTATTGCACCTTCCACCGGTGTCAGAGGCTCGTTTGGGTGCCCCTGGCCTGGGCACAGACACACCTTCTGGCACCAGGGGCTGTGGGTGCCCTCCCTCGCCCTGAGAGGTGCCTGCAGCTGCAGGTGTGTCTGCTGGGCATGGCATGGACAAAACCGATCCTGCCTGGGGCACAGGAGTGTCTGGGACCTCTCAGGGGACCTCCAAGTCCTCTTTTCCTGCAGGTGGGAGTTGTTCAGCCTCAGATTTGTAAACGCTGATCTGGTTACTGAGTGTTTTCTGAATAACCAACCTGGTGTCTCCCAGGGACAAAACAGGCAGGGAAAGCAGGATTCAGGATGAGCCGTGGGATCTGTGATGGTGAGTGGGAGACACTGCCAGAACTGGAAAGTTTGTTCTCCAGCAGTAGAAGAAGAAATTGGAAATTGCAGGAAACTAAAATCTGCTGGTTTAAAAAGAAACACAGTCTTTAAGGAAGAGGTGGTTGCCTGGGGGAAGGAGGTGCAGACAGGTCTGGTGGGAGAGGGCAAAACACACAGATGATATTTTGGATGATATTTTGATGATCTTGTGTTGCTTTTTTTAAATAGCTGCCTGAGCACCGAGTTAGGAAAATCATCTGTGAAAGAAGAGGGGAAATAAATTGGTGCCTAAAGAGAAGCCAGGCAGTAACCATGAGAACAAATGAGCCCTCCAGGAACAGACCAGGCTTTTTCTGGTCATTTTTCCAGTGCAGTGTTTTGGGGAAAGGAGAGAGGTCTCACCTGGGGCTGTGGTCACTCAGCCTTGTGTCAGAAGGAGCAGGAACAGCGATTTTGCTCAGCCCATTGTAAATGCAGGTGCAGATCTCCTGAGTGTGTCATTCTTTCATCTGAACAATTACCCTGCTCTTTTCTAGGAAGAAAAGGATCATTTAACTCCAGTGCAGGCTGTGCTTTCAATAAGGGGTATTTGGTAGGTGTATTTCCTTTTGTACAAAGGCAAAGGGGATCTGCAGCACCTTTCTGAGAACTAGAACAAAGGGCTCCAATGGGGAGGTTTTCAACTGCATCTGTGATCTGAGCATCTGCAAAATACAAGGGAGATGAATACATGAAAAGAAGAAGTTAATAATGCTGGGCTGTAGAGAATTCTGATGCAAATGAACCAGAAGTTGGCAGAGACCAGTCTCTTTTCATGTCTGTTTTTGACAGTCACAAGAGTGTGATGCAAGGCTTATATTCAGAATTAATCCTACCTTGTATTGAAGCTTCTCGATTCCAGACTGATTTCCTCTGCATTTGTGTTGTTCTGATCACATCAACTGACTTGATGTTTCTGCTTTCATAATTACATTTAAATTTTCCCTTTGCACAGATAATTTTCAAGCATTAGTTCGGTCTCTTCAAGTCCGTGTTGTGTTGGCATTGGCCTTAATTTGGAAAAGCAAGATGCCTCTTCATCAGCAAATAGGGATCCAGGCACCTCCTTCTGAAGTTATTCCATCAAGATTTCAAGTTTCTCAAGAAAAAAAAATCATGATGATCCCAAGTCACTGGTTAGAATTCTTTCTTGAGCTATTAAATAAGTCATAAGACAGCACAAACCTAAAGTTCAAAGGAATAAAAAGCCTCAATTACAAGAAAAAATAACAGAGGAAGAGCAACTTTTTTAATGCAGGGACTGGTTTGTTCTTTTACCAGTGTTTAATACAAGATTAGACTCTGATTATCCAACGGCTGCAATGGAGCAGTAACTTCCAAGGACTTTAGAGCCATCCAGGAGGGTGATGTCAGTGACTCTGCTGAGCGTGGACAGCTCAGCTCTTGAACTTAGACCTGCAGTGTCTTAGGGCTGCAAGGAAATCTCTGTTAATGACCAAGCCGCAAATGGGCTCCCCGGTGACCCCGAGGGCAGAAATTTGTGTTAAGTCATGGTGAGTTAACAAGGATCAGCCTCTGCCTTTGAACGTGGGTGTTCGCACTGGTTCGTGATAAGGTTTTGTTGTGGTAACCCAGGCAAGAGAATGAGCCTTCCACCCACATTCCCTGGGAACAGGGCACGGTGTTTCCCCTGCACAGCACTGAGGAAGAGCCTGCAGTGATGGTTCCCTCCCTTGCTCAGCCTTGGCAGTGATAGGAACGGGGTTTGGCCATTTCACTTTTCATGCCTCCTGTTGAACTTGGGCCTCTTATTTAAGTTTATTTAAGCATTCCACAGCTGCAGAAGGGTCTGTCAGTGGGACTGGGGTCACTGATAATAAGATGAATTGAAGGCAGAGGAGCCATCCCACTCTTTTGTTATCACTCATCAGACTGTTTGCAAGGCTTGGACTGTTACGAAACTCGTGATCCAACGTCCTCCACAATTACAACAGGGTGTTTATCTTCCTCCCTTGACTTGGGCCACTTCTGGCAGGGAAAAGCCCCAGAACCACCAGTCCTCCCACTATCGAGAGCCAGCTGGTGGCTCAAATGGCAATTTCAGTATCTTTCAGCAGTTTGTCATGGGGTGTGTTCTGGTGAAAGTCCAGGAGACACAATTGAGGCGGTTTCCTTGAAATCCTGAGAGCCAAGACTCTGTAAGGACAGGCCCTGACACCTCTCCTGTACTCCTGGATATGCTGGAAGCACTAGTGGCCTGGGGGCAGGAAACAACTGCAATGCCCAGACCTCCTCAAACAAGGTATTTTATAGAAAACCAGAAGGAGGTTTTCCCTAAAGTTCCTTTTACTCTCCCCACCTGGAATTGCAGACAATGTTGCCTTTGCCAATGTGAAAGTTTAGGAGGTTTAAGGGGTGTTTGACTTTAGAGGGATCCTACAGAAAACAGAATTAATTTCCCTGGGCTGCACATCAAGCTGGTAACTTGGTTTAAAATTCAGTGCTGCAGCAGTTTGCTTGTAGAGTCATCTGGGAAACTGAAGCAACCAGAAGCTTTTAAATTTTCCAGTTGATCGAGCTGCTTTCCTAAAAAGAATCAAGGTCCTTCCTAAAGAGAGTCATCAGTTTTCCTGTGAACAGTGAAATGATGTGATAAGCAGACTGGGGTTTGAATCCTTATTTTTATTAGGGTAGCAGCTGGAAACCCATAAAAAGCAGAATTCTTGCTTTTCAGGCACAGGCACCGAGGCATTTCCTGTGACAGTGAGATTACAGTCTTGACAAGATTGACAAAGAGGAAAGTAATTGTTTTTATCCGTTTTGAAGGCACAAAAGCAGATTCCATTAGTCACACAGGCACTCTGGGCTGGATCCCCAGCTGTTCTCCACAGCTCTGTGTCTTCTCCACTTCCTGTTGCAAGACACGAGGTGAGTCCTGGCTGCCTCTTTTGATACCCAGATGTTGGATTGCTCCAGAATCCCTCCACTTGTGTTACCTAACTCTTCTTTCCTGGCTGCCAGCAGCTCTCAATCCTCCCCTGACACTATCAAAGAAGATCTCTATCATCAAGTGAAATGAGTGTGGGGCTACAGGCCAACATTCCCCATCGCTTATCTCAGCTGGGACACTGGTTTATTAACCCTTGTGCAAGTTAATTAATCCAATTCAGTCTTAAATTTGGGATAATGACATTTACATAACGACTGGAGGTGCTGGTGATCAGCCTGGATAATGAATGCAGTGCTGGTGACATTTCTCTGTCTTTAAGTCAGTGTGTGACCACTTTGTCAGACTCACGTGCCACTATTTTCAACAGAATTCAAACTTTGTGGTACATTTTTATTTCTTGTGATTCCTCAGGAATTCTGAGTCATCAGAGACTGAAATTAAGGTTGAGAGGTAAGAACTATGTTCTTCAGCCCTGTTAGGTGTTAATAGAGACAATTTGCTAATTGTTTCCTGCTCAGTGGAAATACCTCCTGCTGCAGGCAGGTTTGGGGTGTAGGTGGAGACTGAACAGAGGCTCCCTGTGTCAGGCACATCTTCTCTTCAAGTTGTCAAACAACAGCATTTTTTGTTAAATTACCTTTTTTGTTAATCTAAAGCCAGTCAAATTATATTTCCGAGAACTGAGAGCCTCAGGGGGAGAAAGCAGAATGTTTTTATGCTCATTTCTCAAGCTGCTGCCAACATTTCTCTTTATTTTCCCTGAGAGAGAGGAAGCACAACCTGGGACAGAGAGCTGAATTTCACTGTTCTGGTGCTGGTGGTGGGGAGGACTTGCTCAAAAGTGACCTAAAACCCTTCTGTTTCTCATGACACTTGAGCCTGTGGAGGGAAGAGCTGTTACCTCAGCCTGGGCCATCCATCCTGCCTGCCAAGGTCGCTGCTCAACCTGCCCAGCTCTGAGCTGCTGTTTTAGCTGCAGCCCTTTTATAAATAGGTCTGGCTCAGCTGCTTAGCAGAATTATCTCCACCAATTACCAGGGATGAGTGCTGGGTGCTGCAGAGTTCAGGCCTCTTACAAAATGTTGAGTGGCTGTGGGGAGTTACTGTGTGTGGGGAAAAGAACCTGCTCTTGGAAATGTGTATTTTGTAACAGCTGCTATTTGTTGTTGTGGAGAATGGCTCTGGTGGGGAGTTATTCCTTCCATCTTCATGAATTTGGAAAAATCCATCCCAAGAGCCAGCTCAGCTGACAATGTACCCCTTGGTCAGTAACTGGCTCACAGAGGTCCAAGCTCCTCTCACCTGCAGATTTCAGGTAAATGCTTTGACTCTGTAAAACTCAGTGCTGAATTCCTGCCCAGTGTCACATCCTGGTGTCCCTTCACAGCTTGGGAATCTCTTTCAGCACATCAAAGACATTTGGGCTCCAAGGTATCATTAACTCCACAGAACTGTGTATTGTTGAATTAATTCCTTGCAGACTGGGCTCTGGCAAGAAGGACTAAAGGGAAATTTTGACTCAAACCCCTGGACTTCCACAACTGATGTAACCTGGCTCTGGTGTTTTCCCACATGTCCCAACTGCTTCCTCTTTTCAAGTCTGTCTCAGCATTTATTGACTGTCAGTTGTTTACAGCTTCCCAGCTTCTCAAAAATAGATTTCTACATGAGGAGGAAAACAAAATGCCAAATTACCACATGCTCATATGGCATAATCTGCTCTCACTTTGTGGCTTTATCCTGGTGTGATTTATCCAGTGAGTCTGAGATCCCTTTGAAGTAGTACTGGTTGAAGACACAATTTAGAAATTAGAAAACCTGCCTGGGTTTAGTAATGGAAGGATTATTTTTTCCTGTGGACAGGGCCTGATTCTGTGTTGGAGTTTGTGACAGTTCCTGATGATTTGGTACTGAAACCAAGTGCCTTTTGTTTTTCCAGATCAAGTACAGGCTGGAAAACAGTTCCCTCCATTTCAGCATCTTTTGTGAGTATTGAGACTGAGTGGTGCTCACTAATCTCAAGTTTTGTACCAAAGAGAGTATTTAACTGATGATGTCAGGCCGGATGAAGGTGAAAGCTCCCGACAGGTATTGCAGATGTGGGGAGGGTGTGGGTGAGCTGTGCCAACAACCGCACCCTTGGCAAGGGCAGGGGAGGCCTGGGGGGAGCTGCGGGCACAGGGAGACAAGTGGGGGTGAAACCTGAGCCTGCCCTGGGAGTGCAAGAGGGGGAGTCTGTGAGGGGAGAGGGTGGATGTGGGATGGTCAGAGGGGAGATGGTCAGAGGGGAGATGATGGGTGGAGGGAAGTGAAGGGGAGATGGATGGAAGGGAGATGGGTGAAGGGTGAGATTCTTAGGGCTGAGATGGTCACAAAGGAGATGGTTAGAAATGAGATGGTGGAGGAGATGATGGGTAGAAAGGAGATGGGTAGAGGTAAAATTCTTAGAGGTGAGGCGGTCTGGAGGGAGACAGTCGGAGGTGGGATGGTCTGAGGTGGGATGGTCGGAAAGGAGATAGTCGGAGATGGGATGGCCAGAGGTGCGATGCCACATGTCCCGCACCTCTACCCGTGTGTACCCGCCCCGTGCGGCGCCGATCACGTCGCCCGCCCGTAATTAACTAATTAATCCCCCCCGTGATGCCCCCCGGGCCGTGAGGGGATGGGGGAGTAGCCCCGCGCAGCCGCACCGGCCGCGTCTGCGCCTGCGCGCGGGGCCCGGGGCGCGCCGCGCCTGCGCGCGGGGAGGCGGGGCCGGGACGATGGAGGCGCGCAGGGAGCGCCGCGCCCGCGCCCCGCACCGCGACCTGCCCCGCGACAGCCCGCACCGCACCCCGCACCGGCACCGCCGCCTCTGAGACACCGCGCGACGTGAGTCCGGGACGGGCCGGGCTGGGCCGGGCGGCCTCGGGGTGGGTAACGGGGCGGGTGTCCCCGCGGTGCGTGTCCCCCTGTCCTCGCGGTGTCCCTCTGTCCCCCCTGGTGTCCGTGTGTCCCGGTGTCTCTCTATCCCCCCCGGTGTCCCTCTATCCGCCCCAGTGTCCCTCTGTCCCCCCTGGTGTCCATGTGTCCCGGTGTCCGTGTGTCCCGGTGTCCCTGTTTTCCCTCCAGTGCGGGTGTGTCCCGGTGTCCCTCTGTCCCCGCGGTGTCCGTGTGTCCCTGTGTCCCTCTATCCCCGCCGGTGCGTGTCTGTCTTCCCCGTGCGTGTCTCGGTGTCCCCCCGGTGCGGGTCCCCAGTGCCCGCGTGTCCCGGCTGCGTGTGTCTGTCCCCAGTACATGTCCCTCTGTCCTCCTGCTGTCCGGATGTCCCCGAGGCGTGTCCCTGTGTCCCCCTCGGTGTGCGGGTGTCCCTGTGTACCCCATTCGATGTTCGGGTGTCTCTGCTGGTGTTGCTCAGCCAGCCATCCCCATTCCCGCATCCCGATCCCGCATCCCATCCCCGCGGGCTCCCCGGGAGCTCTTCCCGCAGGGATGGCACCTCGTCCGGGCGGCGGGTTGGGGGTTTTGGGGCTGGAAGGGTTACCAATGGGCCTGGTTTTGCCCGGGGGTTGCACACGTGATGCTCACACCGCCTGGTTTTTGGTGGAAATAGCATTTGAGTGTGTAATCAGAACCCTTCGGATGAGCCGCAACTGCCGCCCTTCAGAGTGCACCGAGTTTGTTCAGATACTCTGGAGTAGGAAGTTCTAAACTAAACCAAAAGGAAGTTTTGACTGTCTAATACACTTGTTCCTTCTTTTTTCTTGTGTTAGAGGGGGTTTAGTGCTTTGGGGAAGGAGCCAAAGGCAGATGATCTCTATTGCAGTGCTGTCTTCAGCAAAATGTAACATAAAGAAATCTTCTCCACTGAGCTAAATGATCAAGCAAACAGAGTTCTGTAGCAACGGGGCAAGTGGTACCATTTTGGGATAGAACATTGTCCTCTTGTGCCCTAGTACGAGGTTGATAATTAGGCAGAAAGTGAGTAGTTTTGAATTCCTGCTCAGTTTGTGAGAAATCAGGGGAAATGCTGCAGCCTTGAAGGGTTTGTGAGCACCTGGTGGGGACTGACCTGCTCTAATCCTGTCACCAGGGTCATTTAGGGCAGAGCACTACACAGGGAAAGTTTGTTATGAAATAAAGCTCACAGACCCTTAAAAACGACATAAATCCCCCTGTGTTTGTAGCCTTGTGCTCCCTTTGGGGATGTCGTGGTGTTGTGTCCTGTATGAAGCTGGTTTGGTGAAACCTCCTCTTGGGAGTGTTAGTTCAGTGACAGAGAAGTTGAAGATGGGAAACTACAGTCAAGCTGCAGTTGGATCCATGTGAGAGGTGATTCACCTGGTTCCTGTGCCACCATCACAGTTATTTTATGTTAAATGGTGACACTTCCTCAGTTGTCCTTCACTCTGCAGTGTTGAACGTCTAAATGCTTGTTTTTTCTTGGCTTTTTAATTTTTTTTTAAACTTTGACATGATTTAAACCAGAGTAGCCCTTCCATTACTTTCTTAGCACGTGCTTAAAAGTTTTTGGATCCAGTCCTGAAAGCTGCTCTGTGATAGTTTTGTCCTTATGTCAAGTCTGCTTATTTAATAAAGGTCTTGTGAGGGAGTGTTAATTAAACAAGCTGTAGTTAAAACAGCCTGAATTGGAAAGTATTACATGGGGGGAGTTCTTAGGCTGTATTTAGTAGCTCTGTGCACCTTCTTACTTCCAGTTTTGTGCTAATCTGATTTTCTTTACTGTCACTGTCAGCATCTGTCAGATGAACATACTTCAATCAAAGTCACATGGAACACACCTTACTTAGTACTTATTAAATAAATTATTTTTGTCTGCCCCCCTTTAGTCAACTAACTGGCACAAAAATTATACTGAGCTTAAATTGTCTAAAAATAGAGGTGCATTTTTCTAATTTTAGTTGTAAGAAGTTACAACTATGTTGAAATATTTCCCCAGTGCTGGTCGTGGGTGACACTGAGCAATGAGTAACCCACAGCTACACATTGATACCTTTACCAGTGCAGGATGTTATTAATTATTAGTGATGGCAGTAATTGTACCTCTCTGTGGCAATGCCTGAGCTACAGCAGGAGCAAAAGTCCTTTCTAATTTGATTAGTTGCTGGTTCTGTCTCGTTTAGTATTGAGCCAGTGCTCAGTCTAAAATTACAGCTGCATTTTACTGGTGGTTTTGTTGCTGGAAGTTGGGATGCTGTGAAACAGGACCTGTAAAATTGTGGACAGTGTCATCCTGTGGGGGGTTTACAGCCAAATGTCATCATTCTGGGGCTGTTTTCCCGAGCCAGTTCCTCTCTCTGTTCAGGACAAAGTGGGAAGTGCATGCAAAGTGATGAAACCCTTTCAAAAACATTTGCAAATTTTTAATGAACCAACTCCTTCCCTGTCTTGGAATCAAGTGACTCGAGGAATGAGCTGTTCCTCTGGGCTGCACTCCTTGGATACTATTTGTTTGTAGTTTAGTGTTTGTTCATACTCTCAAAGTTGGTTTCTATTTATACTCTGATAAGGCTGGTTCTGTTTGCTTCCAGTAATGAGAACTTACATATGAGATTTCTGGAACCTTTGCAGTTATTTCAAGTTTGGGTTTTGGTTTGGTTTTGGGTTTTTTTATTTCTGCAAAGCTGGGCTTTGACCAGCTGTTTATCTTTTCTTTGTGCTGGTTATTTGTGGAAGTGAAATACTTCACATTTGTCCTTATTTTGTCTTGTTTGTTTTGGACACATTTTGGCACAAATGATTTAAGAACTTTGGTATCGTCCTCCAGTTTGTTTTTCTCTCTTCTCAGCGTGGAATTATCCTCCTTTTTGTGAAGACCTGAGGTTTATTATGCTTATTTTTACTGCGTTGTTTGAAAGGGATTTTTTTTCTGCTCTAGCTTAGCATATTCTAGTTTTATCTGTCCAAAATATGTATCACCTAATAGGAAACTTCATAATTTTTCCTGAGTCTTGATTCCTTGGCATGTACTTAAAGCTTTTCTTCCTCTTCAGTGTCTAAAACAAATTAATTTTATCCCTTGTGTAACTGAAGACATGAATCTGTGGTGGTCTTGAAACAACTTTGTGCTAAGCTTGTTCTCAATCTGGGAACATCCTGAGCATTTTTGATTGCAGTGTCTTCTGATTACCTTGAAGAACTTCCCAGTTGCCCAGATCCTTTGGGGAAGTGTTTGTCAGTGTGTGTGAACTCTGTGTTTTATGTACCTCCTCTTGCAGGAACTTTAAAGCATTTTAATTGCTAAAAAGCAATAAAAAACCCACTGGGAAAACACCTGAATTACTTCTTGGTCAGTGATGCTGAACACGGAGCAGCAGCTGCAAAGAGCAGGGAAATGGCTCAAACCACTTGGGACCAGTGGCAGTCCCAGTCATTTTTTGATGTTAAGCACAATTCCAAAATTTCTTGCTGTTCAGAACTTAATCCCCTGAGGGAGGAGGGCACTGTGGGTCTGTGCCAGCCAAGCTTCAGTTTTCCTTTGAGTCAGTCAGACCAACAGTTTGAACTTGCAGGAAAGCTCTTACGCTTTGCTAACACCGAGATTTTTCTCCTCTCTCCCCACCCCTCTTCTCCCGGTGTTTCTTCCCAGGGGTTGGATTTCTCTCTGGCTGAGGCTCCCTGGCTTCCAGGATGGAGATGAGTCGGGAGAAGCTGTGTGCCAGCAGGGCAGAGGGTAGCTCTGACTCTGGCTATCGCTGCTCGGCATGTCCCGACGATGACGACTGGGGCAACCCCAGCCGTGGCCGCTCCAAGTCGCGCAGTCTGTCGGCTTCTCCAGCCCTGGGAAGCACCAAAGAATTCCGGTACGGCTCCTGCTGCTTCCTCCTGCTGCTCTAATATGCTCTCCTAGCCAGGCTGGGATTTCTACTCCTTTTGGATAACCATAATGTGCACCTCAGGTGGTTGGTGTTCCAAGTGAGGGTGGGGGGTAAACTAAGAGCAGACCTGTAATAAAAGTGGCCTGGTTGTCAAAACAGGGGTCTGACAGTTCAGGGTCTGACAGTTCATAGTCTAAAAAAAATCACTTGTAAAGACACTTTACAAATCTTTACAAGTGCTCTAGAGCGGGGATGACAGTGTGTTTGTGATCCTCTAATGTCTGAGGTAATTGATGAAGAGATTGATATGGAGCAGGTCAGAATGTATCCTTGAAGGAAAGCAGTTTGGAGTTCACCTTTAAGGGGGAAGGAGCCACCTGTAGAATGTGGGATCCCTTGGAGCCAGTGGAATGTTTCCATGTGTGCCTGGTGAACTGAGTAACCAACAGTGTGATGGCAGGTTGGATACAAGAGGAGATAAAAGGTGAAGCTGTAACTCAAAAGAAGGTAGTTAAGTTGTAAACCTTCTGATCAAGCCTCTGCTGCTGCTGTGCCTGATCTCTTCTGGCTGTCATTAGCACTCCCCTTTTACCCCAAATGGTGACCCCAGTACTCTAGTGCTGCTTTTTCCACAAGGCAGAGCTCTAGTGCTGTGTGTGAGACCCCTGTGTGAGTGTTTGGGTTATCTGTGAGCACAGTCTGTGTTTGCAGACAGTTCCCCAGCACTGAGAAACGCCCTTTTATTCCTTTGAGCCAAATTTCCAGTGTCATTGCAAGGCCCTTGTCATGTGGGCAGCGTGATGGAACTTCTGATTTGGTGATCTTTGGACCCATTGCAAATATTGAGCAGTGCTGGGGCACCAGTGGGTCTGCTGTGGTGGGAGGCACAGCAGAACTTCAGCTCCCTTACACTGTGACCCTCCAAAGCACGGCCAGAGCCACGGAGGAGTTTCTCAGCACATGGAATCTCGTCCAGAGGTCCTGCTCTGCTGGTAGGAATGTCCTTGGGAGGCAGAGCACGTGTGGGTGAGGCTGAAGATCAGAGGGTGAAGGGAGACAAACTAAAAGCCTTCATCTGAAGGGGCTGCAAGGTTAGGAAAACACTCAGTGTGGGTAGTTCAGTGTGTTTAAGGCTTTGAGGGGTGTTTGCTGAGGGCTGTGCTCTGACTGTTCTGTTCTAACTGTGGTGGGGTGTGTACAGTCAATAAATAAGATTTCATGTTTTAATCATCCTGTAAAACTGGGGGTTTCCCCCTGCTCCACTTAAACCTTTATGAATAGAGACTTGAGTCAACCTGTGTAAAAGACTACATTTTTGTGTATTATCTTCTAGCTAAATAACTAGCTATCATTTTTCAACCAGAAATGATCTTTACAGACCCTGCCCGTTGTGGCTTGAATTGGGGTAATTGTTCCTGAGATTTGTCTTCATTAAGATGCTCTGCAGTCCTTCACTGCCTGTCTCCAGTTCAGAGCTCAGTGCACTTTGCAGACTGCCAGGAGCTGCTCTCAGGAGCTCCTCTGGAGTGTTCTCATGGAGGGGGTTGCCCATCTGCTCTGGACTGACCAGCAGATTTTCCTAAAAGATGTAAAATTTCCTGGGCTTTGCTGCTCATTCGTAGCAAAGCCAATCTGCCTACCAAGACCTTTAAATTCTGTGCACTCAGTCCTTTTGTTGAGTAGTGCATAGGTTGATAAATAATAAACCCATGTGACATCTGAATGAAAAGTTACACCAGTTATTGATTCATTGCTGGAATGTCATGAAGGTCAGAAATGGATATTTAATGCCTTGTGTGGGAACAGAATTCCAGTTACTGGGAGAGGCTTGGAATAATGACCTGTGTTGAAATTTATTTGGGAGAAGCTTGAGTGGAGCAAGAAGTGGGAGGTGATGTTGTGCCAGGGTGTTATTTAACTACCCTGACTCCAAGTGTAATTGCTCCCAAGGGGATAGAGACTTATCCTTCCCTGGCCCATGTTGGCACACACATTAATCTCTCATTATATCAGTCCTTGCTCATTCTTCTCTTTTAACATAAATAAGGTAAACTTTATAAAACACTTAGTAATGCTCTTATCTGGCTGGGTTAATCATGCCTGGCCTTACAGACGGAAAGAAATGATTTAAAAAACAAATAAGATTTCTGTTTTCATGGTTGGAATTCAAATCTTAGGCACTCGTATTTTAGTAGACATGGAACAAATAAGACAGTGCTGTTGTTCCTTAATTACCTTTATTTGTGACCTGTGATCTGGTTTTGATTTTTATTAGATTTCTGAGGGTTTTTTTAGCTCTAAGAGTGAGTCACAGGGCTGGTCTGAGCTGCTTTAAAGCACACAATAGAAGGCAGTGCAGTAATGCTTGTGACTGCCAAGCAATAGGGTAAGTGAATTAAGCACAGGAAAGGCATGTTTCCCCTTCTTTTTAATGGAATAATTCTAAGCATTCACACAATGTTTCAACAGTTCCATGACTTGAGTAAGTTTTGCTCCCTTTTCCAGACTTGCTGAGGGAGGTGGGAGGGAGGTGAGTTCTGGCTTGTTCCAGATAATCTCATCCCAGAGCCAGGAGTAACCCTGTGTTCTCCTGTGTTCATTTTGAGGATAAATGACACCTCAGAGCTCCTGTTTATTTGAAGGCAAAGATCACGTGAGAGAAATAAATAAATGG
>JAWWEV010000056.1:4972468-5001246 GCA_035583235.1 Hafferia zeledoni
AAAAAGGTGTGCTTTTAGATAAGATGCAGAAATGCAGAACAGGAGTGTTGTTGCTGTGCCTGCAGCAGTGACACTGATGCCACTTCAGAACTGCTGCAGGCATTTAAAATGCAAGACTTAATACCTGTCAAACTCAATGGGTTGGCAAAAAATGTGGGTTTGAGAAATGTGCTTTGCCCTGTATTGCTCAGTGCAGCTGCTTCAGAGGTGGGTGTGGTGGTTGTGGAGCCCAACATCTCCAGTTTGTCTTCACTTTTCTTCTCCTTGTGGGTCGTTTCTGTCTCCTCAGGAGGACCCGCTCCCTGCACGGACCATGCCCAGTGACCACGTTTGGACCAAAGGCCTGTATGCTGCAAAACCCCAAAACCATTATGTAAGTGCTCCTCAAATTCAGGGCCCTGTGCTCATTGTGGGGGAAAGAAGAGCTGGATTTTCCACTCTTCCCACCCTGATCAGCACTGTGGGTGTGTTTTACCTGATGTTTAGTGGTTTTCACATTGCTTGGTTGCCACCCTGGGGCTGCACTGCCAGGTTGGCATGGTCTGCAATCCACAGTTTGATGGCAGTGGTGGCAGCTCTAATAAACACTCTCAACAGTAAACTTGGAGGAACAAGAATTCTTAAGGACAACACGAGGAAAGGGGGAGGAATTGTTCTGTGTGCTGTGAAATCTGAGGAAAGGCTTCTCCCTCCCTTGGTGATAATATTTGAAGTTTGAATTTTTGTGTTTGATCTCTGGCACTTTCACTGTCTGAATATCATGAGTTTGCTTTCAGGCTGCTGGTAAATACGGAAATAAGGGTTGGGTTCTGCTTAGTAGGCACGCAAACGTTTTCATTGTGTAGGTTGGGTGGTACAAAGCGTTGCTTTTTACACTATGTGTTACATGCTTGGGAATATCAGGGTTTACCCAAGGCAGAGGGCCCTGGTTTTGGTGTGGGCAGGCCCTGGCACAGGTGCCCAGAGAAGCTGTGACTGTCCCATCCCTAGAAGTGTCCCAGGCCAGGTTGGAGCAGCCTGGGATGGTGGAAGGTGTCCCTGCCCGTGGCAGGGGTGGGACTGGGTGAGCTTAAAGGTCTCGGTGAATTTTGTCCCTTGAAGCAGTTCTATTTATTGCTCCCTCCTCAAGTGGGAGGTGTTGGAGTCAATATTTATTTGGCCCCATCTTTACCTCAGTAAATAGTGGCCTTCCTGGGAGCAGGCTGGTGGTACCCACACCTATCTAAGGAAGGTGTGACTCCAACCTTGCCCTGAGAGAACCCTGAGCTTCCTCATTCCTTGAGCGTGGTGTAAAGTGCCCTGCAGAGCTGAGTTCAGCTGAAACCAAGCCTGGGCTGTGTTGACCCACCTGACTGGGGCAGCTCCTCCCCAGGGGCTGGCCCAGGACAGGGTTATAAGGACAGGGACAGGAGCCCTGGGCTGCAGGTGGTGGTGCCAGGGAAGAGCTGCCTGGGCAGGAGAGCTGGGGAGCAAAGGTGCCCCAAGACCAATTTGTAAATCCCTTTTCTTACTGCACTCAAGGTTTTGTTGTCTCTTCTAAAAACAAGCAAAACCTTTTTGTTTTGGTTTTTCTCCTCCCTAATCAGCAGTATTGTTAAACTCCCTTCACTGGAGGGAATTTTTTAACAGAAAATGAAAGCTTTTCTGTACAGGCATCAGTTAGGGAAGATCTTGGTGTGTCAACACAACCAGCAGCACTAGAGTTTGCCAACCTGCTTTGTGAAGACTGTTGTGAAACCAAATGGATTGAATGACTGCTCAGTGAGAAAAGGATCAGGTGCTTGTGCTCCTGAGAGAAGGGGAGCTCAAATACCTGTTTTTCAACTCTTTCTTTTGAAGTGGGATTTTCCTTATGAAATCTTGCCTCTGAAGATCTGGAATAAAGGTTTGACAGAGGGTTTTTCCTTGGAGCCTCACAGCTTTTTATTGGGACTGGTGGAAATACTTCAATAGGAAAAAACATTTCAGAGAAAAACCCTTTTTTTTCCAAGAAAAATGTTTTCTTCTGAGGTCACAGTTTATGAATAAATGATAAAAGCCTCAGCCTTTTACTTTTTTGGAGCTGTTGCATTTGCCTGACTCCTGGAGAGGAACATGAAGATCTTGAAGCGTGTTAGGAATAATGTTGCATTTAGTAGAACTGCGTGGAACTGGTGAGTACAGCTCAAACAGGCACAGTGGCTTCTGTTTGAGTGAAGATGGAACTGGTTCTAGGCTTAGTCAGTGAGAAGCAGTGCTGCAAACTTCAGTTATTTTCAGTATTATTGGTATTAGACTTCTACACTTATTTCCTGCTGTATTTGTATATAGAATATAGGCACTAAAATAAAATTAAATTTACAGATAGCTGTTTGACTTATAGTGTTGGATGGGGAAAAAAGTGATGCTGTAGCTTTTTCTGATCCTCTGATTGAATGTTTGTCCTTATTTCGAGTCACCTTGAGAGGGGAGAGCACTAGAACAAGTGAGAGGGAAGCAGCATTTTGGCATCAGGGGGGTTTCAGTGGAAGAGTTTGGTCTGAGGATTTTTGTGGTGCTTCTGTTGCACTCCCTGTTTGCACATGTTGTTCTTGTGGCAGCAGGTACAGGAGTTACTGCACCCTCATCCTGTGTTACCTTCACGTGGCAAAGCACTCATGGCTTTCAGAAGCATCACTATAATGTGAATTATTGTTTTTTTATTTTCTGTTGTTCCAGGACTGTGTGCAGTTGTACTGATGGGTGTTTTATTAACACACCAGAGTGGTGTCAGATCAAAATGGGAACATGGGGGGTGTTTTGTTCTCCAGGCACATCCAGGATCCAGCCAGCCAGCGGTTGACATGGAACAAACCTCCCAAGAGTGTCCTTGTTATTAAGAAGATCCGTGATGCCAGTTTGCTGCAGCCTTTCAAAGAGCTTTGTGTGTACCTTACTGAGGTAATGCAATGGAAATTCCAGTTTTACCATCATTAAAAATGTTGCCTTTAATCTGTTTTCAATTCTTCATTCTGTTTAATGTGCACAGTTATATAGTGCCAATAAATCTGTAGACCCATTGCCACTGGATGGAGTAAAATCTGTTTCAGAGCTTAAGATCAGGACTGAAGTACTTTAAGTGCAAAGCTTAAAACCCAAAAAATTAAAGCAAAAGCTTCTATTCTGTTTGCAGATTTAAATTACAGGGAATGGGCTATAAAAAGCTTAAACCTTTGAGACTTAAACAAACATAGCAAAGTTACTGTACCATGGAATCTGCATTCCAAGCTTTGGTTTATTACATTATTAGGTCTGCAAAATTCTCACTAGAATCAGACCACACATGAAAAACAACCAACAGGCGCAGACCCTTCTGTAAAATACTATTTACATGTTTTAAACTAATGCAAATTATGGGGAGAGTCAAAGATGTTGGTGTTTTAAGACATTAATAACAAGTTTATTTTCTTTCTCTTAAGGAGAACAATATGATAGTGTATGTAGAGAAAAAAGTATTGGAAGACCCTGCAATAGCCAATGATGAGAATTTTGGACCAGTGAAGAAAAAATTTTGCACCTTCAGAGAAGGTATGGGAATGATTTCTTGGAAGAAGAGTTGAATTGCTTTTTGTCTTGGTGTTTCATTGGGTCAGGTTTGTTAAACCAACGTGTAGTTTGCAAACATTTGTTGTTAAATCTTAGTTGTGGTTTTTTTACATTTGTGAGTGAATGTTGTCGTGCTGCAGCTTGGGATGTTTCTTCCTAATTTTTGTTAGAAAGTGATGAGGGTTGATACAACTTAATTCAAAGCTTGTGTTTCAATGTTGCTTCCAGATTATGATGATATCTCCAATCAGATAGACTTTATCATATGCCTGGGAGGAGATGGGACCTTACTTTATGCTTCTTCACTTTTCCAGGTAGGTCCTTGTGGGCAATAGATCTATAAACCCTCTCTTTTTGAAATATTTGAATGTGGTTTTTCCCCCCTCTGTTACTGAGTTCACCATTTGTCCTTTGCTATTCATTCCTTTTTTTATCAAGCCTATTTTCCCCTATATCTTCTGAAAATAATGTAAAATTTATTGGTTTTATTGTGCAGAGCTACAGTTACATCAATAGTCAAAATCTTTACAGGCAATTAATTGACATGTGAATTGCTTTGATTCAGCAGCTTTAAGATTCTTTTCTTTATTGATAGGGGAGTGTCCCTCCAGTTATGGCTTTTCATCTGGGATCCCTTGGATTTCTTACTCCATTTAATTTTGAGAACTTTCAATCCCAAGTCACTCAGGTTATAGAAGGTAAATTCAAGGGGACAAGTTGTGGTGTTTCTGTTTGTTACATTTTCTGTTGATTTTTCCAAGACTAGTTAATTTTCTTAACTCATTTAGGTTCTCCCTTAAGATTGAGACTCAAGAAATGTATATTAAATTAACAGAACTACTGCATTGCATTGGCACATCCAGTGCTGCTTTCTGTGCTGTTCTGGAAAGGAAAATGCCTCAGAAATAACTTTGTGGAGTAAACAAGTCTGAGATGTTGCAGAACTGTTGTTAAATGGCAGCTAAACATAGAAATAGCTCTGAAGTCTCTGTAGTCTGTTCTCTAAGCAGTGCAGTGCTTTAATACTGAGAAATCAGACTAATATAAAATATTTAAGGAAATAAATACTTTCTTTGTTCAATATGAGGTTATTTGAGTTGTATCCAAAGTAGATTCCTGGCAAGATGTATAAAATTCTCACATTACTAGAATGTTGCCTTTTAATACATGTTTCTAGTGCTCTGATTTCATTTAAGCTCAGCTTTTGTCTTAGTGAAGGCCAGATGAGCCCAACAGTGTGTTCCAATCTTGATCATATCTATATAAAATCAGATTTTCTTTTTACATAATGAGGGAGGTGAGAAAGGACTGGGTTGAAATTTGACTTTAATTTTGCTCATTACTACCAAAAATCAGTTTTGAGCTTTGATTGAGTGTTGTGAATGGAACTGGGAATGTTGAAAGCTCAGGAGTGGGTGGTTGGCATTTCATTGTTAGTCCTTACTGAAGATCATTTACTGTGTTAACTTATTTCTTTGTGTTTGCTCCTGTGTTTCCCCCCAGGCAATGCAGCTCTTGTGCTCAGGAGCAGGCTCAAAGTGAAGGTGGTGAAGGAGCACAGGGAAAAAATGACAGTCCAGAATGGGATAGAGGAGAATGGAGTTGTGTCTGCAAACCTGGAGAAAGAAGTGGGCAAGCAAATTATGCAATACCAGGTCAGAGAGCAAAATAAGCAGAAGAATTAATATATCTTTGTAACTTGCTTTGTACTTGTTTTATTTTAACTGTCCCCTTTTCTTCAGTTGACTCATTACCCAGCACTGAGGGACTGATCTGTGCTGCTCTAACAATATGGGCACTAAATGATGAGGAGGTGGTGCCCACCTTGGGCAGTCACAAGTGCTCAGGTTGTAGTTCCATAGAATCATAGAATGGATTGGGTTGGAAAAGATCTCTGAGATCATCAAGTCCAACCCTTGATCCAACTCCAGTCCCTTTACCAGATCATGGCACTCAGTGCCACGGCCAAGCTCAGTTTAACAACCTCCAGGGATGGTGAATCCACCCCCTCTCTGGGCAGCCCATTCCAATGCCCGAGCACTCTCTCTGGAAAGAATTTTTTTCTGATCTCCAGCTTTAATTTCCCCTGGCAGAGCTTGAGCCTGTGCCCCCTTGTCCTATTGCTGAGTGCCTGCTGTAATAACTTCACAGAGTCACAGGATTATTTAGGTTGGAAAAGACCTCTTAAGATCACAGAGTCCGACCTTCCTTCTATTGTGAAAACAAAAGTAGCAGTTCCAAAGTGAGATAAAGCAAAGATTTCTTACAAATAAAAAGTGAAACCACTAGTGACCAGCTTCTGGAAATCATTCCTAACATCTAAAAACTTCAGCTTGCACTTGACAGAAGTAGAGTCTGATTTGGCAGGTACTAAATCAGCATGAATTTCTCAGAGGTCTGGAAAGCATCTTTTCCTTTGCCATTCATTACCTTGCCAAGGCAGCAGTAGCAGGCTGGGGTGATGTTTGATGTCGTGGCAGGTCCTAAATGAAGTTGTGGTGGATCGTGGTCCTTCCTCCTACCTGTCCAACGTGGATGTGTTCCTAAATGGACACCTGATAACGACAGTGCAGGGAGATGGTGAGTCTGGAGCTCCATTCCTTCTCACTTCAGGTGGGGACTGTTATTTAACTGCAGGATTTTCTTACATGGAGACAAAGCATTGGTTACAGCAAACATCAGTGTGCACCTGTTATTGTTCACTGGTAATATTCCCTCTTTATTACAAACCAGTGTTTATTCACTGCTAACTAATGCTTCCCACAGCACAGCTTTAAGGGGTTGTAAGCTTTGTTTCTGGGCTTGTGGAGGCAAGTAGAGTTTCTTTGGGTATAGTATGTTTGGGCTAAAGGGAAGAAATAGCTCAGAAAAGCTTGGCTTGGATATCTGGAATTTGCTGGAGGCACAAAGTCTCAACTCATGGACTCCAGCAGTGAAAGCCACTGTTACCAAACCATGTAACTCGAGCTGCAGAACTTAGTGCAGTGCCCACAAAACAGAACCAAGGGGATCCAGAGGGAGTTGACTGGAGCAGAAGGGAGGGCTGGAACTCACCAGTCCACAGCACAAAGACACGTGACTTCATTATTCCTACACTTGGTCTCCCCCCATCAGTTGAATCTGCTCATACACCCCAGAGAAGGGGTGGGGAGTGTAGCCCTGCAACCAGTGGGGGTAACGTTCATCTCCTGGGCAGGTGCAGGTGATTTATCTCTTAAGTCCACTTGGGGAGGTACAACTGATTATGCTTTGATAATAAACCCCCTCTGCTACAGCTGAGTGTGTGTCTGAGTGTGTGTCTGAGTGTGTGTCTGAGTGTCTTGCGTGTGTGTCTCTCCCTGTGTCTCTCCCTGTGTTGTCTCTGTGTATCTCTGTGTGTCACACGAGCCGTGTCCCCGCTCGCTGTCCCCCGTGCTGTCCCTTGGCATGTCAGTGCCCACGCGTGTGCTGAGCCGTGTGTGCCATGCAGGTGTGATCGTGTCCACGCCCACGGGCAGCACCGCGTACGCCGCGGCCGCCGGCGCCTCCATGATCCACCCCAACGTGCCCGCCATGATGGTGACGCCCATCTGCCCGCACTCGCTGTCCTTCCGGCCCATCGTGGTGCCCGCGGGCGTCGAGCTCAAGGTGGGCACCTCCTGCTGGGTTCCAAAGCACAGTGGGAATATATTGTGATAAATGTGAATATGTAGGAATGTTGTATATTAGGGAATATATATAAAGGTAGTAAGTGTAAATCTAGGGAAATGTATCAGATTATGTGTATGTGTCATATATATAAATTTAATGAGTGGAAATCCGTAGAAATGTAGAGTATTGCATATCTATGTCATATATAGGAATTTAACAAATGTAAGTACATAGAAATGTGGTATGTTGCATATCTATGTCATATATGTGAATTTAATAAATATAAGTACGTAGAAGTGTAGTATATTACACATATATATGTAATATATATATGTAATATATATGTGTAAGAAATGGAAATATATAGAAATGTTACATATTACATATATGTCATATATGAATTGAATAAATGGAAATCCATAGAAATGTAGCATATTACATATATGTCATATATATAACTTTAAGAAATGCAAGTCTAGAAATTAACATATTATATGTAATATATATAAGCTTAAGACATGGAAATATATAGAAATGTAGTGTATTCCATATATATGTCATTTATATAAATGTAGATATATATATTTGTAAATATATATGTAAAATAATAACCACGTGGATGTGAGCAAAGCAGAGGTAGTTAATTCTTTTCTCTTAATAGAAATGCTTGTTGAATAGGAGCAAAACTCCCTAAATTTGACAGCTTTGGATTAATTATATATTAAAATCTGTTTTTCTGGATTAACTCTATTATTCTCCTGAAAGGGAAGCCACGTCAGCTCATGTAGCTGAACTAAAACATGCACTGGTTGTAACTGGAAGGTCTGTATGATTTATGACCTTGTATTTAGGGGGTTTATTACACATAGAAAAATCTATGTATATACACCAAACATGAAATGAAGCTTTGGGACTTGTATGATGTGTCCCTGCACTGCTGTTGTGGACAGATTATGAATCTGGGTGCAACTGTCAAGTTACAAAGACTCAATTCTGCACTCAGAGAAACTCTGAGCTGAAGGCGAATTCCTTTCTCTCTGGTGTTTCAGATCATGCTCTCCCCTGATGCCAGGAACACAGCCTGGGTTTCCTTTGATGGAAGGAAGAGGCAGGAAATATGCCATGGAGACAGGTCAGGCCTTTCTTTTGATTGTAATCTTTCCAAGTGTAGAAAATGCTGATTCTTGCAGTTCCCTCTTTGTCTGACATCTGCCAAAAGAGTTGTTGGCAGTGAAGAAACAACCTTTTATGAACCCTAACACCTCTTCCAGCACAAACTGCACTAAAAGGGCCTAATTTTTAACTTGAGCTCTTTAGATCTTCCCATGAAAGCAAGTGAAACATTCAGACAAAAGCATGTAAACATTGCATGCTTGGCAAGGGAGATGGGCATGTCTTTGGAAAACCTGTGAATTTTAGATGTAAGACAAATCCTGGGAGTTCCAGAAGATGTGAACCAACAGGAGCTGCCTGTGAAACAGTGATCTGAATCACCCTATGTGGTTTAAACTGTGTTGGCTGTGAATGCTTCTGTTCACTTGCTCTTGCCTTGAGCGAGCAGAACATCATGTGTGAAGTTCCCTCGGGTTTTAAGTGCAATGTGTGATGGTTTATCCTCCTGGGAGGTGACTGAGGACTCTCAGGCAGCAGTGGGAAGGTCACCGGTACATTTGCCATTGGGGATGACCTTTTTCCTCTTGGCCCTACAAGTTGCCAAGAAGGAAAATGTGTAGCTGGCAAAACACTCCATCCTGAACTGTTTGTGTTTGCTCTGAGATTGAAACATCTGCAGGGGAGTTCTGTAGAGTATAGAAATATCTGTAGGGCAGTCCTGTAGAGTACAGAACCAGCTATAGAGTATAGAAACATCTGTTGAGTAGTTCTGTAGAGTACAGAAACATCTGTAGAGTAGTTCTGTAGAGTCTAGAAACATCTGTAGAGTATAGAAACATCTGTAAAGTAGTTCTGTAGGGTAGTTCAGGAGACCAGGAAGGATTCAAACACGAGGTTTGGCCCTTTTTTAGATTCTAGACTCTTGTGTTGTTACTTATAGTTAAAACTTGAAACTTAAAGGCCAAGGTGGTGTTCTATGTCACTGTGTGGTCGATGTGCAGAGCAGCAAAAGGCTGCAGGATGTGCTGGAGTGTGTTCAGTGTTCTCACTGTGCCAGAGACTGTGCCCACAGTGCATCTCTGAACCACTTCAAGCCCTGTTTGCTCTGCTGAGATGAGCTTTAGTCTGGGTTGTGGTTTTGTTGTGAAAACTCTTGTTCTCCCAGCCTGGGGGAGAGTGTTGGCTCAGGACCAGAGCTGTTCTTGCCCAGGTGGTGTCTGTGCCCTGCCTGATGGGTGCCCTGTGTTGTTGCAGTATCAGCATCACTACCTCGTGCTACCCCCTTCCTTCCATCTGCTTCCGAGACCCCGTGAGCGACTGGTTCGAGAGCCTGGCTGAGTGTTTGCACTGGAATGTGAGGAAGAAGCAGAACAACTTTGCTGTGGAAGAAGAGGAATTTTGAGTGTCTACATCTGCCAAGCCTCGTGGGAATGGAGTGTGGCAGCATCCCTTCTGTCTGCTTGGATTTTGGAGCGTTTGGCACCATCTGGGACCTGCACTGTGGTGGTGGTTTGTACCTGTCAGGTCCTGTGGCTGGAAATTGGGTTCCTTCCTGTCCACCAAGAGTAGGAATGGAAGAAATTGGGCTCTGATTGTTGTAATCCAGTGTGAATTTCATTCTGGAAATGGATCCTTTCTGACTGATGCCAACAACCACATCTGCAGCTTTGATTGTAACCTCTAACTTACCAATGGCATGGTAAGGCTGAATGTAGATACATCACAGAAAGTGGCAGCAGAAAAGTGGCATTAAAATATCCTGGTTTATTTGGTATATTTGTAATTCCATTTATCACTGGTATGACTGTAAAGCCTGTAAGAAGTTTTCTTGGAAAATAATCTCCTCTTTGTTAGTTTAAATACATCTGGCCCAGAAAATACTTTCTTACTCTCAGTGTGACACACTGAAGAAACACCCATGGATGCTGTTTTTTATTAATAGATGGAACTAGCACAAAAAATGTATTTTTTTTATATATACATTTATATCTCCTGTGCCCACTTGAACAGTGGTTGACCCTTGGCTGTCAGCACTGTGGAAAAATACCCACAAATAGTTATTACAGGTATCTCTGATTGTGTGGCTGAGCTGCTTTACAGCTCTGCAATTCCTGCTGGTGGGAATCATCCAGGTGTTTGCTGTGTTTTTATTATTTCTGTTGGATTCTCTGGAATCAAAGGTAGCATTAGAGACTACCTTGTTTAAAAAACAAAAGTTCTCCAAGTGTTCAGGAAGAATCTGGACTTCCAATTGCTACAATATTGTCTAGTTCCACTATTGTCTTGAAGAAAATATCCTATACCAGGCCCTGAGTGCCCTCAACTTCCATGGATACCTTCCAGCTCTTGGTGCTGAGCAATACAGGGTGGGATGCTGCTTTGGTGGCTGGAAAATTGGAGAGGACACATTCCCAGTGGAGTAGCAACGGTGCCTTCAGCACTCAAGATTATTCTAAGTCTCCTATTTTACTTTTTTAAGATGCTTTCAAACGTTTCTAACTTCTCTCTGTACATATTTTATTGTCTGTGCTTTTATGAAAGAACAAAAAACCCAACAGAAGAACTGGTTGGGGGGAAAAAGGGTTTGCACTGTATTTACCTGAGAACAGCAAACCCCAGGGTAATGTTTACATTTATGTTCTCTGTGGTGCAGTCTCATGATCATTATTATCCAAACTTCAGCATTTTCAGTCTTGCTGCATCGCTCACTGAAGGGGTGGACATGAGCTGCTCAAGTGAAGCCCATGGCAGTGTCTTGCAGTGGAATTAATGTCCTGGTTGAGGTGGGATTTCCTTGGGAATGGAGTGAGAAGCTCTGGTGAACTCTTCATGATTGTCTTACATTAGTTTCTGTGGTCCAAAGTGGAAATGGGACATGTGGTAGTTTCCAAACTCTGTCTGACCTGTTGTCCTCTGGTGGTTTAAATGATGTCTCATCATCCATTCTGGGTGCTGCCCTAGGCTGAGTTCATTAAATCCAGTGAGAGCACTTTTCCAGAAAAGAGAATCAAACTCTTGGTTGATGATTCAAATCACAGTGAAAATGTGTTAATGTAAATGAATACTGGGTTTGTACATTTTGTAAAATAGAACATTGGTTTGATTTGGTCTGAACAGGTGGATTTTGTGCTATCTTGGAGAATATCCAGGGAGCTTTGGGGGTTTCTCTTTCACTTGAATCTGCAGTAATTGTTTTATCACTGTTTTGAAGCTGCTTACGGGTTTCCTGGGTGGAGTATCCAGTTATTTGATAACTGTTTACTTTCTGAACTGTAGAAGTGTCAGGCTTTTTGCTTTGAAACTATTTTATTTAAACATGCAATAATTGAGAGAAGGAACAGGGTATGGGGCAATGCCTGGTGAAGTGGAGGGGTGGAGTTCTAGGCACACTAGAAGTGGGAATCATTTTGCAGAGGCAAGGTGAAATGATTTATGAGCCTTATCTAGTATTTTTTTAAAGATAAAACTATATTCAGCACTTTTTATTTATGCTTTTTATAATAGTAAAGCTATTCTTGACTAAATGGCCGAACTTTTAATTTTCAGAGTGCACAGGTCGTGGAATCAAAGTGTTCTGAACTACTTTAGATCTACATTAGGGGTTGGCTTTAAATTTATTCTTTCAATTTATCACCTCCTGCAGTTGCATTGGTGGCTCTGAGGCTGCTGGGGACGTTTTTGGTGCCTGCTCAGCCAGGGCAGAGCTGCCTCACTGACCAAGGCAGGGCACCCACATGTGATTTCAGGCTTTATTTCCCTTCAAAAAGCTGCCTTGGCTCTGATTGTACCAACTGCTGTGTGGCAAAACAGCCCAAACTGTGCCGTTACATCACAAAGTTATCTGAGTGTACAAAGTCCCTTTACAAGCTTTTAATCCACAAACTGTAATTCCCAAATGGCAATTCCCAGGCAGGCAGGTGAGGTTCAACAGCCCCTGAGTTTTCAGACTGAGCTGCTGCAATGTGGGGGATTTCTGTTCAGAGCTGAACCAGAAAAAGCTGTAAATGCACTCTCAGTTTGGTGGCAGGAAAACCTCATCTTGCTGATGTAGCTTATTCAAATTAACTTGTTTAAACTCTCCTAAAAAATAGGAGTTTGCTGATTAAGAGTTTCTAATACAAAGGTTTGTAGATGTCACTGTAACTACAAATCCTTTCCAGTCTACCAAGGGCCAAAAGGGAAGCTGGGAAATGAATTTGGTTTTTTTACAAGTTATCCTCTAGTAGAAATGAAGACATTATTAACAACTGTGTAGCACGGAATAAAGCAGTGTACTGAATTTTTAAAAGATGCAAAATCCTGTTACATATTGTTAACACATTGAAAACTTGTTTTAAATATTGTTGAAAACAAATATTTTTCAATCCTTTCAATAAAATCTTTTTGTAAAGCTGGATTTGTCAAGCAGCACTTTGACTGGGGAGAATATAAAATTAAGAATATAAAATTATTACAGTTAGTTGCTTGGAGGGCAAATGTCCAGTGTGGTGTTTGACACTTTGTCTCTTGGGAAGGGGAATCTCTTCTCTAGAAATACACTCAGAGTGTGCATGTCTGATACCACCTTTTCTCAAAAGTTTCAAAATAAATGCTGGGTTTGCTGTGCAGGTTGAAACAAATCTTGTGTACAAGTAGTTGGGCTGCAGTAACTACTTTTTGGAAGGCCTGAGAGTAGAAATATGAGGGAAGAAATAGGTAAGGGCAGTGCTGTAAAATAATCTCTGGTGGTTTGGATACTTGGCAAGTTTAGGATGAAAATGTGGTTCAAATGCCTTGGCACGTTCTGACCAAGTTCTAGACAGCTCTTCCATGAAATTTGTGACTAATTAAGAGCCTTTTGATTTCCTAATTACTGTGTAACCCATTCCAGCTGTTCCTGCAGGTCAGATGGTTGATAAGGGTGAGTGAGGAGGCTCCTTGTGCAGGTAATGGAGCTGCTTTAAGTGGAGTTCATTTGTTCTACAGGCATTTAAAAAAGAAGTTTCCACCTTCTCAAGCCTGGCTGGTGCCAAACCCCAGCTGTGCATGGCCAGAGCAGTGGCCCCTCTGTGTGACAGTGACACTCTTGTTACCTGTGCAGAAAATTCACCTTTCCCTCCTTCTGACCAGGTCCAGGTTTCTGGGCCACCTCTAAAGTAGATTTGGCTCATGTTTAGAAGAGTGGCTTGAGAAAAATGCACATTTTTAACAGATTTAAAATCTAATACTTATTTTATATGTGTATTTATGATCTGTAACTTCCTTTTCAATATTTAATTTATATATTTATATATTTTATTTTAATATATTTGCATTTACATTTTTTGTTTATTTTCTATTATTTTTATTATTGTTTTGATACAACCCTTATAAATTTCCCTAATAAGCTGCAATCCATTTAACTGCTTTTTGCAGTGCACAGGTACCTGCAAGATAAAGGTGTATCTGAGGAAGAGTGGGATGGCAACAATCCCAATTCCAGCCTCCTCCCTCTTTGGTTTGTGAGCAGATTTCCCATTGACTTTGTGCTGTTGTATGTGAAATAATTACCCCCACACACACTGTGCTTATACTTTATTTAAAAATAGCCAGTAGTTAAAGGTTGCAGTCAATAAAGTACCAAACTTTCAATGACAATATTAAAGGCTTGTTGTGACAGTCCCCTGGTATGGGATGGCACGTTGGTTAGAGACAGTGAGGAAGGCAGGAAGTTACAGTGAGTCGTTTTCATGTGTAGCTGGGCTTAAAAAACAAGTAATTGAAATACTCTGAAGTCAGAGGAGGAAGAGCCCCAGGCAGGGAATGCAGCTGTCCCCAGACACCATCAGATCCCAACAACCAACAGATCCAAGCTGAGAAACGAGGGCAGGACGTGCACTCCAGCCTGGGTGTGCAAACTACTGTCACTGTGTTTGTCTGGCCAGGAAAAACAGCTTCACATCAGCAACACCCTCCACTCCCAGGCAGGTTGTGGAGCTCCTGTGCTTACAAAGCACCCCCAGGAAAGCAAGGAGTGGGAGGTGCTTTGTCCTGGCAGCAAAATTCCCCAAAAGGTGAGGATTAATTGTTCCCTTCCAGCGCTCTTTGCTGCTGAAACCATTCCCAGCTGCCCCGCTGTGGCTCTCCAGCCCCAAGGCAGGAATGGGAGGCCTGTCCTGAACACCCTGTGGAGGGAGGTGGCCCCTCCTCTCCCAGCCTGAGTGCAGGTGCCTGCCCAGCCCTGGCTGTGCCTTTGCTCTGTGCAGGGAGGGCACAGAGGGCTCAGGAGTCGATCCTTCCGTAGGAGGAAAACACTGTGGGGAGAATAAAAGGCCAGTCAGCACCAAAGTAATGCTTTGCAGTGTCCTTCCTGTCCAGGTCCCTTTAGTCTGTGTCTCTTTGTTATTATACAGTGTCATGAAGGAGAAAAACTCCATGTATCTGATGGGGATTTATCCACCCAGGCCTGATTTTTTGGACAGCAGCTTTAAGTGGTGTCAGCTTTTCTCAGGGAGAAACCACAGATCTCCCATCCCAGCTGCTGAGCTTGGTCAGCCCAGGGAATTCTGAGGATGCAGAAGGGCCTGGTGTCAGTGGGGATGTGCCTATCCCTATTTTTTTGTCTCTGTCCTTCACTGGGACTGGTACAACAGGCCACAACCTTCCCAGTTAAGCTTTGTGGTACTCACTTCTCTCTCTGAGCCCCTGCCCAAAGCTGCGGTAGACGTGGACCAGTGCCCAGAACAGGACAGATTTAATTGCAACAGAAATGCAAGAGCCAGTGATGAAAGCAGCTTCCAGAGTGTAAGAATTCCCTTTGCCCCACTCCCTTATCACCTGCAGGAAAATGGAGACATAAAACAATCACCATCTAAAGCCTTGAAGCCACAAAATGCAATCGAGCACTGAATTTGTGAAACAAGTGGGATTGGGGGAAGAAAAAACCCAAACTATTCCCTTTTAACCCATCTTAGTTTCCAGATTACAGGATGAAGGGCAAAGTGTGAGGTCCTGCTGTGCTTTGCCAGATCAAACAGGCCTGGAATAATGGGAAGAGCCTGATTTGATGGACAGAACCCCAAGGCTGGGGGTGGCTGGGACTGTTATCAGCATCCAGAGAGTGTGGATGTGAAGGAGGAGAAACCCTGGCCACTCCCAGCATTCCAACCCTCCCCAGGAGGAACAGTCTGCTCTGCCCTTGCCCTTCTCTCCCCTTGCCCCTTTCCCACACATCTTGTGGGAGGTGCTGGGGCCCCCACTGGGAAAGGCTTTATCACTGTTACAGCGCCAAAATAATGGCCAGCACTGGAGTTAGGTGGGCTTGTTTTGACTACATCAGGATCAACAACTGCCTAAGAAATCCTTTAAAATACCCCAACTGAGGCACTGGTCAGATGCTCTGGCACCACTTGAAGGAGGGGAGGCCTTTTTGAGGAGCTCTGGATCTTGCACTGGAAGGTTTTGTTGCATTTTTCCCTAATTGTTCTGGACACTGCCAGTGGCAGAGACTTCCAGAGCCTCTCCCTGTAATCAGTTCAAGATCAAGCTGACATTGTTGCTGTCCTGAAAAGCTGATCCTGAAGAGGCAGGACGTGCCTGCTGCTCTCTGAATGTCACCAGGAGGGTGAGGAAGGGCTGAGCCCCCACGTTTTGGGCTCAAAGACCCAGGAATGAAGAGAAGCCCCCCAGGTTTGCTCAGTTACCCTGTACAGCAGGTAGATGAGATAAACCACTTCAGGGACATTCTGGATCAGAAAAACCCACACCAGAGGCTTCAGTTCTTTTAAAATCTGTAAAAGGAGATGAGACAAACATACAGGTTTATAACTCATTGTTATATACTCTATAAAAGCTACAAATAGCTGATTTTTCAGCAGCATTTCAAGTGTTGCTCAGGCTGAGCTCTCAGTTGTAACTTTGCCTTCCTGTGTTTCTTTAGCAGGAATTCCAGTCTGTTTTCCACTGAGCTGGGCCAGGAGTGATGATGTCCTTTTTTCTTTGGGTATGCTCAGATTTTTCTCTAACAAAGGAATGTTAACAGACTGAAGGCTCCCTGGGACCTTTTTCTCCACCTCTGTTTGTACCACAGAGAAACAGTCACTGAGGACTAAAATGTGGGAGAAGAAAGAAGACTTCACTGTCAGAACTTTGTTTCCCAGTTCATCTTGGGACCTGGGAAAGAGGACAGGGGCTGCTCTCCAGTCCTGAATAGAAAGGCAGGTCTGAGCAAGGGAAAGAAAACCAGCTGAGTTGCCCTGAAATCAGTGACTGTGCCAATGTTATGGTTGGATTTGATGCATTTGATCAACTTCAGATTCCCCCCAAAGCCAAAACTGACCCTTCCGCAATGGTCAATATATCAACCTCTGCAAATACACTTAAGGAGTTGTCCCATGTGTAAAGGAGTTTGTTCTGTGCCACCTCGGCTGCTGTTTGTGTTTTTCTGAACAGGGGCAGGAAAAGGAGTCCCTGCTGTGCCCTCTCAAACTGTCCCAGGGCTGCAGCCTGGGGGAGAATCCTTTTCACCTTGGACCCAAAGCTCTCATGAACTGCATCTGCCCTTTCCGAGTTGCTGTCACCCTGTTGGACTGAAATACATCATTTTCCCATTAATTTTAGATTCCCTGTTTCCTAGTTGGACAAGCAGCTGTTCAATTCCTCCTGCAGAGACGTCAGTACTGTACCTGGACAGGGTAAAAAGTGCCTTTCAAGCAGTTCCAACCCAAACTTTGGAGAAAAGGGCAAGAATATGTACTTACCCCTAAGGATATTACTAGTTGAACTGTTAAGAAACACATTTGCTGTTGATGAAAGGATAAGAAATATCATGTGTAAAAACATGACACCATCTGACTGAGGCAACTCTTTCTTCCCTCACAAGGAACAGAGCCTTGTTTTGTGCCTGAAGGCAAATCAAGGAGAAGCAAAACTTGGAATGTGTGAAGAGCCACTGGCCAGATGAACTTTGTTTCTGATGGTGAGGGAAAAATAGCAGAAAGGTTTTTAATCCTATCAGGAAAATAGGCATGGCTGTGATTAGGAGAAAGGTGTTCCTGTGCTCACCTGTCACCTGGGCCACTGAAGCATTTTAAAAGCCCAGTGCTTGGTGCTGCCTCCATTTCTAGCAAGGAAATCTGTATTTTCCTGTATTTCTACACAGAAATCTGTATTTCAGCTGTCAGGAATTTGTGTGAACAGCCCCAAGGAGCCTAAAAAAACACCCACCCCAAAAAACCCCTGAGCTCCTTCCTGGTAATAAAAGACTCCCCTATCTGATGTACTTTGGCCCTGATTCTGCAATCACTCTTGGAACAGTCTCAGGATTTCAGAGGAGGTTCAGTCTGACATGAAAAATGACATTTCAAGTTCACTAATCCTTCTGTTAGTCTGCAAACTGACCTTTGGAGAAGCAGCCCCAGGAAAGGGCCACCCATCTTTTTGGGGTGGTTTCCAAGGATTTAAGGCCTGTGCAGTTTCACTGGGTCTGTATAAACCTCCTAATTCCAGGGACTGTTCCCAATCTCACCTGACATGGTCAGAGAGGTGCAAATATTGAAGGCAGTGTGATCCCACAGGTTTCATTAAAGTAGATGATCAAGGACTGAGACTGAAACAATGTCCCTCAGAAAGAAATAATGACAATGTGCCTGTTTCACCCTCTGTGCTCAGCTGAGAAACCCAGATTGAGAAGAAACCTTAAGAGATTGTCTTGATTGTTTGGGCTCTGGTTTTCTCCATTCTGGCTCCTTTCCCTTGGCAGTGGGATGTGGAATGGGGTGGCTGTGACTCCCCAGGCTGTGTCACTGCACTCCAAGGCCTGTGTGTCCCCAAAGGTCCAACACTCACCGCGATGATGCCGATGGTCACCTTGAGGCAGCCCCACAGGGCCCCTGTGGCTGAGATGATGTTGTGAACCAGGGTGATCTTGTGCAGGCTGATCAGCAGGATACACAGACACAGCTGGGGGAGGCAAGGGTTGGCAAAATCACCTCTTGGAGACTGTGTAGCCACCAACACAACATCTGACACGAATTCTCGGCAACAGGAAATTGGCTGAAAGCTCAAGCTTTTCCTCAAAGAATGGGAAACAAGGACAGAGGGACTTCCCTGGGTGCCTTAACAGCAACAACAAAGGACAGGGAAGGCAGAGAAAGCCTAACGGAATACAGGAGTGAAGTAAGAATGAAAGGCAGTGGATGGAAGTACAGAGTTTGTGAACAGAGCTTGGTTCATGTCCCTCATCTGTTGTTATCTCACCCTGACTGCCCTGTGGGGCCAATTCTCCTCTCTCTGGGGCAGGTTCCCCTCTCTGGGGCAGGTTCCTCTCTATGGGGCAGGTTCCCCCTCTCTGGGGCAGGTTCCCCCACTGTGGGGCAGGTTCCCCTCCTCTATGGGACATGTTCCCCTCTATGGGACAGGTTCCCCCCTCTCTGGGGCAGTTTCTCCCCTCTCTGAGGCAGTTTCTCCCCTCTCTGGGGCAGGTTCCCCCTCTCTGGGGCAGGTTCCCCCCTCTCTGGGGCAGGTTCCCCTCTCTCTGGGGCAGGTTCCCCCCTCTCTGGGGCAGGTTCCTCTCTCTGGGGCAGGTTCCCCCCTCTCTGGGGCAGGTTCCACCCCTGTGGGGTAGATTCCCCTCTCCCAGCCCAGAATCCCTTCCCCAAGTGCAGGAGGCAGCTGGGAAGCAGCACCCAGTGGCCTGGGACGTTGTGCAGGAATAACCTTTCTTATTTTAAGAGGCTGTGGATGGGTTGGAGCTTCTGGATGTCATTGTTTTTATGGACAAGCTTCCCAAAAATAAGTTTCAACTCTCCTTTAGTGATAAAATAAATGCTGATTCATTTCTATGGATTCCAACTAAGCTGCATCTGGAGGTCTGACCATGACTAAGATTATCTAAAAGGTAAGACAGAGGCAAGGTTGCTCTTGGGAGTTAATGATTAGCTCATTAACGATTGTCCAACATATCATTAATAAGAAAGGAAAAGGGGATCTGAGGGACAGAGCTTGTTACCTGTGCCTGGAGGTCAAAGGTGAGCATGGAGAAGCAGAGGTTGAGCATGAAGTACTGGGCCTGGAGGCTCTCCAGGGCTCCCCCCACCCGGAATGCCATCATGCCCTGGCTCTGGATGAGCAGGATGGCACAGACCACGTCGAAGGAGCCAACCAGCAGGATGAGCACAAAGCGAGCCTGGGCGGGGAGACAAGCACAGGGACAGTCTGGCACCTTCCAGCTGGAAATAAAAGAGTGAGGGAATAAAGAAACCAGGCTGCCCATGCAGACAAACTGGTTCTAAGCCTCCTGTTGGCATAAACCAACTGGTGGGACCCTTCCCAAGCAATTCCAGTGGGTTATCCCAAAAGCTGGACTTGTTCAGTTCCAGGGAAAGCACGTTGGTCTGGGTTGTATTTGCTTTGGTGGCACTCACACCAAACCTCTGCTGCTTTCAAGGGAGCTGAAGTGGCAAATCACCCTTCAGAATTACATTGACATGAGGATATTTATACTACCAATTATTCTGGAGTTACAGTAACTCAACTTACCATTAGAGTAGTAAAAAAAAAGTTCTTAATAATTCTTTTCCCAGCTTCCACACCAGGCTTTACTTTGAGCTTCTTGTTTAATACATAAACTGATAACTTGGCTGCACACCCTAAAGTGACTGTATCCCTTTGGTGCCTGTTCCTTATTGACCCAAACTACCCACTTTGCTGCAGATAAGGCTGTTTACCTAAATGTACAATTGATAGATAAACTGAAATGGCAAATTCTCCTTTGCTCTACCTTCCTTGTTTAGTTGCCATCTCTCCTATTGAAGAATAATTTTTGGGTGACTTCACAGCAAGGAACTTCCTTCTCCCTTTTGTGATATATGACAAAAAGGAAGGAATGATAAAAAGGAAGGACTTCTGGAAAGCACAGCAAAGGAAGTTTAGCTACAGATCTCAGTAAGGCATAGAATACAATCTGTGTATTAAGTTTAATTGCTATGAAATGCAAACAAGACAATCTGGAATGGCAGTATCTCCCCTAATTTGTTGTCTTTCTGTTTCCCTGCAGCAGGTTCCCATAAATGCCATAAAAACACAAGGCTGCATTTGTGGAACACCAATGGCTGTGTCCTTACTTATGGACTTGAGATTCCAGTTCTGTCCATAGACTAAATTTATGGCACTTTAGGCCAAACATTTCATGGATGAAAATCTGCAGCAGAGCAGGCAAAGTGAAGGGTGTCCTGCAGCAATCCCATGCAATCTTTTGCTATTTGTTACTTTCAGATTCTGCCACAAAGAAACTCAAAGAACAGCCCAGAGAGCAGATTGGCAGTTGTGGATGTGCAGACTTTGCTGTTCCACGGAATCCTTTCAGCCTGGAAAGCCTATCTGTGCCCTCATCACAGATACCTCACCTTTCCAATCACAGATATTCAAACCCAAGATGCAGAGAAAGGCAAAAATCAATCAAAAAGCAGGAGACTAACCAGGAGCTTTGGCTTTTGCTCAGCAGGGAGGACTGTGAAGTTGGTGATGGAGCGGAGCATCACCAGCAGGATGGACAGCACGAACACCACGAGCTCCTGGCGGTTCTCCTGCAGGATGCCCCGGGTCACGTAGTACACACAGAACACTGGGGGAGAAGGCAAAGTCACTCCCAGGGAGCACAGACTGAGCACAGGGAAACTCTGGAGTCTTCTGCATCCAGGGGACAAAGTGGAAAGATCAAAACCAGGTACCTGAGGCTCCTCAGCTGAGAAGTGTCTTTATTCTCACCGAGGAGCCTGAACTAAATACTGTCCCCAAGAAACGAAATTACTAGTTAAGAGTTTAAAATTCCTTGTGAAGCAACACTTTGAAAATGGCAATATTTCAGCCATCCAAACTGGCAGCTGGGCACTGCTGATCTATTAACACTACACTGATTTAGTCCAATTACATATTTGAATTAAATGAAATATCATTTTTATTACAGAACTGACATTTTCCCAGGGAGAACAGTTCAGGTGACCAACAAGCAGTTTCCTACTCACACACACCCCCCTACAGTGTGCTCTGACCATTGCACATGGTTTGTGTGTTGAACTGAACTTGGACAGGCTGCACTCACTTTGCTTTTGTTGTGGAAATTTTGGAACACTCCACCTTGCAAAATAACTGGCAAGCTCTGGGTTCTGCTTTTATAAAATACATCCAGCCCCCAGTGACCTGTGGTGTGAACTCTGTGCTCTTTTGGCAAAGCTTAAATGAGGAAAAGGCTTTGGTTTTTAACAGGATGCTCCTGCAAACACTGGTGAATTCTCACCACAGCCAAAGTAACAAGAGATTTCTTTTTCCACGGTGCTGCTTCCTGCATTCCACATGTGAAATCCCCCACATTGGCAAGGCTGGGACATGGAGACAGCATTGCCCAAACCTTCAATGGAACACAGTAACTTCAGTCCCTAAAAATCCTTCAGAGACTGAACTTCCTTTTTCTCTGCTGTTAAGGGGGAGTGAGAAGGTGGAAAATGAGCCACAAATTACAAAGTGAGTCATGGCATTTTTGGACATGCTCATGACCTCAGGAAGACCTCAAAGACTTCAGACAGTATTTCCTTGTTATGCAAATTCAGCTGCTAAATGAAAAGAAATTTGTACAAATAATTTGAAAATGAACTATTTTGTAGGCATTAAGCTTTTTGCAGAGATGGCATATGCACATTTCTGAAATACAGGACACCCCTTGGTCTTGTGGGTGAAGATTTTTCAACAAACTAAATCTCAACACCCTTTAAATTAAATATCTCATGGTAAATCCAAGAGATTGTTACAGCCAGGGCATCTCTTCTTCTTTAAAGAAATTCCTGTTCTGTCAGTCTTTGTCTACCATATAGGAAACATGGTTTTGGGGAAAATTAGCTGGGCAAGAACAGTTTCCACTTCCCCAGGCATTATTTTTTATTTATTATTTATTATGAAGGTTCTTCAGGCTGTTCTAACATTGCAGCTTCTGTTGGGATGCTGAATCCCGTGTGAAAAGCTGAAACCAGAGGTTTGGAATTCATGTATTGCTTGGATTTTTCTAATTATAGAATCTGGAACAAAGCTCTTGTCTTTGTTCCCTCTGGGTGAGAGCTGGGAGGCAGAGACTGTGTTACACCCACAGTCTCTCCTTTTTCACACTGTTTTGGCAGCCAAGAACTGCAAAAGCCACTTCCTCAAATAGTTTATAATTTTCATGTTCATTTCGATTTAATGCAAATGGACCCAAGAATATGAAAATAAGTTTCTATTGAAGATCTAATTGGAGATATCCAAGGAAGTTTGGATCTTTCTTCCAGTGGGGGGAAAAACATTAGACAAAAAGAGAGATTTTTTAAAAAAATGAAGTCCTTATTTTAATAAAATATTTCAGGTGAAGCAACATCCTTGCAGGAACTTAACACTGAGAGATGACTTCATATTTCCTTGTTTCAGATCACACATTAAAATGGGAACTGGAGGCTGAACATTCAGTATCTCTTACATAAGAAACTTCAGTTGCTGCTTAATTGTACCTTGGGAAAAAAATGCATTTGTTTCAAAATCCAAGCAGTTTCTTACCAACTCCAACCAACTGAATAAAGGAAATGGTGAAATCCTCCTCGGTCTGCCGGACCAGAGTCTCTATGGTCAGCCCTATGACACTCAGCAGAGACAAAATAGTGACACAGAAGTAGATCTTGACAGGAAAGGAGAGCTCTGAGCATGGCTTTATCTGGAAAGGAAGAACACATTTAACACATAATGCAGAATAAACTCCTTGCTGTTCCTGAAAAATGCATCAAGGTGAGTTGGGTAAATGAGACAGTGCAGAGTTTTCCTTGGGAAAAGGAAGGGAAACTCTCCAATTGAACTGAAACTCCAGAATTGCTGAGGAAGGGAGAAGTTTGATGTTATTGCATAATTAATCTCAGCCTAGATTGTCCTGATTTATACCTACAGCCTTTCTGCTTTTCTCAGTGCCTCCCAAAGGTCATGGTATTCCACCTGCTGACATGGACATTGCCAGTGCCCTCTATGTTGGAACATAGAGATGACCAGCAGGAAACATTCCCAGACTTTTAGTTTCAGACAATTTTAAAGACAGGGTCAGCATTCTCAGTAAGGGGAGCTCCTTATTCCCTTTTACTAAAACTCCAGGTGAAGCAACATCCTTGCAGGAACTTAACACAGAGAGAGGACTTCACATCACCTCCTTTCAGATCCCACTGTGTGTGTTTCTTGCAGGTGCTTTGAAACCAACCACAACTCATTGTGAGGATGGTGAAGGATGTCCCACTCTGCACTGGGGCAGCTTCACCTCCAGGGCTCGGGACAGTTTTGGGCACCACAGTTTAAAAAAAAAAAAAAAAGATCTAAAGCACTTAGAGAGCATCCAAAGGAGGGACAGGGAGATGGTGAAGGGTCTGGAGGGGCCATATGAGGGCACTGGGTTTGTTCAGCCTGGAGGAGACTGAGGGGAGAGCTCAGGGGTCTCAGCTCCTCCAGAGGGGCAGCTCCAATCTCTGCTCTGTGTGACAGGGACAGGACCTGAGGGAGCAGCTGGAGCTTTGCCAGGGCAGGGTTAGGTTGGGTATCAGGGAAAGCCTCTTCCCCCAGAGGGTGGTGGGCACTGCCCAGGCTCCCCAGGGCAGTGGGCACAGCCCCAAAGCTGCCAGAGCTCCAGGAGCATTTGGACAACGCTCTGAGGGACAGGGTGGGATTGTTGGGGTGTCTCTGCAGTGCTCTGGGTTGGATTCCATGACCCTGTGGCTGCCACCCAGCTCATCCCATAATCCTGTGTCTCCGTGCCACGTTCTGTGACAAGCCTTGGAGTGGGGACACCTGAACTCCCTGGTCCACCTGCCTTTGGACACGGGTTTGAGGCAGGTTCTTCCATCCCTCCTAGCAGGGCAATGACGGGGACACGGGCAACCTGTCCCCGGGAGGGGCAAACTCCACGGAGGGAACAACTCCGAGGAGATACCGGCGGGACTGGGGAGGCACCGGGGGATGCGCTGAGCCCCGGGAAGGGAAGGACCGCGGTTCCCGCGGGGTGTCGATACTCACGGGCCCGCAGGGCGTGGGGATGAGCTGCCGGTGCCGCGGGGTGAGGTTGGGCAGGGTCGGCCCCGCCGGGGCCGCGGAGCCGCTGCGGGGACAGAGCGGGACGGTCAGCGGAGTGCACCCCGCGCCCCTCCCCATCCCCATCCCCATCCCCATCCCCACCGCATCTCCATCCCCATCCCCATCCGCATCTCCATCCCCACCGCATCCCCCCCCGGACACGGCGGGTGGGCGCGCCCGTACCTGCCGTCCATGGCCGGGAGCGGGACCTACATCTGTGCGGAGCAGCTGCGGGAGCGGGACCTGCGCGTGTGCGGAGCAGCTGCGGGAGAGAAACCTGCCTGTGTGCGGATGGGCTGCGGGAGCGGAACCTACGCGTGTGCGGAGCGGCTCCGGGAGCAGGACCTACATCTGTGCCGAGGGGCTGCGGGAGCGGGACCTGCCTGTGTGTGGAGGGGCTCCCGCATCGCTTCCGGGGGCCGCCCCGCGCGTCACTTCCCCGGCACGGGCAGGACGAGCTCCCGCGGGTCCCTCCCGGGCGGAGCATCCCCAGCCGCCCCCGCGGGGCTGCGGCGAGCGCGGCCCATGGAGGGCTCGGCGCGGCGGGGGCTCGGTGCGGGTCTGACTGTGCGTGTCCCCCTGTGACCTACCCACCCACCCACCCACCCACCCACCCACTGCGCTCCCTTTTGCCCTTCGGGTTCTTTATTTCCTCGTGGTTTCGGTAAAATGGCCTCTCGCGAACGCGCGCGGCGACAAAGGGACGCGCCCGGGGCTCTTCTCCGCCCCGCGGGGACGATGCGCGGCCGGACCCGCCTCCCCGCCGGTGCCCCGGGCACGGCGAGGGAAGGGAAGGGATGGGTGGCCGCATCCCGGGGAGCCGCACCCCGGTTGTACCGGAGCCACGGGAGCGCCTCGGCGGCGTGCGGGGACCCCCCAGGTGCCGGCCGGGATGCGGCGAAGGGAGGGCGGGCAGGGAAGGGAAGGAGGGAGGGAGCCGATGGAGAGGAGGGTCCCCGGTCGGCCCTGGGCGGGGGAATGTCGGTGCTGGAGGGCCCGGAGGTGCCGGGAAAGGCCGCGGGGCAGCTCCGCTCCCGCGCGGGGGATGCTCGGAATGCTCCGGGCGCTGCGGGAAACGGGAATGCGGGCGGGAATTGCCTTCGTGGAGCTGGCCCGGAATGCGGAGGGAAAGCTCTGGGAGTGGGTGACCAGGAATAGAGTTGGAATTCGAGGAAGTCTTAAGCAATTTCCATCTTTCGGCGTCTTCTCTGCACGGGAGCTGTTACAGCTTTGCTATTGTGTTTTATAGCCTGTGTTTATAACATCGTTACCACGGCGGGAAACTCTGTTAATATTCCCAATTCGCTGAATTCTGTGCTCCTGGGGGCACTGTTTGGGTGACCTCTTGTGTAATAGGTGAAGGGTCATGGACACAAATCTCTTTTTTCACTGTCTGCTCAGCTTTAGTTTCTCAAACACGTGCAACATATTTGAGCTTCAGTTTTTCTTGAGTAAAGCTGAGCTGATGAAGTTCTTTGGGGATGTGTTTTCCACTTTATACAACATTGTTACTGGTGGTGGAGTTAAAGGTTGGAGGGGATACAAGGAGGGGAGGAAAAGGCACTGCTGGTTCCACTGAGCTGCAGGACTGAGGCTTGTGTGGAATCCAAGAGAAACAACTGCCAACCACTGCCACGTTTTCAGCTGTTGGTAAACATCAGCTGCTGGTTGGCCTTGAGGGAGGGAGACTGAATTAGTTCCAGATGGAGAACTCTTTCAGCCCATTTAGACTTTCCAGATGATTTAAGCCAGCAGGTCAGTAATTTAGGGGAGTTGTTCTGTTCTTCTTTGCTGTTGTGCTTCCTGCCATGTGTGGAATCTGTGATATCAAAGCTGATATCCCAGCACTGGGAGTCTCATTGTGCTTAATTGCTTGGGTTTGTAATTGAGATGTATAAACAGACAAGATGTTTAAAATCTGGGATAACTATTTGAAATTAGAGGGGCATTTTTTTAAAGACCTGAAAAAGGAGGAGGAGTCAAGAATCCATTTTTCTTGACAAATTCTCTTGGAGAATGTGTCTCCTCCTCCCAAGTTTTGTGTTGATTTGGGTTAGCACAAGCCCAGAGTTTAACACAAGTCCAGGGTTTAACACGAGTGTTGGAGGGAGGATCTCATACCTTGGTTTGCTGCTATCACGATTTCCTGGGAATATGGGAAGAGATAAGAGAACAGGGATGGAAATCTTCAGTCCTTGGCTGTAACAGCAGAACTGGAGAATGTGAGGAATGGAAAATTTCACTGTAAAGCAGCTGCTCTGTAGGATATCAAGACTGACACGAGACATTTAACTCTTTAGTACCTCTTTATGATTTATTTGAGATGCCACATTGGGCATTAAAAAAGCATGAAGAAAATAATGTGTCCTGTTCACCCATTCACACACTCCCAAAATCAGGGCAGGTGCAGCAGCTCTTGTTACAACTCTTGTACTTCCCTTGCCATTGAATATTTGTTGTGCACTGTAGTCCTATGATCTCATTTCAGATGGCCAGTGATGAACTTCCCCGAGAACAATTCCTTTTTAATTCTATAAGGCCCATGGGCTTGTCTGTCCAGCAAATGTCCTTCTGGAAAAAAGCATTTAAAATGTAATTATTTCCCTCAGTGTTTGCTCACTGAGGAGCAGAAGATCTCCAGTCCCTTGTTTCATCCTCATCTGATTCATCCAATTTTCATTTGCTCAAAAGTCACAGGCTGCAAAATTAAAAGGAATAAACTCAGTGTGTTTTGATGTTGCAGAGCAGCTGCTGAGGTGCAATTTCTTTTTCTCACCACAGACTTTGAACCAGGGAGTGAAATGGTGTTGGCTGATCCTGCCTGACTGGGGAGGGATGAAGGTCACAGGGGGTTTGTTGTTCTCTCCACTCTGCTACTGTAATTTGCCACATTTTGTGTCATTTTGCTCTGGTTGCAAATAATTTAATGCCTTTTTTTCTGTCAGGCCTGTTAAAAAAGGTTTTAAGAATTCCTGCAGGTATTAATATTGAATTGCAAGGTACAGCAGGTCTGAATGGCAAAATAAATAATGTTGCATAAGTAATTAAATAGAGAACAAGTCTGTTTGGAAAGCTTTTGGACATATTTTCCTAATTTTCCCCCCCAGATTTCATATTTACCAGCCTAACTGTGTTTGTGATTATTGGGAGTTACAGTCCTTGACTACTGATTGCTTATTTGACTGGGGTTGATAATGAGTTAATTAGCACTAAGGGCACAGGCTCCTGCCTGCATTTGCTGGTTGGGGAGATTTTTCTGTGGAAAGGTTAAAGACCTTAAACTGAGATCAAAGACACTGGAGAATCTGGAAGAGGAGTGGGTTAGGAGTGGAAAGGCTGATGTGCTTTAGAGCAGAAGGAACTTAAACACACCGAGTCTGGTGTGTGTTTGTGCACGTGCTATTTTAGAGTTAAAAACCCTCCCTTAGATAAGTTCTTGGTGCTTAATCTTGGTATCATGACATGAGGGGTTCAAAATCCAGTCTGAAAAGCTACACAAGTCTTTTGATCTTTGATAAAGTGCAGGAGAAATGTGGTATCTCTGCTGCATTAGGAATTTGAAATGCCATTACATTCAGAGCTCCACCTTTTTCCTTCTTTCCCTCATTCTTAGGCAGAAAACACGGGACAGGCCACATGAAGAGTGTGGAGTTCATTTTTATTCAAGATGTTCTTTGGAGGACCAAGCACAACTTTCCAGGCCATGGGAGATGAAACATTAATCACATGATATTTGTGTTCAGCCAAGAGCTGATTCGTGCTGAGGACAAACATTAATTCCTTGACGTCACCATGTCCTCCGTGACGAGTGCCCAGACCCCGGAGGCACCGAGTCCTCCCAGCCTGGAGGAGAAGTCAAAGGGAAAGCCACTCTTCCCCCTGGGCTCCCTCCTTGCTGCCAGGAGTGAGAAGCTGGTGCTGGCTCGCAGTGACAGCGTGCCCGAGGAGAACGTCCTCAAGATCACCATCACCGAGACCACGGTCATCGAGTCCGACCTGGGCATCTGGAGCTCCCATGCTCTCATCTACCTCACCCTGTGGTTCTTCTTCAGCTTTTGCACTCTTTTTCTTAACAAATACATCCTCTCCTTGCTGGAAGGGGAGCCCAGCATGTTAGGTATGCCTTTGCTTTGCACTTGAAGCCCAGGAAGATGTTTCTGTGACAGATATTCTGCTGGAAGAGGGGTGGGATTGTTGGGATCCTGTGCAGGGCCAGGAGCTGGACTGGGTGGTACTTGGGGGATCCAACTCAGGATATTCTGTGGTTTGACAACACCAGATCCTCCTGTGTAAAGCTGAGGGACAAAATCATAGAATCAGAATCGATTGGGTTGGAAAAGACCTCCGAGATCATCAAGTCCAACCCTTGGGCCAACTCCAGTCCCTTTACCAGA
>JAWWEV010000056.1:5015444-5025666 GCA_035583235.1 Hafferia zeledoni
GTTCCAGTTTTGGTTTAGGGCTATTATGGAAATCAACTCAAATATAAAATAATAAAATAGGGATCTTTTCCAGATGGAGAAAAGAGGAAATAACTCACAGTCTGACAGTACCTGTCACCTGCCTGAGTTTATTCATGTCCTGTGTTTTAGGGGAGAAGAAGATGATTCCTTGGCTATAAAACCACCACAGCAAATGTCCAGGAAAGAGAAAACCCACCATAGGAAGGATGAGAAGAGGAAAGAGAAACGCAGGCACCGAAGTCACTCTGCAGAAGGTGGTTGTTGCTGCTCTTGGAAGCTTCTGGTTTCTGGGAGCTTCCCAAGGGGAGGCCAGAGAGGCTCCATGTAGAGTAAATAACTAGAGACTAAAGAAAACCTGTCAGGTGGATAGGACAAGGAATTTAAACTTCTGTTATTTCTTTGCCTGTGTTTAATGCCCTTATGGGAATGACAGGGATATAAATGTGGTCGAGGGGACAGAAACCACTTTGGGACAGGGACACTGAGTTCACTTTTGCTCCTTCAAGTCATTGAGTGAGTGGGCTGAGCTCTGATCTTTGTACCTGCCTGCAAAGGAAAAAATACCCTTTCTAGAAACATTCCCATTGACTTCCTGCTACTAACAGCATGCAAGTATTTGTGCAAGATCTTATAATCTTTGGATTCTCCAACCCCCTTCCAAACCAGGATTTCCCCACTGAGAAAAAGCCAGGGAACATGGAAATAGGTTCCCGTAGGTCTCATCCTCTCTAGCTTTGCTTTGCAAGAACAGGAGCACTGAATACTTTACCTTGTAACACTCCAAAATGACCTTTTGTTTGTTTAGGGAAACATGCCAGAGTGAAAGAGAAAGAACGGGAGCATGAGCGTAGGAAGAGACATAGAGAAGAGCAGGATAAAGCCCGTCGTGAATGGGAGAGACAGAAACGGAGAGAGATGGCAAGGGAGCATTCCAGGAGGGAGAGGTACAGCTATCCCTGCCTCCCCTGTGCCACCCAGCAGAGACATGAACAGCTGCCTCCTCTATAATCTATCTCTAACCATTGCTCTGAAAGGACAGAAAAATCCAGATGAAAACTTGCCTGGTGCCAGTGCTGTATTCCTGGGAATGTGGTGTCTAATGGAACGGGTTCTTGACTGTAATTACCCTTTAAGTGTTTCATTGCAAGGGACATTCTCAGGTGAATTCACGGCCAGTGTTTCACTGTAAGGTTGGACTTGGTCTTAGAAGTCTTTTCCAACCTAAATTATTCTGTGAAAAAAGGTGGCAAACTGGATTTGTATATTAGGGGGATTAATGACCTTAACTTGCTTAATTTCTGTTGAAATCCTGACAAAGGTGCAGAACTCGTGGCCTTGGTCTTTGAAACGTGTTTTTTAACCCTGATGCTCAACCAGTGGCATTAACAATGAAGCTGAGCTCTGTGGTTTGTTACAGCAAACCACTTTTCCTTCACTCCACGAGCTGAATTTGTAACAAACACTAAATACTTTCCAGGGATCGTCTGGAGCAACTGGAGAGAGAAAGGGAGAGGAAGATCCGAGAGCAGCAGAAGGAGCAGCGGGAGCAGAAGGAGCGGGAAAGGCGAGCGGAGGAAAGGCGGAAGGAGCGGGAAGCGCGGCGAGAAGGTGACTGTCTCTGCATCAGTGGTGGTCACACTGACGAGCAGTTTACTCCCTGCTGACACAGGGGTGGAAGGGAGGGGTGGGAAGCCTTCTTTGCTTAGGGCAGTGCTAGAATTTAAAAAAAAAAAAAAAAAGTGGGGAGGCCTCTGCATGGGAGGGAACAGGAAATCTGAGTTCTCGTGGGGAATAAAACAAGGTTATGATGTTACTGCCTTCAGTATCCTGGCAGGTTGATTAGTCAGTGAGTCTGTCCTCTCTGTCAGGCTGGTTTCCCATAGAAACAAGAATTCTGGAAGTTGATACTGTCTCTGTATCCATCGTGATCCCAGTTGCTTCTCAACTCTCTGGCTGAGTCTAATCCAATTTGAGAGAGATTGAAAGCTCAAAATTCAGTGTTTAAAGGGTTTGGGGAAATAAATTTAAAGCCACTGCAGAGGGAGGGAGAGGTAATGTGAGTACTCCAGCCATGGAAAATGTAGTGGGAGGCAGGGGGGGAAGATGTGGTAACTGAGCAGTTGAGCTTCTCCACGTGAAATTCACCCTGCACAGCATGTCAGGTCCTTGCAATCCAGATTCAGATCATCTTTGGTTAAGAATTTCTGTTCCAGCTTTCAGACGTAAAAATCAGAGCCTATTCAAGTGACAAAGATTGCTCAAGAGTAGCAGAACAAACCATATTTTTTGCTTTTCTTTCTAGCTCAGCTCATACCAAACAGCTCCTTTTTGTGTTTGGCTTTATGCTGATATTGCTCAATCTATGTAGCCTTTCATTTAAATGGTTTTATTGCTCTAAATGTTCTGTCAGCTCCTTCTAAACCTCAGCTGGTTTCATTCTTTTGCAAATCTTCCACTGCTTTCTCTGGCATTGATGCTTTAGTGTCAGGCTGTTTACTGTGTAGCACACAGGGCATCTTGTTTCTGTTTCCCAAGTGTGGCAGCAGCTTCCTCCAAGTAGCACAAACCATAAATTATTTGAGGTAAATCCCAGTCCTTCATTCTCCCACATACAGTTGAGCTCCACTCCCCCCCATTACCCTTTAGTTTGTAAAGAAAAATGACAGGGATTCAAAGCACGTGGCTGTGGCAGCCAGGAACATTCTCATTAGGGCAGGAAGGTGTAACAATTTCTTGTGGTTTTGTTTTCCCTAGTTTCTGCACACCATAGAACAGTGAGGGAAGAATATGGAGACAAAGTAAAAATGAGACCCTGGAGTCGCAGCCCTTTACGCCAGCAGAGAGAGAAGCTTGAGCAAGGAGAGAGCAGGAAACCAGGTAGAATCTGCCACTCTCCAATGTCTTTGCCTGGGGGCAGCAGGAGCTGGGCTGGGGTAGTGTTTAATTTTCTGTATTAAACACATATCCCAGGCACTCAGTTAAAATCCACCTCAGCCACGGTGGCATAACCCTGGAATACTCCTAAACATCTGTGCTGTTTTCTAAAGCAATGCTGGTTTTGCAGGAATTGTGCCAAGTTGAATGAGGAGTAGTTTAAAAAAGTTTCAAAGTGAGTAACTTCATTCAGTGGTGAAAGAAGCAGCTGACTGAATTTTTAAAATCTTGGAGTTTAATTTCCTTGGAGATTAAAAAGGATGGATTTGTTGTTAGGAGCTAAGCTACCTTAAAGAGTTACTTTACAGGCATCAATGTAGTTTAAGCTTCACTGATATTGTCATCTTGTAGAAGCAAATAAATGCTCAAAGCAGTGTTCTGGTTAGATGGGGAAGTTTGATTTGCAAGCCAGAAAATGCTCCTTCCTGTGCCTGGAAGGTTCTAACTGGGGGTAGAAAATGTGCACAATTGACATAAAAATGTCTTTGAAGAAGAAAAGCTGTGTCTGCCCTGTTAACATGTGCAGCTGTGAAAATAAGTGTATCCATTTAAAGCAAGCTGGTAGCAGAATGGGATCAGCTGGAATTCCAGGTGGAGGCAGCAAGTCCTTGGAAACTCCTGCCTAATCAACCCCCAGTGATTGACAGGTGCTGTTTCCTGGGGAGCAGAGTCTGCACTGGAGCACTGACAGTGACCACATTTGTACACACAGTAGGACATCTTGTTACCATGGCACTTTTTTCCTTTTTTTTTTTTTAATTAATTTTAGGATTACATCATGTTTAAAACCCAAAAAGTCGACGTTCCCTATTTTTGGCAGTTGATCCTGCACCAGTTGATCCTGCAGACTTTTTCTGTAATTCAGTAAAGCTGTTTGTCATTGAGCAGAGTGTGGAATGATTTTTTTTTTAAGTGCTCTGAATTTCCAGTACAGAATGTCCAGCACTGATTTGATGCCAGCTGAAAGTGCAGCAGGTACATGGATACTCAGAGTTTTACCAGTGATACTCAGTCAGCATCTCTTGTTCATTTTTGTGGTTTCAGCAGTGAAAGAAGAGAAACCAGAAGAGAGAGATCCTCTTTCAGACTTACAAGACATCAGTGACAGTGAGAGGAAAACCAGCTCAGCAGAGTCTTCATCAGGTGATTGAATGAGTTTAGTAGATGTAATTAATTGTACAGATGTAATTAATTTCTCTGCTGTTGTCAGTGTGTGCCAGCTTAGTTCTGTGTTTGATTATTCCTGAACAGAATCTGGATCAGGCTCAGAAGAGGAGGAAGAAGAGTCCAGCAGTGAAGGCTCTGAGGAAGAAGGAGAGGAAGAGGAAGAGGAGGAGGAGGAGGAGACAGGGAGCAATTCTGAGGAGGTGTCTGAGCAATCAGCAGGTGAGGAGCACAAAGCAGGGCCTGGCATGGGGTGTGGTGACTTGTTTTTCATTCTGTGTTGTTTTATTTGAACATTTTCCTTTTCTCCTAGTCTAGGCTAGGCTGAGACCTCACAGGTCAAGATAACTAGAAAGAAAAATCCCAAGTACAAGTCAAATTCTATCCTTTTGTATAGAGGTAATACCAATTCTTCATCTAAGAAGCAGATCAGAAACCTGAAAGCCACTTTTGTCCTCCCTGACTGGTGTAAGGCCAACAAATGAAGTGTTCTTCTAACACACCAAATCTTCTGTAGAGAACAGTTTGGCACTTCTGTGGGGGGTGGGGAAATACAAATGCCTCTGGGATTTTGAATTAATTGCAGACTTCAGAGCTTTTTTTCATGCCAGTCCAACTAAATGAACATAATAACAAAAAGTTCAGTAAAGAAGTCTGGATACAGGCATTGTGGTCATTAATTAGTAAAGAAAAGGCATAAAAGCATGCTCTGATGGCTGGATATTTTTCTTTAAAATCAATTACAATTAATAATCAAATATTCATAAGCTTCCTGACTTAATTTATTCACCTACTCCCATCCCCAATAAATTGGTGAGAGTTGTGTTCCTTGTTGGGAGCATTTGCTGTCCAAGTGAAACAGAAGTGCTTGGACACTACCAGCCAGTGGAGAGATGAGGTAGAAAGGCATTTCCAGCAGAGATTTGCCTCCCAGGGAGCTGCAGAAATGTGGAGTTCATTCAGCTGAACTTGATTCTGTTTTGCAGAAGAGGTGAGCGAAGAGGAAATGAGTGAAGAGGAGGAACGGGAGAATGGAAACCACATCCCAGTTGGTACAATGCAAATACTGACTATTTTGGCAGCCAAATAAATCTATTTCTACAAATATTTTACATATTTAAAATGCAGTTCCTGTTGCAGTTTTGCCACCATTCTGAAGCATCATATACTTGGCATTTTAAGGGTATTCTCATGTCAGAATCAGAAACTCCTTCAAATCTGTTCCAAGACTAGAGGCAATCAGATCCCAGTCTCATGAGCTGATGTTTCCTTCTGTTTCATTTTGAGTCTCTTGTCCTGTCTTCTCATCAAAAATGAGAATTAGACATCCTGGGTCAGCTTTCTCTTTCATTCCAGTGTAAAGATTTATTTTCTGCCCTGCTGTATTTAACACTGGAATTGTATATCCATGACTGTAAAGGAGTTCTTGAGGGCGTCACCTCTGCACAGAGGGGAAATTGAGCTTCTCATGCAATGATCAGTGTCTGACTGCCCTTATTTGGCTAAATCTGAATGCAGTTGTTCCAAACAGCTCCTCTTTCCACGACTGATTCTGACTTTTAAAGTTACAGAGTCGAGGTTTGACCGGGATTCGGCGGGAAGTGAAGCAGAGGAGGAGGAGGCAGGGGAGGGATCCCCTCACTCCAATGCCATGACAGAAGGGGATTATATTCCTGACTCACCAGCCTCCTCTCCCATTGAGCTGAAACAGGAGCTGCCCAAGTACCTTCCTGCACTTCAGGTAGGGGCTCACCCCTTTAAATGTAGACAAGAATGTAAAAATGTAATTGATACTCTGCTATTCTGGGTGTTGCTGCCTGAAAATAGATCCTTGTGAGAGAGTAGCTCTGTTATAGTGAATAGAAACTGATGGGGGGATTGTTATGTAACCAACAGCAAAGTCTAGAAATATGAATAAAAATCAGATTTTTATTAATTGAATTATGTGAAAGGTATCAGTGGAAGGTGCTGAGTTGCTGCCTTTGCCATTGGGGCAGAAATTTCAGATTATTCCGTGCAAAAGTGAATGAGTGAAGATTTAATGAAACCATTTAGTTAATCTGCTGAAACACAGAGTTCCTTTAGAAATTCTATAAAAAATAACCCCCAGAGATGTCCTCCTCATGTGGTGCAGCCATAGGGATGAATTCTCTTGGTAAGTTTTAACTATTCCTGCAAAGTTTGCTGGGTGTCTGTTTAAAAACCCAAGCAAACCCTTCCCCAGGAGGAAATCCTGTCCCTCTGTTTTCCAGGGATGTCGCAGCGTGGAGGAGTTTCAGTGTTTGAACAGGATTGAAGAAGGAACATATGGGGTGGTGTACAGAGCAAAGGACAAGAAGACTGGTTGGTATCACTTTTTACCTTCAGGGGATTTAGGGCTGTACCTGTGTGCAAATTATGGTTGTGCATTTTTCATTGAGGGGCAAAATCCATTTAAAATACTTCTTTTCCAGCAAACAGGTAATTTTCAAGGCAAAACATAGCACAGTAAATGAAATATTAAATAAATCAGTGTCAGGACAGTGGGAGAGCCCTTAATGTGTATTTATTAGCTGTGTGATGGGAAATGTGTTTTCTTTGCAGATGAAATTGTGGCTCTGAAGCGACTGAAAATGGAAAAGGAAAAGGAAGGCTTTCCCATTACTTCTCTCAGAGAAATAAATACTATTCTGAAAGCACAGCACCTAAATATTGTCACTGTCAGAGTAAGGCTACAATCTTTTATACCAAAAGTATTTTTGTTCTTGAAACATTATTGCCTTTAGCTTTTAAATCCCTGGTAAAATGTTAGCAATCCTTGCAGAGCTTGTTTCTGTGACAGTTGTGTGCTGCTCATAAGACTGTATAGGCATTACTTGTCCACATAATCTGATGTTCTGCAAAAACAAGATGGGGTTTTTTAATAGAAAATTACATTTTCTATGGATTTTACCACTGGCAGCCTCCATAATCTTGCCAAGATCAATTTAACAAATTGACTTTGGGTGCTTCGTAAATGCCATGTGCTGGTTTTGATCATCTGTTTCTGTGTTGCAGGAAATAGTTGTGGGCAGTAACATGGATAAAATCTATATTGTAATGAACTATGTAGAACACGACCTCAAGAGCCTGATGGAAACAATGAAACAGCCCTTCCTGCCAGGTACTGTTTGCCACAGTCTCCTAAAATCCTCCAGACTGGCCAACACAAATGTCTTTGGACTGTGCTGACATCATAGAATGGCTTTGTACAATCACATGTGTGGCTGTGGAGTGTCCCATGTTCCTTGGAGCAGACACTTCCCTTGCATTTTCTGTTTACTCTGTAAAAACTGACACAATTAAGGTTGGGTGGTGGCTGGGAGTGCTGATATTCCTGGGGATACCCAGCTGGTGAATCCAGTTTGTGTGCTTGGGGTGGAACTGAGAGAGTTTCCCCCTGTGCTAAACTGGGAAAGAACACTGGGCTTTAATTTTGGCTGCTTCCTATGAGAGGCAATAATTTCTGAGCATCATTTGGGTGATTCCAGCTCTCCAAATGGAATTTGCTTTATTGGCAGCTCTGTGGGTTTAGCTGCTCTTGCTCTGTGACATATTTTTATGGTGCAGGTTATCCTGTGCTTTTAACTTGACCCTCCTTCCTGCCCCCTCCCCTGTTCTCCAAATGAAACCCAAATTAAAGGTAGATTTATTTTCATACATGCATTTGGCTTCTTTTTATCCTTCCAGGTGAAGTGAAAACCTTGATGATTCAGTTACTGCGAGGGGTCAAACACCTGCACGACAACTGGATCCTTCACAGGGACCTGAAAACTTCCAACCTGTTGCTCAGTCATTCAGGCATTTTAAAAGTAAGAATCACTTGGGAAATACCACACTTGGGAAAAATTTATGCTACAGAATTACTCTGTGTTAAAATCATGCCAAGAGCTGAGAAACTCTGTGTTGTGTGTAGCTGTTTCCAAGGGCTGAAGCCACACAGTGGCCAACATGGCACTGACAGTGAGTGGTCAGTGCTGGAAATGTTTCTAATTGCCATTTATTTTCCTTTCAGGTTGGAGATTTTGGACTGGCCAGGGAATATGGGTCTCCCCTGAAGCCCTACACCCCTGTGGTGGTGACTCTGTGGTACAGGGCTCCAGAGCTGCTGCTTGGAGCCAAGGTGTGTTCTCCCCTTCAGCCTGCTTGGTTCTTTGTATTGATCCAGAGCTGGCAATTCTGAATATTCAGATTTATTTCTCCTACTGACACAGCTAAAAACCTGCCCTGTTCCCCAGACAGAGGGTGGGTGACAGGTGGAGTGTTTCTCCTTTGCAGTGCTGGTGTGGTTAGTGCTGTTGGATTTCTCATGGCTTGGGGCAAACTGGCATCTTAGGCAGCTGGGGTTTTAATTTTTCTTTGAAAATTAATCTATAGAATCTGTGACACCTGAGGGCAGAACAAGATCCTGGCAGTGTTCCCTGTTGATTTACTGAAATCTGAGTGAAATCAGCACAAGAACCATGCCAGAGAAAATAAGTGCTCCATCAGCTGTGCTGCTGTGTTTGTGCTTGGAAAAGAGAAGTATCAGTGTGGAGACTTCCACCTCTCATCCTGAAGTATTTGTGTCCTTGGGAATTGATCGTAATTCACAGTAATTACAACTTTTAAATAAATCCATTTGAGACCTGGGCCTTGGGTGTGGAAATGATTGTGTGAGTTCTGGTCAGTGTGTAGAATCCTTGTAAAAAAACCCCAAACCCCAACACCCCCCTAAATAACTCAGTGAAAGTATCTTACTGATTTTGTAAGGTATAATTTTATTTTGCTCCTTTGCAGGAATATTCCACAGCCATAGACATGTGGTCAGTGGGATGTATCTTTGGGGAGCTGTTGACACAGAAACCACTGTTCCCAGGGAAGTCAGAGATTGACCAGATTAACAAAGTTTTTAAGGTAACTTTTTTACTGTTTTTTGATTCTGACTGTTTTGAGAGATGGGTAGTAAGGAATTAAAAGTGCTTGTTGCTCTTTGACAGAGATTCAGCTTTAATAAAAGGCTTATTACTCTGATTCCTTTTTTTTTACAACACTCAGAATAGACCAAGGCCATGATTTGTGTGCTGTTTTCTTTGGATACTTCCAACGCCTGAGTAAAGGGTTGCACTCTGGGTTTATTAAGAAGATATTTTCATTTCCAGGATCTGGGAACTCCAAGTGAGAAGATCTGGCCTGGGTACAACGAGCTGCCAGCAGTGAAGAAAATGACCTTCACAGAGTATCCCTACAACAACCTGCGCAAGAGATTCGGGGCTCTGCTCTCTGACCAGGGCTTTGACCTCATGAACAAGTAAGTGCAGCTTCCAGGGTGTCCTTGGCAATGTGTGTGTGCTTGTCCTGTGTTGGGACAGGTCTGGAACAGTCAGCCACAGATATGTTACACTCTATTGCAGTAGTTTGTGCTGGATTGATATAATCTCTAAAATCTCCCTTCTCTAAATAGCAAAGAGCATTGGGAAATATTCTAATGGAACTATCCTGGATCCCTCTGGAGCTGGATCTGACCAGCCATGGGTTCTGTGGTATCCAGCAATTCCCACCTCTGGGAACAGATCCCTTCCAAAGCTACTTGGGATATGTAATTCCAGCTGCTGTCCTGTTAAACACAGGGTCATGCAGAGCCTGCCCTTAATATCACTGAGTTAGATCATGTCAGTCATTAGCAGAATTAAAGCCAGTACCCAATAACCGAATTAAACCCAATTAATAAAATTGTACCCAATACACAGCAATAGAATTATTATACCAAATTAATAGAATTATACTGAGTACCCAGTAATAGAACTATACCCAACTAATAGAATTGTAACTCATACCCAGTAATAGAATTATACCCATAGTAGAATTATACCCCATACCCAGTAATAGAACTAAACCCAATTAATAGAATTGTATCCAATATTCAGTAATAGAACTATACTAATTAATAGAATTATACCCAATACCCAGTAACAGAATTAAACCCAATTAATAGAATTAGACCCAATACCCAGTAATGGAACTATACCAATTAATAGAATTATACCCAATACCCAGTAACAGAATTAAACCCAATTAATAGAATTAGACCCAATACCCAGTAATG
>JAWWEV010000056.1:5035393-5061440 GCA_035583235.1 Hafferia zeledoni
CCACCTGGCTAGAACTTCCCTTCAGGTAGTTCTAGACAGTGCTGAGGTCACCTCTGAGCCTCCTCTTCTCCAGGCTCCAATCAGCAGCAGCTCGAACTGGATGTTGATAATATTTAATAAAACTCCCACAGGGATGGATAAACTACTGATGTTCTTTACAATCACCTGTTCTGGGCCACAGCATTTTAGACAAGGTACTCTTGGAAAACTGTTTCCATCCTGGTATCTCCCAGTGTGCTGGAAGAGGAAACATTCCAGCAGGAGGGAACTCCTGTCCCTGCCCCTTGGGCTACAATGGATGTAAAACACCCTCAGGCAGAACTTTGGAAAGAGGATTCCAAATAATATAAATGATTTGATAAGAAACAAGTTATTTCAGCAGCTCTCCCTGCACAGGGCTCAGCAATGAGCACAGGGCCAACATCCAAACCCATGGCAGGAGAAGCTCAGCCCCAGGACCCCTCTGGGGGCCAAGGCCAGGCCTTACTTGTAGGTCAGGTTGAAGTGGTCCCATCTCAGGTGCCCAGGGGTGATGGTGTAGCGCCTTCTCCGTGCTGAGGGCCGAGGAAAAGCTGCACTTTGCAAAGCTGAGGAACCCACTCCAGGCAGACCAAGGGCTGTGGCATCTTCCTTAAAGACAAAACAGCAGGTTGGGAGGGATGGGAGAGATCCCAGGGCTGCAGAGCACAATAAACTACCAGTGCAGGGCATTTGCAGGTTGGGGAGCACAACTGGGGCTGCCCTGGGGGTGCCCAGGAGACAAAGCTGGTCCTGCCAGGCTGCATCACCCAGAGCAGGGCACTGCAGGACTCTGCCCCTGGTGTGGGGCACAGATGGAGCAGAAATGAAGCCTCAGGAGCTTCTGGCCACAGCAAGTGTTTCAGCTCTGCCTGGAAAGTTTTCATTTCCTTTTCACTTTCCTCTTGCTCTCCAGAAGAGATGTAAATCTGGAAAAATGACTAAAACAGGCAGCTCTCTGTGCAGAGAGCTCTTTGCAGAGCTGTGCTGTGGCTCTGAAATGCCTTCAAAGCAAACAGCAGCCCTGGAAACCCTGGAGAGGATTGAAACCATCCAACAGTAACAGGCATCAGATTTGGTGACACGTCTGACTCCAATTAGAAAAGCCTTTTCATTCTGAGCAGTGGAGGTAAAAGAATGGGACCCATCATGGTTTTCCTGCTCTATTTCCCCTTTTCCAGGGCTAAGACACTGAATGTCTGCAAATCATCTTTGCTCCAGAGCCACCAAGACACTTCCTAAGTGACATGGACAGTGGCAATAGTACAAAAGCTGCACCAGTTTGAGGCTGTTCAGCCTCACAGCACATTCCACAGGAAACCAGAGCTGTCTTCATTTTCCTCATGGAAGAACTGAGGCTCTGAGAGCCAAAACAACACATCCCTGGTGTCACAGCAAGGCAGTGGCAGGAGAGCACAAGAGGCCTGAGGAGACAGCTGCCAGATGTGCCTGAAGCAGCAGCTCCTCACCAGGCTGAGGGACTCCATCCTCCCAGGAAACCTCTTTCCTCCCAGCCACACTTTGCTCCAGCCCCATCCAACTCACCATCCTGCTCTCCTAGAAGGGCAGTTTTCAGCTTCTCTCCAGCTCAGCTCGGGCTCTGCCTCCCCACCTGAGCCCAGCACAGCCCCTGCCCAGGGGACATCCCTGTGGGATGGTGGGACCAGCACCTGCCTTGCAGCTGAGAGCTTTTGGCAGGGGATTGGATCACATTTTTGGGTCCCTCAGCCCTCACTGGGCACATGTGACGTGGGCACAGTGGCTCTTATCCCTCTCCCTTCACCTCCACTGACTTTTACCTCTGAGAATGCCATTTTCCCTTGATGTGAAAGGGAAATTTTACATCCTTTTGAGCAGCACAGACAAGGTGGAGGATCTGTTGGAGCTGCAAGAGAAGCCTGGAGAAGATTAGCTTATAATTACAGGATAATAAGATATTTTCCCCTTTTATTTCTTAGCAGTTCTTTCAAGTGGAGGAGAATTATGCAAATCCTCTGTGCCTTTGTTGTTTTCTCTACGACCCTGTGCCAGTATTGGATTGATTTTCATTCTGGCATCAGTGAGGAAGAGCCCAGGATTCCTGGGAATTCTGTCAGGCTGTGGACTCTGCCTCAGGAGAGTTGTCACCTGACACTGGGCTGAGGTGAGGAGTGAACCCTCCCCAGCAGCTCCGTCCTGGTGCTGGAGGCTCCTCAGCAAAGCCACAACACTGAATTTCTTTCTCCTGCAGCCCTAAGGGAGAAAAATGAGTGTTTTTTTTACAGCCATTGAGCTTAAACCCCTAAGCCATTAGTGCTGAACAGGGGAAAAAAATAAAATATTGTGTCACTTATCCTCAAAATTCAAACCAGATGAGGGGGACTCAGACCCAGCATGAATCACTGGGACAGGTGTGGGAGCACCTGCACCCAGAGAGGGGCAGAGGTTGAGTTCTCTTGTTCAAACCTCTGCTCAGTCCCTGCTCTGCTTTAGTCTCAGTTCTACTCCCCACTGGTGCAACAAGATGCTGTTAATTAAAACAAGCTTTGCCAAATGAATTGGGGATGGGTGGGGACCCTCCCACAGTGCAGCTCAGACGTGGAGGTTCTGACAGAAATGGAGTGACCTCGATAAAACCTCACAGGATAACTGGGATCAAAGGATCTGTCCAGTGCCAAAGATCCAGGACTTGGGGAATACACAGGACTGAAGAGGAGCTCAGACACTCCCAGAAGTTGCTCCTTCAGCTGTGGGTAAAGACTCAAACACTCCAAATGCCTGCGAGGTACTGCAAGGGCAGATGGTGAATTCCCTCTCTCAACAACATATAATATATACAATGATATATAATAAATATAATAAGTAAATAGAATAGATATGTATATATATATATAAAATAAATATATATATATATATAAAGGCAGACACAGCCAACATCCCTGCTCTGCATTAATCCCCCTTGCAGTCAAACCTCCATTAATTTACTTCACTGAGCTGTAATGACTGTAATTAATTCCCTTCTCCCTCCTGGCCATGCAGTTCCCCTCTCAAACCACACAGTAACATAACTCTGAATTAGGACCAATTAATAACAGCCTGAGCATGTGATGCAAACAAGGGGGGCCAGTGCCAAGGGCTGCACAAACACAAAAACCAGCAGAGGATGCACTTAAAGTTTCTTTTCTTTTAATATAAAATTAAAAGCTAAAAATAAGTAAAATGGAAGATCAGCTCCTGAGACTCCTGAGGGTTGCCCCTGGATTCAGACTGTCCCAGCACATCTTGATAATGAATCACAGAATCAACTGGGTTGGAAAAGACCTCCGAGATCATCAAGTCCAACCCCTGGTCCAACTCCAGTCCCTTTACCAGATCATGGACCTTGAAGCAGAGTCAATATGAGATCAGTAGGTCCCAGTTTAGCTCTACACAAGCCCTGAGTTCCTGGGAAGGCTCAGCTAGTACAGAAATCCCAATCCATGCCACATCATCCCAGCTGGGAAAGCACAAAGTTCACAGGAACAGCCAAAGCTCCCAGGGAACACCACCCAAACCTCCTGTGCATCCCCTGCTGGGACACCCTGAATCCCATGGGATGCACCAGTCCCTTCAGGGATGCTCTGCCAAAGGGCTCTCAGACAGCCCCAAACACCTCCTGATGCCTTGAGAGGTATTTAATGTATTTAGATTAGTTTTTTATCTGTTCAGATTCCTGCCTGGGTGCATCCCTGCTCCAAACACATGGATTTGACAGCCCACACCCCTTCCAGGTGATTGAGATCCCTTCTCTTACCTGACTTTCCTGAACAGCAGCTCCAGCTGGATATTCCACAAGCACCAGCAAAGTCACCAGAGGGAATAGGCACAAAAATCCCAGCACGGTCCTCCAGCCACTGCTCTTTTTCTTGTCCACTGAGGGGAAGCTTTTCCTCCTGTCTGCACAAAGTTGTTCTGCTTGATCCATGTCTTTTTTTAATAGCTTTTGGAGGGAGATGGGAACAGACACTGAGACATCCCCTGCCCAGAACTCATCTGTAATCCTTGTGCTCACATTTGGAGCGTGTGTGAGCAGCTCTGCAGCCACTGCCAGAGCTGTGCAGAACCACCAGAGTTTCAAAAAGCTCTCAAAAAAATAAAAAAAAAAAAAAGAAAAAACCCCTAGACTTTACATTAAGCCTCTTTCCAATGTGCCAGAGATTCTCTCAGGCTCTGCCAAGTGGGATCATGTTACTGCAGCTGAAAGTTGGGCTGGAGGAGGAGGAGGAACAGCAGCAAAGTGAAACAAGCTGCGGTGGACATGAACTCTCTTCTTTAACTGTGTAAGCAACAGAGGACAAATGTGCAGTTGGCAGCTTTCTGTAAGGCGAGAATTGGGGGAGGGGGCAGCCAAGGGAGCCCAGAGGCCACATCACACCCTTGGAATGCTTCAGTAGAGATGCTGAAGGCTCAAGAGCTGTCATTTATCAAGGGCTGTCTCCAGGAGGAGAGAGCAAAACGAGATGCAGTGAGAGCAGGGAGGGCTTTCTCCGCCTGGGAAGCTGCTCAGGGAGTTTACAAACTCACATGAAAGTAAACACCAAGTCCCTCTCCCATCAAACTCAGCAAGGGATCAGCAAGTTTCCTGTGCACTTGGGTTATCACAGAGGAACACAAGTACCCTCAGAACCACAGTGATTTTGGGCCACAAAGCCTGGCTTGGAGTTGTGGTCAGTTTGGCTTAAGCTGGGAGGTTCCTTGAGGCATCTCCAGACTTGAAGTAGTTCAGGACTTTTTGAAAAGCTTACTCAGAAATTCTCAGGTTTTCAGTTGTAGCTGCACTTTCCTGTGGGCCCAGCCCGTGGTCCTGGGTGGGGTGACCTCCAGTTCTGCCCACCCAAAGGGACTCTGCCAGCTCCCAGTTTCACAAGCAAATGCCAGGGAGGGGGAAGGTCTGGTGCCAGCCCATATAAAACATTCCTCGGGGGTATCTGAGGCATTTGAAAGATTTCAGAAAATTCTTGTAATTGCACCAATGAAAAATGGTTTCATTTGAGGTTTTCAGCCTGGTTCAGAAGCTTGCAACATTGTTATAAGTTTCATGTATTTTCAAACCAAAGCTGGCCTGGAGCTTTGAAACAATTCAGAATAAATAAGACCAATGTGGCTGTGACTAGAATTTCATGAAAATGTCCCTTTTCAATTCTCACCAAAATCTCCCTTGGAGAAAAACCACATTTTCTGCAGAGAGGGACAAAGTGCAGCAGCTGTTCAGATACCACGAGAAGGACAGGACAAGGAGTGACAGGGAAGGAAGTTAAGGATAGAATTACAAAGGGAAGCTGGAACTTGGAGCACGAGAAAGCAGAGAAAGCCAGGGGAGAGGGCTCTGCCCCTGTGGAATTGGCTCACCTCGGCTGCTCCTGCAGCTTTCTAGGGATGGTTCCTCCTTCCCCAGGAGCACAGTTGGCAGAAGGAACGTGCCTGTGCACGAACTGTCTGAAAAAGCCCTTTGTTTGCAGCTCCAGAGAGAGATGCAAATGCAGCTCCGTTTGTGGTTTGAGCCGCAGATCAAAGCACCAAGTGAGAATCTGGGAACAACACCCTCCTGACTGACCAATGCCCTGAACAAGTGTCTTCCTGTAGGTGAGAACACACCTACAGAAGGACTGATTGAGAAGCGAGTCTTGAAGTGAAAACTTGCCTTGGGATGGGGTGCAAAACCTTCAGCCAAGAGCTCTTCTCCAGTAAAGCAGCACTGGCTTGAAAGAAAAATATTGCTATCAACCAGTGCTGGAAGAACATTGAGTTTCAGCCCCAGAACTGCGTAAGAGCTGGAAGTGCCTCTGCCTCTCACCCAGCCAGGAGGACTCAGCAGTGTCTGAAAATCAATTCCTGCACTGTCCATCCTCCTCTTGCAGAGTCTGAGCCCCTCAGTGTCTCAGAATTCACCTCCCATCAGTCCGGCCTGCAGGGCAGAGCTTCAACCTGCACCTTCCAGACCCACAGCACCAACAGGGGAAAGACTTGCCTGAGGTCCAGGGTGGGATCTTGAAGAACAGGAACCTGAAATCTTCTAAACACCCAGTTAATACCTTAATTTTGTGAAGAGGAGTACAGGAACCTGAGCTTTAAAATACAGATTGAGAGCTCAAACAGCCACAGCCTGAGGGAACCAAGAATCTCCTTTGCCCCAACGTGAGTTTTGTAAAATACTTGTCAGCACAACTCCCTGCAAAGTTGGTGCACAAGAGCTTTAGTAAAAGTGCATTTTTAAGAGCTCATTGTTTCTGAACACTCATTCATGCAATGACTAAAGGTTAGCCCAGCCTAGAAAACCCTTCTCCATGAGCTGCTGGAGCATCCTGGATGGGAGGAGACCATCCTGTACCTGAGCCATTTATCTTGTGCCACATGTGGTGGCTGAATGGGAACCTTCACCTGCAGAGAAGATTCAGAGCCTCTGTGACATCCAGGATCCTGCCCCTCTGGCAGGGTGGCAAGCAGGTTATTAGCCCTGGATGGGGCAGCAGTGAGGGCAGGGTTTCTTGGAAAGCACTGTTTGCTTTCTGCCCTTACCCTGGAGTCTGCACTGTGCCCCTCCACACCGAAATCCAGGCCCTGTGCACCCAACCCCACCACAGGATCCTTCAAAAACTCCTAAAGCTCAAGCCAACTATTTGCTGAGAAACCAGCTCAGCAGCAAGGCCAAGATAAACCTCAGTTTTTAGGGCAATGAGAGTCAGATGAGGAGAGAGAGCTCTTGTGCTGAGGCATTCAGGGCTCCCAGATGGAGCTCCTGGAGCCAAGGGAGACACATGAACTCAGTGCTGTGCACAAACAATGCTCCTGCTGAGGTCCCTGTGCATCTGCATCCAGCAGGGCATGAGCTGTGGCCAGAATGCTCAGTGTCACTGATGGAAACACCCCTCACACTCAGCTCCAGCCCTGGGAGAGCTGCTCTTACCCAAGAGCAGGATCTGCTGCTGCAGCCTCGCAGTTGGGCAGAGTTTGAGAGCTCTGAGGTTCTGGAGTGAGGATATTTGGTTTGGACTCCAGGCAAGGACTGTCATCCTGCCTATATTTGGACAGAAAAGCATTCCTGGCTTTGGTTTCTGCACAGTGTCTGAAGGCAGTGGAACACATTACACTGAGGGAATCCAGCTGGTGTCATGGGCAAAGGGAAGGCAGGCACAGAACTGACTCTGCTTTGTCTTTGCCCTGTCAGCAGTGCCCAGGAGCTGGATGGACATCCCCTGGAGGAGCTGGGATTGTCCAAGCACAGTCAGGGATGCACATCCCAACATCTCTGCATGCACACATTGTCCCTGACCCAGCAGCTTGGAACAGCTGTCAGGAAGGAAGGAATGTTGCAGAAAACCCACAGTGGCCAACCAGAGACATGGAGAACATAAAGCCCTGCATAATTTGCACAACAAAATGCACTTTCCTTGTTAAATCACCTCAGTCTGGCTTTGCTCTTTTCACTTAATTGCTGAAATGTTTAGTTTAAAGGGGGGCTGCTGCAGAATGCACAACACATGGCTCCCTTCCCCAGGACAAGCTTTAGCTCAAAGAGAAATACTTTTTCACTTCTGTGGATTATTGTTAGCATTTCTCTCCTCTCCTTTATTCAGCATTGCTACTTTCAGCACAGTTTCCAGTATCTCAGAGGAAAGGCAGTCCTGGTGCAGCTTCACTGCAGTCCCCAAAACAGCACAAGAACAACAAATTACAACAAATATTACAACAAACTACTGCAACAAAACCCGTGCTCAGAGATGCTACAGGGAGAACCACCAGTGCTCCAACTGCAGCTGACTGACTGTCCCAGAGGAGTCTCACCTCTCATCAAACCCTTATTTATTCATGGGATAAGAGCCTTTTATTCAGAATTAAAACAAACCACTGCCACAGCTTCCCCTGCTGTGAACTGGGAGTTGTACATGGAGGTGGGAAAGAAGGAGGGACTGACATCTGACCATGTCTGATGGCTCAGAATCAACATTTCATCTCCAGGGCACTGATCCAAATCCAGCCCCAGGCCAGAGAAGGGGGAGAGCACCCTGGTGAATGTGATTTACCACATCTCAGCTCCTTGGTGGCCCATGGGAAAGGAATCAGGAAAGCCTCTTACTTGTAAAAGCACTCCCAGATTTAGCCCTGCAGCTTCACAACTTGGGGGGAAAACCAAGCAGCAACCCAACATTCCTGCATGGCTCCTGTGGGAATGGCAGCTCCAACTGGTACTTTTGCAGCGGGTCATGGGCTAAAAAAGGATTGTATGTGCTGCAGGAGGGAGGCGGAGAATAATAATGGTGTTCTTTAGGCCCCAAATATCCCCCCACTTTCCATCCTGCAGCCCCTCGTGATCAGCATCTGCTGATGTTCCTAGAAAAGTCCATGCTCTGATGAATAACAAATGAGCTGAAAACAAGGCCTTGCTCCAGCTGGCAAGGAAAATGGAATATTTTGCTTAACTGTCAGTTTGAGCTGCAGCTCACACAAGTGCCTGCTCTGGCCTGACCTTGTGTTACCACAGAGCCTTGACCTCAGGCAGGGGCTCAGCACTCCAGTCCTGGCCATGGAGAATTTCAGGAATGAAATGAGGGAGGAATTTTCCCTCAATCACAGATAAAGTGTCTCCACAATGGAGTAAGAACTGCTGCCCTGTGTGGGGAGATTTTTGTTGCTGGGGCTGCTTTAATGACCTGTGGATGGACCAATCCTGGGAGCAGCACAGACTGGTGGGAACACAATCAAAGGAGAGATTTACCTGACTGTGCCTTTCAACAAACAATCCCCCTCACACTGTCCATAAAACACAAGAGTTTTGTCCACACTTTCAAAGGAAACCCTTTAGAAACCCTTGTAGAAGTATGAGCTGAGCTGACATCTCCTAATTCAAGTTGCCCACCTGAAAACCAGGGAGTATCCAAGGCAGAGCTGCACTCAGGAGGTGGCAGAGGCTGCAGGGAAAACCAGGAGCTCCCCAGGTCGTTTGGGGGAGAGAAACACCCAGCAGAAAGTTGCTCATTACCCACCCCAATTAACTAATGACAGCATTGGCCTTTAAAGCAGCATTTGCTCTGCTCTGGCACCTCCTGCCCTCCCTCCAGCTGCAGGAACAGCCTCCCTGTTCCTACAACCAGCAAGAAAACCAACCAGCAGCAACTTTTCCTGTCTCATTCTCCACCTAAATCTGATTCAGGCTTATCAAGGAAGATAAAACAGCACAACTTCCTTCCCTCCTCCAAAGCCTCACTGTCTCATGGAGCTGACCTTGGCACAGGGGGCAGTTTGCCAAAAACATACTTGGCACAAAGGGGCATCTGATCCTTCTGTGATCTCTTGTTCCTGGGGCTCCACTTCCCATCCTGGGTCTTCTCTGTTGGGTCCTTCTTCATACTGGGAAAATGAAAGGGTTAAAATGGCACTTACCAGATCCACCCGTGCTCCTCAGAGACAATCACAGCAGGAAAATGAAGGAAAATAGCAGGGAACACATAAAAGTAACAGGAAATTGAAGAATATACTCCCAAACCAAACACCATGTTACCAACCATTTCTGTAATTCTTAAGCAGGTTTTTTTTTTTTGCTGTGCAAAACTCCATCTTCAACTTGGCCACACAATAAATCTCAGACATGAAAACAAGCTCAGGAGATCTTGAAATGGAGCTTGAGTTTTGAAAAGTTAACACAAAATTGAAGGCAGCTCTTTCTCTACAAGTATCTTTTCTCTTAGACAGGAAGAAATAATTGGTAGACAATCTCAATTTTCTGCAACAGCTGCACAGCTTGAAAGTCAAAGGCTCCACTTGTCCTGCAACTTGTTTTCCTTTTGGGAAAATAATAATTGAATTCCCATCACCATGAACGTCTAGGACAGAAGTAAATGAGAATCTGCCCCTTTGATTTTTACACCAAAGCTGATTCTGCAATTCAGCTTTAGATTATTTGGGTGTTAAAAACAATCCAAGCAAAGAATTTCAGGGTTAAATCTGATCCATTTTCAGAGCACAAAAAAAAAAAATTTACTGAAACTGTAAATATTCTGATTCACACAATCTACAGGAATCAAGAATCAGTGAAATAACTTCCTCAACACACCACTGGATTAGTAATAAATATTCCTTTAACCACCTTCCATTCCACAGAGTTAAAAATTCCTTTAAAAGATTTGCCACCTCTTTGCTAAGGAACAAAGAGAGCTGAGGAACACAGGATTTGTTTGGTTTAAATATTGCTCCAAATACATAACAAACCCAATATGTTTGGGCACAATTGTGCCCCCAGAGATGAACACCCCCCACAAACATGTATGTGCACAGACACACACGTGTGGCACACACTCCCCCCAGCAGGAACTTCCCAGGCTGACTCAGGGGATAATATTTCTCCACTCAGTTGGAAAACACAATACAGCTGGATCCACATTTCAGCTACTGTTTGTACATTCATTTTAATGCTCAGGAAAATATATATTTTATTTTATTAAGTTTTGCTGCAAAACAAAGAAACAAAAATGAAATCCCTTTTCTTCCCCCCCCAACCCCTCTCATCTCTTAATTATTACTATTTATTTTCTTTACACTTTGATTGGAGTATTTAACACCTGCCTTTGGCATTATGGATAGAAAGCTCAGGAATCTCTGAACACACAGTTGTGCCAAAAGAAAAAAAAAAATAAAATATGGAAGAAGAGTGTCACTTAGAGGTTAGAAATATTTGTTGCAACAACATGTTTTCTCCAGTCAGTGTTCACTACTTTATCTCTAAGGCACACGCTCTGTCTTTAGGAGCTCAGGACATCCAGTTTGCCCCATTCCTGGTGGAGCCCACAGGGTCTGCTCCAGAGGGGGCACTCTCAGGGCATCACCCACCACCCTGGCAGGTGCCTGCAGAGCTGGGATCTCCTCAGGGCAAGTGCCTGCCAGGGGACAGAGAAGGTGTGAGGTGCTCCAGCCCCTCCTTCCAGAGCGATCTGCCCTGCAGGGCACTGGGCACGGCACAGTCTGGAGCTGGATGCCAGTGGGGACACGTCCCTCTGGAATTCTGTTCACTCTGCTCCGAGAGTCTCTCCTGCCCTCAGCAGACAGGCCAGAGCTGTTTCTCCAGGTGCCTGGCATGGATGAGCAGCAGGTGAGGGGGTGCCAGCCCTCCAGCAGCTCCGTGGCTTTGGGGCACCGCAGGACAGGGACCTCCCGCTCCTCCTCCAGCTCTGCCCAGGTGACACCAGTGACATCCAGCAGTGCAGGAGCCCAAGCTCAGCCACGCAGACACCAGGGGGCTGAGGAGGGCGGGCAGGGGGCACTGCCCTACACGAAGATGGGGATCCTCTCGCGGATCTGCTGGCGGCAGATGGGGCACACGGTGAGCGCGGCGCTGCAGTCGGGGCACGAGCCGTGCCCGCACTGGAACACCAGCTTGATCTGGTCGTCGATGCAGATGGGGCAGGTGATCCTCTCCTCCATCTGCCGGTAGCGGCTCTGCAGCTCCTCCATGAGCTTCCTCTGCTCCGTGGACTCCGAGCTGGGGCTGCACTCCACCTCGGTGCTGTCTGCAGGGCACGGCACGCAGGTCAGGCTTGGGCAGTTCCCTCTGCCACCACTCTGCCCCTCAAGGGCTTCAGACTAAACTCACAGAATCACAGAGAATCATCTGCCCAGAGAGGGGGTGGACTCACCATCCCCGGAGGTTTTTAAGATAAGACTGGACGTGGCACAGAGTGCCATGATCTGGTAATCAAAGTGGTGTTGGATCAAGGGTTGGACTGGATGATCTCATAGGCCTCTTCCAACCCAACAGATTCTATGATTCTATAGAAAGACCTCTGAGATCATCAAGTCCAACCCTTGATCCTCCACCACCACCACCATGGCTACCAGACCATGGCACTCTGAGCCTTATCCAGGGATGCCTCAACTAAAAAGCCTGGGATGATGCTTTTTACAGATTGGCCAGTGCTGCTTTGCCTCCTCAGCTCAGCTGCTTTGTGTGTGTTTGAGATTGTTTGGTGATTTGGTTTGTGTGTTTGAAATTGTTTGGTGGTTTGGTGGTTTTTTTTTAAAGGAAACAAAATGTTGGCTGGGGTGCTCTGGAATATGAGAATATTCAGAGCTGGTTGGGATGTTCTGCCACACCAGTCCAGGAATCCTTACAGTGCCATGAGCACTGTGTTCTCCCAACCTCCTGTTCACACCTGGAACTCAAATTTCTGGCTAAGTCTTTCATGACACACATGGTCAAACATTTGACATCCCCTTTGCTGACTTTTGCAGACATGAAGTTACACAAATAGAGGCTTTTGATCAACTCTGTGAAATAAAGATTCCCAAATCCAGGACAAATGCCAGCTTTGGTAAATAGACTCCTCTTGGTTTCACGTTAATACAGCCCCACTGCTCACACTCTGCTTCCTCAATCCTTGATGAGGGAGCTTTACAATCCAATAGAGATGTCCCTTTCCTCAGCTGTCTGGAATTAGTTGCACATCAGCAGTGCAAGAAGTGATTTCAAATCCATAAAGGATTTGGGCACTGGGAGCTTGTTAAAGACAAGCACTGAAGACATCACTGATGGGGAAATCCTGTTGGTATTTTCAGAGACCTTGATGTTCCTCCTCCAGCAAAAATTTGCATGCAAATGTCTCATCTGGAACTGAGATAAAGAGCTTTATGGAACAATGCAGCTCAGGGATTCCTGGAGAGCTGGGCAATGCCAGCCCTGCCAGGCCCTGTGAGTTCAGCCCAGGCAGAAGCAAAGCTTGCACAAGATGCCATTTCTCCTTTCTCATCAATTTTCATTGTTAAACCACCATATGTGAGAACAGACTGGACACCCTGATGTTTGCTTTCAATACACACAAAATAAGCCAAGCCCAGGCAAAGCTTCCTTAAATGTCCTGTCCTGTCTATGCAGCTTGAGCTTGGCCTGTGACATCTGAGGGAATGCACCTTTTTCTCTCTTACTAACTCTTTCTTATCTCACTGAAACTCACTGATGCTCCTCAAACCAACGCTGGGCAGGACCCTTCCCACAGCCCTTATCAGCAGGAACAGCAAACATACCTTGTTTCAGTTTTTTGGTTATTGTCACTTGACATTTGATGCACTTCTTCATCCTCCTGGAGCATTCTACCACGAATGACACAAGGAGAGAATACACTGCTGTCAGAACCAAGAGGAAAACAACAGACTCAAGAACATCAGCTTTAAACAACCTGAGGCCTCCCTGGATGATTAAGAGATTGTTTCTGCAAGGAACGAGGTCACAACCTGCTTTTTGTGTCTTAGTCTCTTGGTTTAATCTTTCCTAGGCCAGCAGCAAACACATCATCTTGAAGTCCTCGATGCTCTGTGCTACTGGAACTGCTGCACTGTGGATCCAAACAGCTTTGGGGGAAAAGGATGCAGCTCTGGCACACAAAAATCCCAAACTGCCTGTGGTCAGACTGTGAGTGCCTTTGTGAGATAACAAACTTGCTGACATCTTGGAGCAGGCTGCCATTAAAACTACTGAAATGCAAACAGCAAGGAAAGCCAGAGAAGAGGGAAATCCTTCTCAGGAGGCTTTTTGATGGATAAAGCACTGACAGCTACAACTGAGGCATCTGGCTCTCCTTCTGAATCAGCCAGGCATCAACAAGCACAGCAAAGCTGCCTTGGGTCCCAATCAGCAGGTGGGCAGAACATTCTGTGCTTTTCACAGATAACTCTGGATGGCTTGTCTAAGATGCTGAACTCATGCTGGGGTTGTTTCAGGACACAAACAGCACAATAGCTCTGTGTCTGAACAGAGCCTGATTTATGGGAGCCCAGCGAGGGAGGCTGGGTGGTGCAGCAGGAAAGAAAAACATGAAAAAATGGAAAGAAACAGGAGGGACTCACCTTCACACACAATACTGTGCTGGCAGGGGAAGAAGTGGATGAGCAAGGCCAGCTCTGAGCACACCAGGCACTCTGTGGGCACTGCCACGCTGGCCACGCTGAGGTTGGTCATGGTGTTGGGCGTGGTGTGCACGCGGCGAAGGCTGCAGGTGATGGTGGAGCTCTCTGAGGAAACTTGCTGTTCCCTGAAACCAGGAACACCCCCAAATGTGAGCCAATCCTGCAGAGCCTCCTGCAGCACCACTGCACTGATCCCTGGCAAACACTCCATGATGCCCAGTGGCACAAACTGGTGTTCCCTCCCCTGCCCTGCCTGAGCTGGGATTCTGCCTGGCTCTGTCTGAAAGGAAAGGCAAAGAGTAGGGAGGACTAACATTGACACAGGTTGAAACTGCTCCTTTGGAGGTAACAATAAGGTATTGACAGCACAATAATCTGCTGAAACCAGTACACTGTTCTGAGAAATGTCAGTCTGAAAGACATCACATTCTTTCAGAAAAAAACCCTCAATCCAACACACACTGCACTGACAAAACTCCTGTGCAAGATGTTTAAAGGGACACATTCCACCTGTTTGAATTTCCCAGTGGCCCAGAGAGCATTGCTGGGTGGTTCCTCCTCCAGCAGGAACAGCACTGAGTCTGTGCCCTCACATCAAACTCTGCTTTCATGTTTGCAAAGTCAAAATCCAAACAAATGTTTCTCAGAACCCGGGATAAAGCCACCTTTGACTGGCTATACTCTCCCTTTGGCACTTTCTCAGCTATTTCTCTTATCAGCTGAAAAACAAGCATTTATCCAGCTCTGGAACATATTCTGTGGGTTCTGGTGCCCACTCTTCTACTGCACTTCCTCTCTGTTTAGACTTTAAATATCTGCAAGTGCAGAATCAAATGAAAGTAAAACAGAACCCAGAATGCCCCTGCCAAGTGGTCCCAGTGGCCAATCTCCTCCTGGCTCTCTAAACCAAGAGGCTGAGTCTGCACCAAGCAACACTAACCTGCTCTTCCAAACTGCAGGATCCACCCCCAGAGAACCCTCCGGGGCAGCAAAGGGAACAGGAGGTGCTCAGACTGACATCCCAAGTGTTTCAGAGATACTCCAATCCCCTGGAAGAGCTGAGTGCAGTGACACCACAGCACTGGGGGAGAACTCTGGGGCTTGCAAGGGAATTTCCTGTCACCGGTTTGAGGACAGGCTTTACCTGAATTTCTGTGAGAAGTCTTTGACAATCTGGACAATCCTCCCATCTGTAATGAGGTCTAAAGGAGACTTTCCTCTGTGGTTTGCATAATTAATGTCTGCTCCTTCTTGTGCTAAGTAACAGGCAATTGCAGTTCCAACATTCAGCTCCACATTTCCAAGAAAGCCAGAAGCCTGGAGCTAAAAGATGTTGAGAAACACACTCTTAACTCAAAAAGTTCCTGTTCTATTTTGATCTGTATAAAATTCTAACCAAAGTCTTAAACCCTCTACTTAAAATTTAGAAGGGCAACTTAGTATTTCTTTCTGAGAACACAAAAAGATCCCTCAGCATGTAAATAGCAGATTCAAATCTCACATTGCAGGGACAAACAGTGCACAAAACTGGTCCTAACTGGTGATAATCAATACAAGTCATAGGAATGGGCATTCACTTCCTCAGGGAGGGAAGAGGAGGAAGCTGGAGACACCACAGCACACACCAGCTGAGGAACAGCTGGCCCACAGAGCCCTAAGGGACAGCCACTTAGAAAGCCAAGATTTTAGGTACATGATCCAGAAGAACTTGGAGCCAACACACATATTCCACTGACTTAAAGGACCAGAGCATGTAGGTGAGTGCAAGTAAAATTAGATATGAAGGAGTCTACAGCATCTGGATGGGATGTACTGTGAGTAATATTGGGAATGGCACACACAGGTCCCTCTTTGGGATTTCCTGCATCCAGGACCAGCTCCTGGCTGCCTTTGGCCATGCACTTGAGCCATCAACTCCTGCTCCCACCAGCATGGTAGCTCAGTACTGAGCAGAATGGAAGACCAAATGCACTGGGCTTGCTCACCCATCAACACTTACAAAGGAGGAATGGGTAGTTTTGCCTATTCTGATCATATCAAACTAAATAAAGAAATCTCTGCTGGATTTTCCAGTGTACTCAATTACCCCTACACCCTTGACATAACCTGCACTGATTTCTAGACCCAAGGCTTTTATATCCACTAATAGAAGATAGCACAGTGAAATCCAGTTCAGGCTTTGTAACAGCTCTGTCTTTATCCTTCAGCCTGATCCAGCTCACCTCTCACACCCTGCTGTACAGCCACAGATAACTGGGGGGGGCTGTGGTCAGCTATCCTCATACTTTCCATGCCATCATGCAGAAATGAATTGCTGTGGTTCTGGGGCATGAATGAAACCCCAGACTCTTGGCTCTGCAAGTGGATTCATGACCTTTCCCATGTCAAGGAAGAAGCGCCCAACGCTAATAAAAATATCGGGGGAGACGGGATGAATTGTCGTCTGACTATGTCGAGTTTCATGCCATAAATTCAAGCATCCCCTCAGAGGACTATTCTTGCTTTCCCACCAGCAGGAAGGTTTGTTTCTATTTGTCTCTCTGCTCTCCATGTGGCCTGGCTTTACCCAGTTTCCCTGCCTTCCTTTGCCCCCCTTAGACCGCACTGACATTCCAACATGGAGCATCTTCCTGCCCTTGGTGCTGGAGTTTCTCCTACTCCCTCCCAGCTCACCTTGGAAAGCAGAGACACCCCCATGTCCCCCTCACGCTTCTCCATCACGAGGGACATGAGCTGCTGGCGCTCCAGGGCGATGTGCATGGCGGTGTCGCCGTCCTTGTCCTCGGCGTTGACGTCACTGCCATGGCCCACCAGGAGCTGCACCATCCCCACGTGGCCCTGGATCACAGCCAGGTGCAGAGGGGTCTGGTTACGGTTGTTCTTGAGGTTCACATCACAGCGACCCTGGGAGGGGGGAACGGCATCAGAGTGAGTTGCTGCTGCTGCCCAGGGTGGCTGAGGAACAGCTGTGGTGCCTGGTGAGGTCCCAAAACCCAAGTCCACCTTCATCAAACATCTTCCAGTGAGCACCAGTTCCAACCCACTCTGTTCCAGCCAAGACACCCTTCTCCTCTCTGCCAGTACCAAAGGAAAATACCCCTAGGAATGCCAACTTCTCCTCTTTAGTCTGGCAAACAATGCCAGCTCTTCAAAGAAACAGTGACATTCCTGTATGTCCCAGCAGGAACTCACGTTGGGAAACGTGGGGGTTTGGGAGTGGGACAGGTGGGAGCTTTTGTTCATGGTGGGTTTGTTTTTCCCTTACCTCTTTGATGAGAATTTCTGCCACTTCCATGTGATTATTGAGAGCAGCGAGGTGCAGGGCAGTGAAACCATCCTCCTTCTTGGAGTCAACCAGCTGCCGAGCTCTTGCCAGGATCTTCTTTATGGCTCTGGAATGTTGGAGGGTGAAGAGATGGAAGAGTTACTTTCTGAGGAAGAAAGGCAATGCAGAGAGCCAGGCCTGTCTCTTCTGCTCAGGAATTATGAATATTCTAATAGGCAGCACCATGGGCTGACACTGGTGATGAAGAGCAGTCCCTCTAACTCACAGATTGAATTACAAGGATACAACAAAAGCTCTCAGTTATCATTTAATAAAGTAATAAAAGGTCAAGTCACACTGCTTTGGAAATAATGAGCAGATTTATCCTTGGAAGAGTTCCAGAAGCACTGAATTAAATACAGTCTTTTCTACAGACCTTCTCCTGTCCTTCCAAGTGTGAACCCAAACACTTCAGGAGATATCCAGAAGCAGACAGAATTCCCAGCCAAGCTAGGGAGGTATGAAAAAGATGGGATGGGGAAAGCAGGCAGGAGTTTCCTGGGAAGGCATGAAGGAGGGCAACAGACATATCTGTTTCCTTCCCATCTATCCAGAACTACACCTGCCACTTTCTTACTGCTAAGACAAGCAAGAGTTAACACCTGTAGAAGCCATAAAAATGCAAACAAAGATCACTCACAGCTTGTTGCCTTTCAGAGCAGAATAGTGCAGCAGGTTGAAGCCTTGGCCATTCTGGACAGTGAAGTCTATGTTGGGTACTTCAGTGAGAATCTCAATCACAACTTTGTAATCCAGAGTGATGGCATAATGCAGGGGGGTGTCTCCCTGGGAATCCTACACATGGAAGCAGAACACAGGTTACCTCCCTCAGGAAGTCCAAGGAAACCACTGTGAGCTCCTGACATTCCCACCAGCTTTGAGACACTGAGGCAGCACAGTGCAGTCCCACCACCACACAAGCACAGCCTAAAAATGGGCTGGGTCCAAGTCACCATCACTGCCCATCTTCAGAATCTCCCCACTCCTTATTGCTGGGACCAGAAGTGTTGCAACCACTACAGCAGGTGAGGTCTCACTGGGAGCCTGAGTCCAGCACAGCAGAGAGATTGTGACTGGACTGAGCTGGGCAGAACCAGGAGGAAGAAGGGGCAGACCCACACCTGGAATTTCAGGGCACTGGAGTGCAGGAAATGCTTCCTAGCAGTGCATTTTAAGAGAACCACTTTCAAACTCTACAAACCAACGAACAGTGTAAAACACACAGAAACACCTCCTCACCTCAAAAAAAAAAAACCACATGAAAAAACCCCCAAAGCCCCCAAACCCCCCTGTGCCCCAAGCCCCAGACTCACTGGGAGGTTGACATCACAGTTGAGCTCACAGAGGGCCCTCACCACCTCGGTGAAGCCCTGGCTCACCGCCACGTACAGCGCCGTGCACTTGGCATTGTTCAGCAGGTCTGCACTGGCTCCTTTGCCAATGAGCACTCGGGCAACCTCAGCCTGGTTTCTGGTTTAAAAGCAAGGAGCAAAACAGATTAGAGTCACTCCTGTGCAGACAACAAATTCTTCCTCCTTGCAAGGCAACAGAGCTTCCCAGGTTTTGTATCCTCTTGACTTCATCCCACTTCTTACTGGTATTAAAAAAACCCACACACAACAAGATGTTCCTAATTTGCGCTCTCGAATCTGTTCCCTCTTTGCTCTAAATCAACAGGAATCTCCCACTCTTATTGATGAACTCTGCCCTAGTAACAGGGAAAACAATTCAAACTTTCATCTTGCTCTGGAGAACACATGCACTTACAGAAAAACCAAAACCAAACCGATCTCAAATCAACCAGACCACCTCCTTGAAAAAAATCTGATCACCAAAACCTCCTTGTCCTGATTCCCCCCAAAACTCCCAGCACGGACACTGACCCTGCTGTGGAGGACAGAGGAGTGTGCTAAGCTAAGAAATGCTCCTGGGGGCTGAAGTTCCAAGGCCAATTTCTAACATACGGGTAAAATCAGAGAAAAGCCTCCACCAGCCACACACATCCTGCACACAGACTGCCCCTTTGCAGCCAGAATACAAACTTTGCAGCCCTTTAGGATGACAGACACCCACCCGAAGGCCGCGTAGTGCAGCGCCGTGTCCCCCTCGTCGTCCCTCAGGTTGACATTGGCATGAGCCTGCAGCAAAGTCTTCACCACCTCCAGGTGCCCCTGGTAGGAGGCAATTTGCAGGGCAGTTCTGCCCTGGTTCTTGGCATCGACCTGTGGGAAGGGCAGAGGCACAGGATTAGGAATGAGCTCGTGCTCGGGATGGAAGCGCCAGCTGCAGAACAGCTGCGGGCTCAGAGGTGCCAGGCAGGATCTGTGCCCTGCTGGCTCCACTTTCTGTGCATCAACTCCAAGCTGACCTTGTCCCAGAACATCTCTGGAGGGGAAGGGGACAAGGGGACAGCACATTTAGGCAAGAGGGGGGAAGTGAGAGAACAGAGCTGGCAGCCAGGGCTCTAATTGCAGCGCTCTTGCCAAATCACTCTGTGCCTGCAAGCACGACACTTCTTGACATCCCTGCCAACAATTCCTTTCCCAGTAGGAAAATGTGTGAGGAAATCAAATTAGCTTTGCATAAGGCTCTGAAGATGCCAAGCCCCCCACTGTTCTGTGCTGCTGCAGGTACTTCACTGGGTGCAGTGGCTGGAGGGGATACCACAGAGCTCAAGTGCTGCAAAGAGATTTGCTGAGAATTAAAGAGGCTGAAGAACAAGGAGAGGCTCTATGGAAGGCAAGAAAAAAGAGCAGAAGCAGCTCTTGAAACCAGTGGGAGGCAAAGGAGGGGAGATGAAGGAGCTACAAAATCTCAGCAGACTGGCAGGGAGAACAGGTTAATGAACAAGTTTTTCTTCCTCCTGTAGCTGGTTCTAAGCAGCAGCCAGGGCAGGACAGGCAGGACTTCCCTTGGAACACTCCACAGGATATGGGAGAGTCACTTAGACAAGGAGGCCACTTTGCCTTCCTTCCATTTGCACAAGACAGACAATGGTGATGACCTGGAGAGGCCCTGGCAAGCACTAAGTGAGACTCAACTCCAGCCTTCTCCTCTTGCTGGGTATAACACTCTAATAGAAATAACTAATTTACTAATATAAGTATCAGAATAGAAATAGAAATTTAATAGAAGTAACTAATCACATAATGGATTCCTTACTCTTGGCACTTTCTATCTGGGATCAGTTTGACAACTGCATGTATTTGTCTATTCCTCCCATCTCCAGGAGCCCCATTACCTTTGTAAATAAAGAACTATAATAAATACCAGACAAGTAACCACTAAATCAGCTTCACAGGGGTTCCCTTCACAATTGATCATGCTTTTCCTGGTTCACACACCCAGCTGATCCTTCCAGCCACACAGACACAGCCTCAACAAAACTCCTTTTTGTTACCAGTGGTTTCCAAGGACACTGTTGAAATACTTTGTTCTCCGGTGGTACTTTTTTTAACCTGGTTATAAAGCCTGAACCCCTCCCTGAAGGAGCTTGAAAGAGCAGAGATTTCAGGAGATGTGACCCTAAGTTTGGCACTCTGCAAGCACAGAAATTGTTCAGCAACAAGTCAAGCCCAGTTCCCTGCTCCAGTCAGACATGAGATAAGACACTGCTCAGATCTGGGCAGCTTTTCTCTTGCCTGATTCCAATATGATTTTGCAAGGTCATCTAAGGACAGACACAGCCAGACACAACCCATGGCTTCCTTTTCCAGCATGCTGGATACTCAGGTATCTGCTCCTGTTCTCATATGGATAAACCCCCTTCCCTTTCATTCTACAGGTCCACACAGGAAATCTGGGAAAAGTCAGCTTTGCAAATGTGCTGTAAGGACTTAACTCTAGTTCAGATTTAATGCTACAAACCAGAGGCACAAAATATGCACATTTAACACACAAATCTAATCCCAAACTGCAGCAAAATAACATTCCAGCCCTTTGGAGACATTAATAGCTCTGAAAAACCTATTCTTTTTCTCCCATCCTTTTCCCCAGTGGACTGCAACATTTGATTACAGCATTTTTTTCAGAAAAGCACCAAACCCCAACCCTTAAGATGTGTTCAGAACTTGCCTTGTCTGGGTATTTCTGCAGCAGCTCCCGGACCTTGGCTGTGTTGTTGAGGGCTGCACAGATGACCAGGCACCCAGCATGCTCTGACTCCGACTTCTGGGACAGCAACTTCTCCAGAACAGTCACCAAAGTACCTGAGTGAGCAAAGGGAGGACCTGTAACCACACACCTTGGAGTGCCTGAGAGTACAGAGCTGTTACAGGTCTCCAGGCAAAGTGAGAAAGTTTGAGCTCATGTGCAAGTTCTCCCTGAAGTTTAACTTGAGCAAAGATCCATCTACCAAGCAAAACAAAAAAAACCCCTGGCAAGTCTCTCCTCTCTCCCACATGATCCTGACATCTAAAGGCAATAAGCATGGTGAGGCCACAAAAAAATTCATGAGCAGATGTGCAAAACAGACCAAAGCCCCTCTCCACATCATGTGATCCCAAATTCGATTTCAGGGTGGATTGGGCAAAATAATGGCTGATTTCACAACACTTCCACACACAGGCCTGGGAATATTGCACAAGCCTTCAGGGATTAGTACCCTTGCACAGGAAACAGGATGGACCAGGAAACTGAGACAGAACAAGGCAAGTACTGAGCCTAGGGCAGGGCTGTGGTCCTAAATTCTGTATTTTCCTGTTAAGGCCAGCTTTGCTTGCCCAATAAGGCACAGCTGGGTTTTATTCTGTATTTTCTTAAGCTCAACTTTGCTTGCCCAATAAGGCACAGCTGGGTTTTATTAGACATTTTCTTAAGCCCAACTTTGCTTGCCCAATAAGGTACAGCTGGATTTTATTCTACATTTTCTTAAGCCCAACTTTGCTTGCCCAGTAAGGCACTTGGAGCTCTGTCTGGGGAACAGCAACTGGAGTTTAACGCTGTCCAAAGAGCTGCAGCAAAGAGTTCCCAGTCCCTGCAGGGTCAGGCATGTCTCTCACTCTTTGGCTCCTTTGCACTCTCTGTTGTCATGAGGTTGGCCTCCTCATCCCTCTGGTAGGCTGTCAGGCAGGCAGGGTTGAAGGTCCAGGACTGTCCTCCCACCGACACGCGCAGATCTCCGTCCCCATAGACCTTGATCACCTTCCCAATGTGCCCCAGGGTCTGCTGGGCAAAGAGAGATGGGTTTTCAAAGGTCAGCTGTGGAGTAGCCCAGGCCCAAAGCAAAGTCTCCAGGAGCATTTCCCAAGCTGCAGCCCTGGTGTGTGAGGAGAAGCACCAGACAGTGACACCCTCACAGGCAGCTCCCACTCTGAGGACACCAGAGGGTTCTCACCAGTTTCTCTCAGTGGTTTTACATAGAAGGGTTTCCCAGACACCTTATAAATGTCTGGGGAGGAAGGTGGTGAAATGACAAGATGTGGTTTGAAGAACACAGAAAACTGATCAAAGCAGGACTAGGAGAGGTTTCCTCAGGGTGTTCAATTGCTCCTGGAGAGCACCTGCATCCCACTTTTCAGCCATCCTGGTCTGATCAGACCGTTTTTCCACTTGGACACTTCCCTGTCTCATTCCAGAGATTTAGGACTTGTTTTCTTTGGTTAGTGAAACCTCTTATATGAGTTGGTGGCAGCCAAGTGCTTTGCCAGACTCCCCATTTCCTTTGGTGTCACCAAGACCCAACAGCCCCAGGGGGCAGGGACTTTGCAGGGCCCCAGCGAGGTCTGAGCCCTCACTGAGCAGCAGGAATTCGGGGGGGGGCAGTAATTGCTTGGGAAACGCCAGGAGGTTGTGGGGCTGTCCTGGGGCAGGTGTGCACTCACAGGGGCCATCTCATCCGTCCACTCCCCATGGCCAGGCTGGAGGCGCTTCACCATCTCCATGTCATCGATCACCCGCACCACGTCACCCACCCAGAAGGTGTTGAGCTGCAAGGAAAACAAAGTCAGAAACTTGGGGGGGACAAAGCCACAAAAAGAAGAGTGATCAGCCCCTCCACTCCCAACCCCACAAACCCAACCAAACACAACACCCACTGGCTCAAAAACACCCACCGACTCAAACCCCAAGACATTACAAACTTAAGTACCACTACCCAGACAGCTGCAATCATTGAACTGCCAAATAAACACAGTCCAAGGGCTGGGGTAACTCTGTTTTAAGCCAAGGGGACATTTAAGCAAGGAGATAATTTGTAACAGGCATTTTTATAAAGTTTTGTTCTTCTTCAAACCATTTCTAATTAATGCCAGAGTAAAGTATAGGACTTCCTTGGTCCATCTCCTCATCACACCTGACCTGGCACTGGAGATTTTAATTCACTTTAATAAGGAAGTTTAATGTTTTTTATTTAAAACAGAAAAGGGAAAACAGAGTTTATCTGTACTGGTAATTTGCCAGATGCTCCCTCTGCTCACTGAGCTAAGAAGGGAGCACTGTCAAAACACACTTTTCAAAGCAGACCAGTTCTGTGCAAAACAGTCTGACACTGCATTTTCCCTTGGTTTGGGAGTTTTTAGCATTGTGACCTTGTTCAGCTCTTTCAGAATTTTTTAGTCTTCCAGCAGCTTCTTCTGTACTCAATTATCTTTGTTTCTAATCATCTACATTTCAAACCTCTGGGGAAGGCCAGAGCTATGAGCTTTAGAAATGCAGACACAAAACTGGAGGAGCTGGATTAAAGACTCAGGTCATCCAGAAGAGTCAAAGAGAGGAAAGACAAAGATGCAAAAAGGAGAATAACATGAAGACAGGAGAACAGGGAAGAAACAAAACCAAAGGGAAATTATGTGGGAAAAGGCTCAGCACAGGTGAAAGGCAGGTGCAGAAGGATGAGCTACTGCAGGTCTACAGTCTCATCAAAGAAGCTGAAATTAAGAAATGGAATTTACCTTAAAGAACCCACATTTGAAATGCAGAAGTTCATAAAACTGGCCAGCCCAGCAGCCACTGCCTCTGAGGGGCTGCACAAGTCCTGCCTAAACCCCTTGTGTGTGTGGCACCTGCCTGTGCCACCCCATGCCCTGGCACAGCAGGGGCAAGGCCAGCCCTGGCCAAGCCCAGCACTCACCTTGGTCAGAGCTCCAGGGTGGAAGGTCCAGCGGGTCTCACTGTTGAACTGCACCCTCACGTCTCCTCTGTCTGTGATCCTGTGCACAGTCCCTGTCTGGCCAATGAACTTTTGATAGGGGGGAAAAAAAGAGCAGGGGAAAGCCCCTAAATAAATCACAAGGCACAGGGGGATAAACCACCCAGCATTTCCACTGCACACACTCACAGTGCTCCCAAACCTCTTCTGCATGAGATGCAGCCATTGCTTTTCTACAAAAGGAGGGAGAGTCTCCTTAAGAAGCTCCTTTAAAGTAGCAGCATTTTGGGGGAGGAGGGTGGTAGGAATACAATGTGCAAAAATCCTTGAAAACGCAGCACAAATTGTTCTCCCTCCAAATGACAAAGGTGGGCAGGGATTACAACGTGGTCGTGCATTATTACACCAGCAAAGCACACACTGAGAGGGGGAAAAGGGGCATGGCAGAGGAGACAAAACAAAGGACAGCTGTGTAGTGCAGGATTCTGGAACTGTTGGTTCTGGCAGGTCCTGAGCAACTCATAGTTTAGAAGGAGGCAAAAAGTGCCAGTTTCTGAGATGACAGGAAGTTACTGTTTTATATATCTTAAAAATCTCTACACCTGCATTCACCAACAACAGGAATTCAGGAGCACAGAGTTTTACCAACCAACACACCCTGGGAGCCACACAGCAACTTTCCAAAGCTGCAGCTTTGGGGTTGAAGCCTTAGCTAGAATAAAAAATTCCTGGCTCCACTGGCAGCCTTCTTAAAGTTCATGCCAGAAGTTGCCAAGTTTCTGCCTGCCAGGCTGAAAAAAAGGAGGCTGATGCTCAGTTAACAGATTTCCACATTGAAACCAAAATGACACATTTTGTCTTGACATTTTAAAGTCTGCTTTCAAAAAGTCAGGGCAGGTTGGGCCTGGATACATCTATAAAGTACCTTTTATCATTTTATAGCACTGCTTCATGCTATTCTACAGTATAATAGGTGTCACTTCTATCTTTACTTCCTCTGCTATCTGGGTTGTTTTAGACAACAGGTGACAGCAGAGTGAGAGCCCTTCAATCTAAAGACAAGACACCAGGCTAAGCTCCAGGAATATCATATGGGCTGAGAAATTTTAGCCCTGGCCAGGGACAGAGCCCACTGTTGACAAAACACATAACTTTCATTAGCAGTAATGCACAATACCAAAGAAGCCAAACAAGAAATGGATCCAGAACTCCAAAGAAAAGGTCCATGGCTTGTTTAAAAACAAACAAACCAGCCATTATTTTTTTGCTTCCAAGACTTTTTGAGCAACTCTTGTGCATGGCTCCACAAGGCAATTCTCATACAAATCTGAGCCTAAAAATAAATCTGACTCCAGTGTCCTGTCACTAAAACAACCTGTATTTGTGATTCAATTAACTCAATATAAATGTAGAAGGTAACAAGTTACACAAAGATGTTCTGGTGTCTTCCCAAGCAGTGTCTGCTTGTGCAGGCTGAGCAGGACTGAATCCTTCTCCCCACAGGAGCTCATACCTCAGCCATTTTGGGGTTCAGGCTGGGCTGGGCTGATCCCTTCTCCCCACAGGAGCTCAAACCTCAGCCAGTTTGGGGTTCAGGCTGGGCTGGGCCAATCCCTTCTCCCCACCGGAGCTCATACCTCAGCCAGTTTGGGGTTCAGGCTGGGCTGGGCCAATCCCTTCTCCCCACAGGAGCTCATACCTCAGCCATTTTG
>JAWWEV010000056.1:5061540-5076577 GCA_035583235.1 Hafferia zeledoni
ACCTCAGCCAGTTTGGGGTTCAGGCTGGGCTGGGCCAATCCCTTCTCCCCACAGGAGCTCATACCTCAGCCATTTTGGGGTTCCAGCCTCCGTGGCCCTCCTGCATCTCCCGCAGGATTTCGATGTCCAGCTCGCACTTCACCTTGTCCCCGTGCTGGAAGGGGTGTCTGTCTGTGCTCTCCTTCCTCTGCAGCTCAGCTGGTTTTCCTGAGGAGAGGAACAGCACCCCCAGACATGCAGGATGCAGTAACACACCCTGGGCCTAACAAGGGCTGCAAATGAACATTAATTGGGGCCCAATGGTGCAAAACCCCTTCTCTATTTGGGGTACACCCTACACAGTCTATAGGGTGGCACTACATAGAAGAATCAAATTTTTAGCTTTAATTATGTGCATTAAACATGAGTCAGCTCCAACAAGACACATTTTGTCCCTTCCCAGCATGGGAAATGCCTTTGAAGGATGCCCCTCATGCCATGGCAGGCACCAGGAGCTGTTCTTAGCAGTTCAGTCACCCACAACTGCTGTTCAGCAGACACACCCACACAGTGCCCAGAATAAGTTCTCCTCCACTGGCAGCCACACAGCTTGCTTTGAGGGGTGCCTTCCCCTCCTCCCTTCCCTGCTGTACCTCTGGAATAAGCTCCCCATCCAACCCTTCCCTACCCTGATGCTCCTGCCAAGCTGCTCAGGGAGAGAAAAGAATGAGAAAGATCTGATTGTGCTCCTGCAAACACAGTAACAGACCCCTCACTTTTCCTTCAGGGCACCAAAGATGGACCCTGCACCTCATCAGAATAAACACAACTAAAATACACACTGGGGAAAAAAAAGCTGCAAGTCCAAAAACACAAGTTGTTTTCATTACAGTTAAGAGGAAAGGTGGATTGCAACAAGTTGCCAATAAAGACATCACCTTTTCCTGTCACTTTTTCTAATCTCTCTGCTGGGTCAGTATTTGGCAGTTCCATTCTCCAAAATCTGCCTTTGGTCACGTTCCCCTTCAACACACTTTGAGGTCCACCAGAACAACATTTGCTCTTAAAAGAGCAGTGAACACCAGCTGAACCACTGCCTGCCTGAAGAGTTCAAAACTTTGGGTTAACAAAACTGACACTGGGTTGAATTCCCTGTACCAGAGTGGGAGTTTCCTGCATTTCCAGCAGTGAGTTGCCTTGGCAGAAGATCCCTCTTTGGGATACAGTTGTGGGCATCTGATGGTTCTACCACAATCTCAGCACTATTTCATCAGCCACAAAAAAACCAAGCAGGATGTTCATACACAAACCACTTCTCCTAAGTGGCACACATTGTGCAGGAACTTCATAAAACCACCTGCTGATTTTTTGTCTTCCAAGGAAAATGGTTTTAGTGGCACGAAACAGCAGCGTGAATCTGAATTTCTCAATGACTCGTCTCTACACACCTAATTTTGGGAGATGCTCCTTGTAGTAGAAGCCCCCAGAAGCCTCCACAGTACATTTCAGGTCCACTTTGCCCTTGTGTCCCACCCTGTAGACGTTTGTGGTTCCATCAGCCCAGGTCACACTGGCCACACTCCGGCCGGTCTCCACATCCCAGCCACGGATATCGACCACACGGCCAACCTTCCCTTCACCACCTGAGGGGAAAAAAAAAGGGAAAATTGGGAAAATTAAATCATGACACAACTCAACTGGACCAACTAGGAGTGTGGTAAACTCACTGAAAGGCAGCCAGCCATTTACTTTGGAATACAAATATGGAAAAGCTGAATTCCATGCCGAATTCCTCCTGGTGTGCATGGCCTAGTTAGGGAACACACAGTGCCGTGGCACCACACTGTGGCAAGACAAAAACCAGGGCTGTGAAACCCACCCAAGATCTTCAATCTCTTCCCTAACACCAGCCAGGTGGAAAAACATCAAATAAAGCTTGTTCTGGTACTTCTCTTCACCTGCCCAAGCAAGGAGCAGAACACTGAAACAACCCAGAGCAGGAGGATGTGTGTGTGGAGATAAATCTGGTTGGGCAAATGGGACACGTTCTCATCCAAGAGACAACAGTCCATCAACACTGAATCTCATGAAAGCAGCCAGAGTTTGCAGGTTCCCAACCCAACTCCGCTGCCAAGGCAAGTCCCAGATGGGGACAGCAACATCTGTGTCTCACTGAGTGGACATTGAGCTTTTAATTGCCTGCAAAGTCCTGACATTTAACAGCTTAAAGGAGTTTAATTCCTCATCTGACTAAAAAGCCTAATACAAACTAGTGGGCTTTGGTGTCAGCTCTTCCAATGACACAAGGACCAAATGGCTGTGGCTGGGGCTCCCCCAAACCCTGGCAGTGCCATCACAGCCCAGCTGGGTGGCTGCACTGAGGGTTCTTCTCACTGGTTTGCTTCTGTAACTGGTTTCAGGTCACCACCATCGTAAGCTACGAAAGTCTCAGACATGTAAATGTTGATCTGATCTCAAAAGGATGGATAAGCTGTATTGAGCATAAGCTGCTTTTGCTCTCAGACCCTGCAAGTAGCCATGCCCTCCACTAACCCAGAGCTGCAATAAATGGCAGAGTCAACTTTGGGAACCTTTGAACTTATGACTTAATTCTTAAGGGACAAAAGGAGCTGTAAACATTACAGTGTGAGGGCTCTGGAATAGAATTGGACAGGAAGGTTTCCCCAACCTTGCAGCACTAACAAAAATTGGTATCAGAGAATTGGTACAGTCATTACACCCCAAAAGCAGCTCCAGAAAAGGCATTTTTGTCCCTTTGCATTTTCAAATCCCACTGAAAGCAGAAACCAGACTCCAATAACCACAGCAAACAGTTCATTAACGTTCCATGTGAAACTCTCCTTACAGAGCATTTTCCTCACTTCTCTTAAAAGTGTCCAAATAAGGATATTCTACAGAACTCCAGAGGAAAAATGAGCACTGCACACAAAGCCAGACAACACTTATTCCCACTGTAAATTAATGCTTTTCCAGGAAAAGATGGGTCTTTATTTATCATGGTGTACATATATAGTTCTATGCAGGAACTTCCAGGATGGTTCCCAGGAGGTTTCCACATCTATGAAACAGGAGCAGCACAACTTCCCTCCCACACTCTGAATGAATGTACACGGTTTATGTCACAGATATGTGACAAGTTACCAACACAAGAAAACAAGGAATATTTAACACTTTAAAGAACAGGAACCTGCACCCTCTGAACAGCTCCCCAGAAGCTGCTGCTCAGCACATGCATTTTCAACCAGCAATTTGCCAGAAAGAAAAATAAAATATGTATCTAAAAATCAGATGGTGTTTCCCAGGACATTCCAAAAGCAGCTTACCATCCTGGTTGCCCCACTCCCAGTCAGGGCCACGGACCACTTTAGCCCCCTGGAAAGTCCCTTTTAAGGTGATGCGAGTCAAATTCTGTCGAGGACTCACCAAGACTCTGGCAAAACAAAGTAAGAGAAAACAAATTAATTCCTTGTTATTATTGACACTGAATAAAGCCCTGATCCAGGGTCTGTTGTGTGAGGACCATCCTTATTTTCAGGGGCTTTGCTGGGGTGCCCAGTGCAGGGAGGCATTAATGGCTCGGGCAGGCTCTGGGTCACCAGGAGTCCTGCACAGCCCAGTCCCCTGCTGAGAGGCAGAGAAGGGACCAGCAGTGGAGTGGCTCCACCATCCCAAGGACATCCCAGCCCTCTCCACCTGCCCTGCACTCCCCAGCCCAGGCACACACACGGATCAGCTCAGGGGGAAAGGAAAGGTACCTACGTGATGGTGAACAGGGGGTCTGATGTCCTGTTAAAGCAGCTTCCAATCCCCATAATGGCACAGCAGCTTCTCTGCTGGTTCTGGGGGTGCTGTCCCCACTCTGCTCCCCAGCAGGAAGCCTTCTCATGAGTTACCAAGCCACCAAAATGCTCAGGGAGCTGTTTGGGCTGCTCACCCGGGGTACATCCACTTCTCTAGGTGACTGCAAAGGTGCCCCAATCCATAGCCCTGGAGCCTGACAGGCTCTTGGCAACTCCCAGACCAGACAGAGCAAACCAAGTTCAGCAGCTGTTGCACAGGGCAAGGGGAGGGGAAGCCTGTTGGGGGTAGGGCTGACCTCAGAACACTGTATTTATTTTCCATCTAATTCCTACAGAGAGAAGGTGGAGACTCAGGAGGATAAAAAGCTTATGCCTGAACTGACTGTTTACTTATCCACCAAATGCTTAAGTCTTTTACCTTTCTTAACCTGTTAACAGATCTCCCACCTGTGGTTTACAACCTAATGTGTTTAAAAAGAGGAAGAGATTATTCATACAGGCTTTTACAATTGTTGAATGTTCATTATCCAGACTGCAGCTCGACAGGAGGAAGATGAAGCCCCTTTATTTTGATGGCTGGGATTTGGTCTGGTTTAAGCACCCTCAAGGCTGGGTGTTGTTATGAAAGAAGATAATGAGAGTGGGATAGGGAAAAGCTCAGCTAAAAAGAGACACTGATCAGAATTCATTTTATTGTTCTGTCATGCACTATAGACTGGCTTCAAAAACCAGCATGGATTTGGGCACTGTGTCTGAAACAACACTGTTTTCACTGTATTTTGTTGAATGTTTTTCTAACAATTTATCAAAGATGTCTTAGTCAAGCCCTGAGACAAAGTGATAAAAATAATACATCTCTCCTCCAAACCCTCCTCTCACAAGGGAGGTTTCAATGCAACAATCCTTAATGACAGTAAAATAAAGCACTGAGCTTGGCTTAAGCAGCATGTTTAAAGAGCAAAACAACCATCACTCTTAGCTATTCTTAGCTTAAGTTCCCTTTTTGCATAGTCATATAACAGTAGTCATTTCCCATCTCAACAGCTCTCACATCAGCCTGCTACTTTCAGTGACATTTGTGGCTGGAGACCAAGAGAACAAAGCCAACCATGCCAGAAAGCTGAGCTTCCTTAAAGAAAAAAAAAGGTAAGAAACTCCATCTCCTGCTCTGCTCAGATGCTGGAGAGAACCCACCAGGAGTGCCCTCCTTGCCCAGCCTCCCAAAAACAGTGACCCTGCCCTGAACCACCTCCAGGAACATGCAGGAACCTCATGTCCTGAGCCACTGTGTCTTAGGTCTTCATCTCCAAACTCTGGGTAACAACCAAAGTTCCTCATGTGATGCTGAAATACCCTCGGGATAAATTTAATCACTGCGATGCTGCCCTTAATAACAACGTTAATTATGACAGCCCAAGTCTGCAGCCATTTCTGCCCCACAAATTCCAATGATATTAAATTACTGTAGAGTCCAGAAAACACTTGGGAGCATGTGCTGTACAGAATGAAGTTCTGCCTCTCCCCAGCAAGGCTGGGAACCACTCCCTGGGGATATTCTGCCTGTGCTCAAGTTTCACTGAGGTGCTTACACAGCTTTTCACCTCCCTGAGAGTTCTGCTCCAACAGCAGCATCACCCCTGTTTGTAGAGATGTGAGACCCAAATTAACTGACCTGGAGAAGTTTAAACAGGCTGCTTTTAATTTGCAGTAATGACCTGAGACCCTGCAGAAGTCAGAGCCCCTTCACACCAGGCACAGCTGAAATATTTTGCAAGATAAGAGACTTTTCCACTGCAGAAAGTTCTTATTCAAAAAACCCAAGCACAATGCACAGGACTGGAGAGCAGAAAGGATGGACACACTGCAAGGTAACTGGCCATAAATACCACGTTAATCTCTTCAGAAAGACACAGTTTTAAACTAAACTTTCAACTCCTGGTAGATACAAACCCACAGCAGACACAAAACCCACATCCCTTCTGGGATGTACAAAGACCTGCACAGAGTTACTCAACAAAAGCAGCATAAAGATATTGCAGAAACTGCAGATAAAACTGACCTCGGTGCAAGGAATTCTACATTCTCTAATCCCCCCAGCAAAGCTTTTCCTGAAGCATTTCCAGCACAGGATAAAGGGAGGCACTTCTGACAGATGGCAGGGGCTGCTGGTTGCTCAAGCATGAACCAGACTAAGACAGGGGCACTGGGGAGGGATCAGCATCACACAAACCTATTTCAGGAACTGTCTTTACCAAGATTTTTCCTTTTCAATCCTGTCCTTCCTTGACAAGGCACAGCCCTTCACAAAACCAGCTGTATCCTTGGAATTCAGGTCTGAGTTGGGCTGTCCTGGGAACCCCCAAAACTCAGCTCAGACTCAGTTTCAGAGCAAGGCTACGAAATGTGAGCTAAAAGGTCAACACTGTCCTGCACACAGAAGGTTTTCACAATTGGGCTCTCAGAGATGTTCCTAAACAGCCTTTAATGGCAGAATATTGGCCTGAGCAGATGCAGAAGCACCACTGAGCACACGGAATGGCTTGTTCTCCTCCCTTAAACATGACTATTAGTGCAAAACACAGGCTAAGGATGTTTCAGAGATTTCTCTTGCTTACAGTTTGGATCATGTAATTCCAGAAAAGATCAAGTATGTCATTAAAATGCAGTCCCTGCTGAACAAATCAAACAGAATATTCCAAATTAAACAAGGGAAGGCCTAATGTGGGGATATGCAATGGTGTTCTGCAAGGTACATGGTTTTTTTCAAGGAGGTAGTTTGGCAGTTTATCTGGCAAATTATGGTGGGTTTGGTTTTCTTTTTAAAGTAAAATTATATTAGTTCATTAAGATAAATTAATAAATTAATTAATATGAAGAATTTAAATTTTTTACTAATTAGGAAAGAAATACATCATCACATAGGAGTCACATTTGATTCAACACTCCCCAAAATTTCTGAGACCAACAGATCAAACTGCCATTGCATAAATAACACATGTTGAGGAGGTTACCATGTAAATAAAGCTGCATCCCCTTTCCTGCCCAGTAATCAAACACCCAGCAGTTGTCCCTCAGCTGCTGCAGCAGCTCAGGCTCCCAGGGGGGATTAGCAAAGCTGCCTTCAATGGGTCTGCCCTGCACAGGCAAACCCAAAGCAGAGCCTGCACTTGTTCTTGCATCTCCTTTCCAAATCCAGCTGGTAACCAGGCTAGACAGAGCTGGTTTAAGAATTATGGCTGAAAATAACTGCAAGCTCTGTTTTGACTACAGGATAAAACACAATGTGAGAAAATGTTTGTATTTCTTACGCTTCATTACACAAAATATTTCCCTGTGTGGTTTGCTGGCTCCTCCAACTCATTGTTGGCCAGGAAGAAAAAAAAACAGGACTTGTAAAAAAATGGTTAAGGTTGTGATTTATTGGTGAGGGAAGCCTGGAAAACAGCCTGGGTAAAATAAACCACAGTCCCTACTGAAATTCAGCTCAGCCCCATCCCTGAGCGGGTGATCCAGGCAAAATTCCACTGCTGCTTTTGCACTGGGATATAATAACACTAATATTTAGTATGAGAGGTAAATTATCCCAGGCTTGATTATTTGCAGAATCACCAGAGCATGCCTGACTATTCCAGCCCTAAAATAAACTTGATGAGTTTTGCTTTGCTGCCCTCCCTTTCAGACACTGATTTATCTTCCAATTACTAAGCACATATTCAGCAAATGGATATAAAACTCTGAAAAAAGCTCTTCAGTAAAACTGAGCAGTTCATCCTTCTGGGCCAAGGATGGGAGTCTCTCCCACAACAGCCACAAAATTCAAACAAAAAACCTCCAATAAAATATAACAATTGAAAGAGGTCAGGAAGAGATTATCTCAAATAGGAAAATAAAAAACCCACCCCAACTGTACTTCCTGCCACCTGAGGTTCAAACTCGGGTCATTTTAAAACCTGAAATAGCCTTCAGGTAAAGGAGTCTTCAAAGCCTCTTTAGCAAACTGATTGGGAACCCTCTGCAGTGTCTGTCTGGGGTTAAATCCTCCTAAATCCCAGGATTAGTGACCTGCTCCAAGGTTGGCCTTGAGGGACTGGAAACTCCCAGCTCTTCAAGAAGAGGCAGTTGATGTGACAGCTCCATCCCACAGTCCCACATCTGATCCCCCTGATGGCACCCAAGGACTGCATGACCAACCTCAACTTCATGATCCCAATCCAAGCTCCTGGGATGCTGCCAAAGTCTTTGGGATGCCTCTCCATTCACTCCCCTTTAGCTTTCTGATTAATTAACACTCCACTGGGTTCAGCACAGCCCTGCCTGGGTCCTGAAAGCAACACACTCCTGTGCTTGAGTATCCTTTGAAGGACCAAAGGATCCCCATTCCCTACCAGAGAAAGGAGGTTGGACAATCTTGGTCTTTAAAGCAAACTCCTCCTGTGTTTTGCAACCTTTCAACAGCCAAACCCAAATCCACACAGCATTTACCATGTCTTTTTAAACACACAGATTTTTGGGGGCCTTAGGGAACTGCCAAAGGTTTTATGTTCTACTTTATTTAGCAAAAAAACCCCAGATGAGTGCTCTAAGCAATAGTTCCAGTGAGTCATAAGCCATGCAATTCCTGTTCTTCCAAAAAGATGCTGCATTCCCTAAGGCAGAGTGTCTCTACAGCTCAGACCTCACTTATTCCAAAGAAATCCTCTCCATGGCATTATTCAAAGGTGATCCATGCCCTTTGTTTCACTTATTTATTTCTTTTTATATCAGGACATTCTATTCTTAATGCAGAGCAAACCAGAGCAACAAAATGACAGGATTCCATCTGCATTAAAGCAAAGATGTTGCTGCCTCTTCCTGCTCCTGCACTGAGAGGCATTTCTGGGGAGGAGGGTTTTCATTTGCCACCTCCCTCTGTGACTAAAACACTCTGCACTGTGACCCCCACCTGAGACAAACCCCACTTCTGACCTGTTTGCTCCAAAAGCTGTGACTCCCCAGAACCACACTGTGTACTCTCCATTCATCTTTAAAATTGCAGCTTTCCACAACTGGAAGCTTCTTCCTTGAGGATTTCTAATTCCTCTCCATCCCTAAACTCGTCCAGGATCAGTTCCTGCCACACAGAATGGCAGGAAAGGTGTTTTAGTATCCAATTACAACAACTGCTGCTTTATCCAGAAGCCACTGCCACATCTGACAGGCTCAAACTGTGCCCCTGAAGTCACACAAACACCCTCTTTTCCTTTTTTCCTTCTTTTTTTTATTAGCTGCTGGGTATTAAGGTCATTGCTCCTGCTAAAAGAGGGATGTAAATCAGAAAAGTGCTGCTTTAACACAGACTTGGGATCACACACTGTGTATCTACACTTCTTTTTATCAAATAAAGATAATTTATATCACATCTTCTCTAACCACTCAACAAGACATGTTCACAGGAAAAAAAATGAGCCACATTCATAGGAAAAAAAGAAAAGGCAAAGTAATTTAGGAAAAAAACAAATCAAGCCAACCACAAAGCCATCAAAGCACCATCAGACATTGCTCTAGGGGGCACCTCCCTCCAAGGAGCCCTCAGTGCTTCCAGGACATTCCAGGGCAGTGCTGCAGTGCCCTGGGAAAGTCAAACAGCTCTCCCAGCACAGCACTGGGGCTGGCAAGTTTCCTGGCCACCCTCCAAACTCTCTTCTCTCCCTGACAGCAACTCAAAGAGCAGCCTGGGCACAGGGCAGGGACAAGCCCTGGCAGGAAAACCTGCTCTGGGGACATCCTTCCCCATTCAGATTCCTCAGCAAAGGAAATAAGCTCTGCAGGACATGAGTCCTGGGGAGAAATTGCCTAGAAATCTGCTTTTTGATCAGGGTGTTCCCAAGGGAATTCAGCTCTGCAGGGCTGGGAGATCCCATGCCCAGGGAAGAAAATTTGGGCTGTTCTGCAGCCTCTGACAGCAATTACTGCCTACCTTTTTCTTTCTTTTCTCTTTAAATGTGAGTAGGATTATGTACCTTAAGCTCAAAGAAAAGACACAATCAGGCAACCCTGAGTAACTACCTGGAGGTAATTATAATATTAATAGAAAGAGAAAAACCCCCACATGGCTATTTTTATATATAAGCATATTTTTATATATATATACACGACATGATGACGTTCATTTCCCAGCAGGATCTGCCTGGTTTGTCGTATTAACACGAGCTCCAGAAACACCCCGAACTGGGGGATAAACACAAACCCCACAGCTCAGAGGGGACATTCTTTGGGCAAACACCCATTCTGAGAATTCTGCTCGACCACACTGGCACAACCCTGGTGATCAACTCCAGAGAGAGAGGAAAAGCAGCTGCAGGTGCCACCCCAGTGCCTTTAGCACAGGGATGACACTTGTCATTCCACAGGCGGGTGCAAAGCACTGTGGGATTTTCCAAGGGAGACAAGAAAAGAAAATCAATGACAGACACGAGCTGATTTCTCCTGACTTTTCCTGAAGGCAAGAGGATTAAAAGATTCATCTGCATGCCCATTTTAGGAGGTACAAATCAAACGACTGCTGAGACTATTTTTGAGTTCTTCCTCAGGACAGGAGAAAGGATCTCCATGTTTTGGCAGATCAGGGATGAGCAGAAAATTACAGATGCTGCTCCGGAGGCATCAGTGCAGCATCCACCTCCAATCACACCAACGAGCAGGGTAAGAGCAAAGGAGAAGGTGTTGTTCTTCAGAGAACAGTTTAGACCCACCAATTTAGGTGTATATTTATATTTACACTAGTTAGTATATTAACACTAGGTGTATATTTGTATTTATATATAAATATAATACATTTATATATAAGTAGAAATACATATCTGTATTTATATTACATATAAATACATTTATTTCTATGTGAATTAGACATACTAGTTAGCTGTATATTTATATTTACATTAGTTAGGTGTATATTTATATATAAATACATTCTACATGTATTTATAAATACACTTATTTCTCTACAAATTATATAGAAATACATTTCCTTCTATACAAATTGTACAGACATGAACTAGTGTCTATTTATATTTACACTAATTAGGTGTATATTTAAATTTAAATAATTTCTATATGTATACATCTATATAAAAATGCATTTTATATAAATACATTCTACATTTATATATAAATATATTTGCTTCTCTATAAATGATACAGAATTACATTCCTTTCTGTATGAATTCTACAGATACATTCTAGTCAGGTATATATTTACAGCTGCACTAGTTAGGTGTATATTTATATATAAATACATTTATAAATAAACACATTTCTCCATGAATATAATGCATCAATACCAAATGCATTTATATATAAATACATTCTACATTTATATATAAATACACTTATTTCTCCATAAATTACATAGAATTTCATTCCTTTCTATATGAACTCTACAGCCACGTGCTAGTTGGGTGCTACCCATCACTCCTGCCCTTCAGCAGCTCCCTGGGGGTCCCTCACTCTTTTTGAAGCCCCCCCTGCAGAGGAACCACCTGGGGGTCCCATCCCCCTTTTGGAGCCCCCCCTGCAGAGGAGCCCCCTGCGGGTCCCAGTCCCTTTTTGGAGACCCCTTGCAGAGGGACCTCCCTGGGGATCCCAGTCCCTTTTTGGAGCACCCCCTGCAGAGAAACCGCGGGGGGATCCCACCCCTTTCGGGCCGCCCCCCCCCCCCAATTCGGGCCCCCCCAGCACTCACGGCTGCGAATGGGCGGTCTCGTAGCGCTCGAAGGCGTGTGCCAGGTCGTGCTTGTTGTTCATGTAGCACTGCGTGCACAGGTCGTAGTCGAAGCACAGCTGGCACTTCCAGCGCATGCCACGGATGCCGTGCTTCTTGCAGCAGTCACAGATGATGTTGGGGTGCCGCACACCTGGCACGGCAAAGGCAGAGAAAGGCAGGAGTCATGACAAATGTAGAGACCATTAAAGGGAAAAAGTCATGTGTTGAGCTGTACTGAGGGTGATGAAGTAATAGAAGGTGAAGTCATACATGTCATCCATGTCTGTGTATGTACAATATGTGTAATCTGTCTCTGTGGGGACCAGGGACAGGACCCCAGGGAATGGCCTGAAGTTGTGTTACACTGGATCTCAGAAAAAGGTTCTTCCCCCAGAGGGTGGTGGGCACTCAACAGGCTCCCCAGGGCAGCAGGCACAGCCCCAAGGCAGCCACAGGAGCATTTGGACATCACTCCAAGGGACAAGGTGGGATTGTTGGGGTCTCTGTGCAGGGCCAGGAGTTGGACTGGATGATCCCTGTGGGTCCCTTCCAGCTCAGGATATTCTATGATTCTGTAATATGAACTCCCCAGTTCCTGGCTTGAGGGACTTATCCTCAAGTCAGGTCAGACTCCAAGGGAATGATAAAGCCAGTAAAACTGTTCAGCTCTGAGACAGGAGGAAAGAGAAGCCTTTGCAGAGAGGCAAACAGGAATTCCCCTGTCACGAACTGGCTCAGTGTATACTCTGCTGCTCAGCATCACTCCACAGGCAAGAGCAAAAGGCTGACCCTTCCAGCCTGGCTTTATTTAAAGTACATCATATTTACTTTAGTCAAATAATATTTAAAAATATAATCCAAATATATGTACCTTATTAAGAACAGGGATCCTCACAGATGGGAATGCTATACAAACTAACATGAGGCAGGTGGCACACGTGCTGGAGAAAGCTTTGCCAATGTCTGTGCTCCCTGTCTTGGTTCTACTCACCAACCTGGGCACTGTCACAGAGCAGGGGGTCACAGTCCACTTGTCCATGCCATACCCACCAGTCTGGGCACTGTCACAGCTCCCTGTCCATGCCATACCCACCAGTCTGGGCACTGTCACAGCCCCTGCCCATGCCATCCATACCCACCAGTCTGGGCACTGTCACAGCTCCCTGTCCATGCCATACCCACCAGTCTGGGCACTGTCACAGCCCCTGTCCATGCCATCCATACCCACCAGTCTGGGCACTGTCACAGCTCCCTGTCCATGCCATACCCACCAGACCGGGCACTGTCACAGCCCCTGTCCATGCCACACTCACCGATCTGGGCGTTGTCATAGAGCAGGAGGTCGTAGGCGCCCTGGAAGCCCGTGCGGTAGTTGGTCCTGTTGCCCTGGTCCCATTGCACCACCACGGTCTTGTCGGGGGTGGTGGGGCTGCCGGTGCGGCCGATCTCCACCACGGTGCCCACGTTGCCCTCGCCGCTGTCCTGGCTGCCCCACTTCCAGTCCACTCCACGGACCACCCGCATGCCCACCTGCATGCTGGCACAGGGCTCCCCGTCCATGGATGGGCACAGCAACCCCTACAGCTCTGCCACGGCGTGGCACTGGGACACGGGCAGGGGCGGCAACAGCACCGGGGGCAGCATGGTCAGCACACCTGCAACACAACAGATCATCTATTACCAGCAAGGTCAGCACACCTGCAACATAACAGGTCACTTGTGACCAGCATGGTCAGCACACCTGGAACACACCAAATAGATCATCTGTGACCAGCATGGGCAGCACACCTGGAACACACCCAACAGATCCCAGGTGACCAGCATGGGCAGCACACCTGGAACAAACCCAACAGATCATCTGTGACCAGCATGGGCAGCACACCTGGAACACAACCCATGCCCAGTGATGACACTCCACCCATCACATTCCCCCCAGAATGGCCTGGCTACATTAAAGGCCTGACCTGCTGAGTAGATAAATTTACTTTATTCAATTAGTATCTTTAACTATTTCTAAAATTATTTAAATAATATTTTCTTTAGTCAAGTAGTATTTCTAAAGAATTATTAAAACTACTCCTAAAATTATTTAAATAGTGTCTTCTTTATTAAATTAAAATTTTAAAGAATTATTTAAACCATTTCTACAATTATTTAAATAATATTTACCTTAGTAAAATAGTATTTGGAATAATTGCTTCAACTATTTATGAAATTATTTAAATATTTTCTTTATTGAAATAATATTTTAAAATAATTATTTTAACTCTTTCTAAAATTATTTAAACAATATTTACTTTAGTCAAATAATAGTTTGAATAATTGCTTAAACTATGTATAACATTATTTAAATATTTCCTCTATTCAAATAATATTTTAAGTAATTATTTAAACAATTTCTAAAATTATTTAATTGATTGTATATTCAAATAATGGTTTAAAGTAATTATTTAAACTATTTCTAAAATTAACATTTACTTTATTCAGAAAATATTTTAATAATATTTAAATATTATTTAAGTATTTTATTTATTCAAATACTACTTCAAACCAATTCTTTAAATTACTTATAAAATATTGAAAAATATTTACTTCAGTTAAATAATATTTAAAAACTAAAATTCAAATAAATGTGCTTTATTAAAACCAGGGATCCTCCCAGCTTTAGCACAGGTGGGAATGATACACAAAATAACCAGACATCTGGAATAACATGCAAAAACTTTCACTTCCCTCAAAGCCATTTTGGTTTTGCTTTGGGGACAGGGGAAGCTTTAAAGCTGCAGCTGAAAGGAATTGTTTGCCTGTTTTCCCTGCAGTTTGTAGGAACAACACCAATGTCACAGGGATGTCACACTTCTCCTGCTGTTCATCCCTGTGGCACAGCAGGAACAGGGAAGGGCACGGCAGATCTTGTGTTGGCATCAGGAAAAGCTCGGGATAACCTTCCCAAGGGTTGCCATGGCAACGGGCAAATGAGGTGAAAGCCACACAGATGCATCATATCCTCAGTTTTGAATTAAATCAGATTATCAACCCCTGATTTCTCTCTTTACCAGAACAAGACAGAGAAGAAGACTTTGCCTTTCTACGTTTAGAGCCTGGAAAAATCTCCTGTAGCATCCTGTTCTCTCTGGGCATCCCTGGGGCTCCTCCCAGTGTTATCCAGAACACCCAGGATTGTCTCAAACGTTGAAAAAATGACCCAACAGAGTGCCAAGGGCCAAAGGCTGCAGATGCCAAGAGCAAACCTCCCCAGTGCTGTGACACAGGTCAGCTCAGCCCAGGGTGCCAGCTGGGAGGGTGACAGTCGTGGTCCAGCCCGTGGGTGTGCTCAGACACAGCAGCAGCAGCAGCTCCACGCCCTGTGACGTGTTGTCATCGCTGCCACCCACCCATGGAGCAACCAAAACCACCCAGGCCTAAAAATAACCCCTTCCACCAGCCAAACATCTCCCTTTGAGCATATGGAGGAGTAGTTTGATGCAAACCAATG
>JAWWEV010000056.1:5076677-5089149 GCA_035583235.1 Hafferia zeledoni
ACCAGGGTTTGCTGTGTTTATGAAGCAGGAATCATCAAAGAACACCCTTTTTGGAAGGCAGTGCAGAGCCTGATGAGATCTGTATGATCCCCTCTTCCTCCAGATCAGAGATGAATAAAAGGGACTATTTATTGCTTCAACTAAAAGACAAAACTGCTTTTTTTAAACGCTGCTCTGAACCAGCAGAGAGTGAGAGAAAACAAAGGGGAACATCCAACACTACAGAGGTACAAGAGCAGCACAGTCAGCTACTGCCACAGGGCTCTTCCTTCAAAACAACCACCACCACCCTTCCTGTGTCATCCAAGGGAACTGGTGGTAGCTGGGATAGGGAGTAACAGTGGGAAAAGGAATTGCATGCTTAGAGAAGGAAACAATAAAACCACAAGATATCTTATACAAGGATAGGGTGGCACTCCCCAGCCTGAAGAGTTTTATGCCACTTCACTGGACATTCTTCCTCTCCCCAGGAATGAATGAAGCCTCACAGGCTTCAGAACTCCCAGCATTTCAAGGAAGGAAATGCCAGTTCCAGCAATTATTCAGCATAAAAGAACATTCCAGGCTGTGCCACAAACCCATAAAATGTAAGTCTCTGCAGGACAAAGGAGGATAATCCTCCCTTGCTACCTGGAACAGCAGGGCAGGCTGGCACGCGACACACTGACACCAACAGAGCAGTCCAAGGGCTCAGTGCCAACCTCAGCTCCCACAAAGGTGGGACCCACACACAGACAAACCCACATCTGTGCCCTTCCCACCCCTTCTGGGTGCTGCTCTAGCTCAGTGTACCCCCGTGATGCTGAATTCTATCCAGAGGAGCTGCCTGTGCTGCAGAGACCCCACCAAGCCCTTGCTGGCTGCTCCAAGGCCACCTTCCTGATGAGAATATTCCATTTTCCACACAAGAATGCACCAAATGCATTCTGCATTCCCATCTGCTCCGCAGGGGAGATGCAGAACAAGAGGAAAGGACTGTTCAAAATCTTTATGAGATGAATTACAGGGCTCTTGCAGGCTGAGCCTTGCCAGAGCAGCATTATTTACTTCCTAAGTGGAAATGTTTCACTCACTGAAGCAAATACTCCTCCCTTGATGCTGTCTGGGTCATAATTATTCCAGGGAAGGATAGGTAGAGCTGCCAGAAATGATTCACAGAGAAGACATCAGTTTCCCATGGGAATTCAAAGTAACTATGAACAAATAATCCATTAGAAGACACGAGCATATTTCTGAATCCTGATGTAACATTCTGACCTTGTCTGCTGTGACACAGGAAAGAGCAGCCCAGGCACATCTATGAGTTTATTCCTAGGAAATCCCACTAACACTTTACTGGAACAAAGGAAAAAACACTTCAGCACCTCCAGTCCACATTTGAGCTGCAATAACTGTGGCAAATTTCTGCCAATATTCAACTGCTTTGTTGGTAGAAAGTGCTTTAGAGACAACCCCATACCCACCTCGTAGGAGGCAAAGGTTGCTGCTGTTGTGGCTGAACAGCAAACAGAGCCCAGGAATGGTGTAAACAGTTGACAAAATCCCTGCATGGAACGTGGTGATCACCTTATTTGAACAGGAAGGCAAACAGAGGAAGTGTTTTTAAAAAAAACTAACAACTTTTTTTTCCTTTACATATATTTTGCAGTTTGAATTGTCTTCTCAGTTGAATTATTCCACCCTGCAGAGATCTGCCTATCCAGAGGATGCTCCCTGAGGCAATTGCAGATCCCACACTTTTCCAAAAGAGCAGCACAAGCTCAGGCTTGGACATTTCCCTCCTTTGTGCCCATCATTTCTGAGCACACGTGGGGGTGGCTGCAGTTCTGTTACAGGGGCTTTTCACAGCAGCTCATTTGAGCCTCAGTTCTCCAACTTCCCCAGCTAATACTTTGGTGTTCTTTAATAACAGAAAACAACCAGGATCAAATAGCCCTCTGAGCCTAAGGCTCAAAGCTGCTAAGTTAATTACCAAAGCTAATATTCATGCCCAAATAGCTCAAATTCAGCCTTACTTTTCACTTTCTTCTCAGCACACAGGGTACAGTGTAATTGCTCTCAAGGATACACTCAATTCCCACAAACATAATCATTAATACATGAAAACTGAGCAGAAAACCAGGAAAACACAGAGTAAATAATCCTTTTGGAGCCACCACCACCACCCAAACACTGCCTTGCAGCTTTTGTGCCCCCCCAGGTGATGCCAGGACTCCTCAGCCCTGCCCCAGGTGTGCTGCTTTGGGCACTTCCAAGCCCCACCTGCAGCTCCCACCACACCTGAACCCTGGTAATCTCACCTTCATCTTCCAGAACTTTCCAGTGTGGAGACTTTTGCCAAGCTCACAGCATTTTATTATCTCAAAACAACTCCCAGCAGTTCAATACCAGCTCTACCACTTTTAAATCTCTCTCCTTGTCCACTCTGACACCTCTCCAGCCCAGCAAAAGGAGTTGCAGAATTGGTTGAATAGTTCAATATTATTCAACAGAGCCTGTAGTGACAGGACAAGGGGGAATGGCCTCACACTGACAGAGGGGTTTGGGTGGGATATTGGGAAGAAACTCCCCCTGCCTTGAGGGTGGGGGGCCCTGCCCCATCCCTGGAGGTATTCAAGGGGCTTGGAAAAACCTGGGATAGGGGAAGGTGTCCCTGCTCATGGCAGGGGCTGGAATTAGATGAGCTTTAAGATCCCTTCCAACCTAAAGTATTCTGTGATTCCCTGATATTCCACTGAAGAGCCACAAGGCCTCAATGATACTTTCCTTCCCTCTCCCTTGTGCAGTCAGGAATCTTGTTTAGTCTAAATTTTGCAAAATGGCATCTCTGGCACAGGGGAGGGAGAGAAGAGCAGACGATGTTTTTGTGGCTTAAATATCAACAGCAGATAAACTAAGCCATTCCACTGATAAATCAGTCCCAGCTGAAAAAAAGAATAAATCAGAAATGGGGCAGCTGCCACTGGTAAAACCAATCAAGGCAAAGCCTGTGAGGTTAAATCATTCCTATGCCCCAAAGCTCACCTGCTCCCAAAGTATATTTAACTGCATTACATAAACAGAATAAAGCAGGTGATTAATACGCCTTTGCTCGGGGATTAATATCTTGTCATCTCAGCGAGCACAGGGACACATCCTGCCATCCCTGACACAGGGGGAGGAGAGGCTAAAAATAACAGCCAGGCACTCTGCTCAGAGCCCCACGGAGAGCATTTCAGCTCTGCAATCAACACTTGCCCTTTCCAAATGCCAGCCCATTGATCTGTTTTGCCTACACTGAATTTTACATTCCTTTTACACTGATTGTGTTCTAGCACAGAGTTGTTATGGTGAGAGGGGAACGTTCCCTTCCCTTTCAAGCTGTAGCAGCAATATTTCAGTGGTTATCACACTGCTCTACCATCTATTCTTTCACCTTGTTAAAGGATGGAGGCCTAAAGGAAGCATCAGCAAATTTATTAATATTCAGGACCAGTAGTTTTGTGCAAATCTTTCTGAGAATTTTGATCCCAGCATTCTGACTTCCTTAAAAATGGCAAACAAGCTCAGAACAGATCCTAAAAGTGAAAGAAGGTACAGAGAAGTTACATTTTGGGTTCATTATGGATGGGTAAGGCAGGACCCAACAGCTGCAGTGGACACAGAGCCAACTGAACTGAGCTGGCCTTGAACCTTCACTTCTCACTTTACTCAAACTCCAACCCCTCTGTGACAACAAAAGGCACTGAAAAGTGAACCTGCTCCAAAAACCAAGCTCTGACCTGCACAGCCTCAGTCCAAACCAGTTTGTCACCAAGTTCCATGGCCCACAAAGGGAATTTTGTCAGCAATGAGTACCCAAATTAGCTAAAAAGGAAGTGGCAGTGTCAGCCACACATCCCCAGGAGCTTCAGTGAATCAGCTCTGTGCCAACTCATGGACCACACCACGAGATAAATCATGTTGCACAATGGTCAATATTTGCTCCAAACCATACAAAGGCAAACATTACCTTTGGGAAACACCACCAGGAAGGCAAAGATAACCATCTGTCACAGGCTCGTGGTACACCACAGTGAACCAGTTTGGCCTGGGATTGACTCCCTTTTCTTCCCAGCAGCTTGGCTGGTGCTCTGCTTTGGGCTGGGGCCACAGCAGTGGTGGGGCCACAGCAGTGGTGGGGCCACAGCAGTGGTGGGGACACAGCAGTGGTGGGGACACAGGGGGCTCCCACAGCATCCAAGGCTTTCCTGTTCCTCACACTGCCCTGCCAGTGGGAGGCTGAAGGAGATCAGGAATTTGGGAGCAGACAGAGCCAGGACAGCTGACCCCCAGTGACCCAAGGGACAACCAAAATAACGTGGTGCTCAGGAATAAAATCTGGGGAAGAAATAGGAATGGGGATGTTTGGAGTCAGTCTCTGCCTTCCCAAGCAATCCTTGTACCTGGTGAAGTCCTGCTTGCTCAACTTTAGCCCTCCAGTCCAGTCCCTTCCCTGTCCCACTGGGGTGGAAGTGAAGCAGCAGCTCTGTGGGGCTCAGCTCCTACCAGGGACAACCCACCACACAACCAAAGGTGGAGTAACTTTTGCAAGGCCAGGGATGTTCAAAATTCAGATTACTAAGTCAACATCAGTCAAACTCTACAAAAGAACAAGTTCCCTCCACCAGCTTCTATTGAACAGAAAAACTGGACTCGATGATCCTTGTGGGACCCTTCCCAATCAGAATAGTCTGTGATTCTGTGAACTTCAGGCTTTAAATTGCTGAGATCAGTGCTCAGCTGCCCACTGGAGAATTAAAAGTGATTATAACTGAAAGTTCACACTGGGCATCTCGTGAATGGCTCTTATTACATCCCACGAGATAATTGCTCAGGAGCCTGATGAAATTTCCTTCTGGCTTTGGATGAACTGTGTTCCCTCCAGGAGGGAGAAGAAACAGCTCCAGCCATTTGCTTTAATTGGACACGACAGTTTGCAGATTGTTGCCTCCAGCCTTGAAAAGCTCTGTAGTTGGGGCTGATGAGAATCCACTTTTTCCTCAAGAGCAGATTTCAGAGTTAAATTTACATTGCATTACAGTAAAAACAAACACACCCTCCTTCCTGCCCACACACACAACCACGAGGTAATGTTGTTTAAGAAAAAAAAACAAGCTAAGTTGGCTAAGTTTGAATTAAGGTCTTTTCTACTTTACATGGAAAAAATGGGAGAGTGGTATTTTAACTTTCCCATGCCCTCTGTGAAAGATCCCTGTGGCATAAGGAAAACAAAAATTCAGTAGCATTGCATCCCATCTCCTGCCAAGAATCACCATCACTTTTCTGGCCTTTGAGGTCAATAGTCAACCACTTGCATCCCTTGCAGGTCCTTCTGTGCCCAGAATGCTGACAAAAGCCATAATTTATAAAAAGATAGTTTAATAACATCAAGTACAACCCATCCAGAAAATCACCATTACTTAAAGAGCAAGCTTAACAAAATTCCCAGGAAGGGTTTCAGTGTGTTTTATCATGCCTTGTGGAAAAGGATGGACTAGGTGGCCTCAGCAAAATCCCTTCCAGAACTATTTTCAATCATCTAGAAATAGAGGATCAGACAGAAACATATTCCAACAGTGAGAAATCTGTCTTGGCAGCGGATTTCAACTGTGCTCTTACTTGACATTGCTCTGCTGTATTTCTCAGAGACAAGACCATCTGGCCCAGAGCTGATGGTGTTGAGCCCTGGGAAGGTTCAGGTCTGCATCTCCCCTCACACCACCCATCAACTCCTATTTACCAGTAAAACCCGAGCTAAATCACTTAAAAGTTCATAAACCTCCAATCTAATTACACAATATCTGTCCAGAAAGGCAGTCAGTGCTCCCACAAGTGATTCAAAATCAAAAGACTGACTTACTGCAGGAGCAGAAAAATCAAGAGGAATTAATTCTGAAGCCCTGCAAGTAGAGAGGTGGTTGAACAGTGAGCTGAGGAAACCCAGTGCTGTGGCTCTGTGATAGGACTGCTCAGAGGGATTTAGACACTGGAACCCTCAGCAGTGGTGGTACAACAGAATTACAAAGCATCTGAGTTAGGAACACAATCTCCTCCAAAAAAAAAAGTAGCTATTTCAGACTGGCACAGAGTGAGTTGAGCATAAAACCTGCTGGATCTCTGATGGGCCTTGGGAGCTCCTCTTGCCGACTTCAGACTCCCTCCAGGCTTTCAGAATGGTCAGCACTGCACTCCTGCCCATTTTCAGCCTGCAACTTGCCCTTTCTGTGCTCTGAAAGCAGATCAAAAGGCTTAAGTCTAATCCACCCTGACGTGCCTTTGGCCACAGAGACATTGGCTGAGTAGGAGCAGAAGGAATTGAGCAGTGGCTGTCGTTTCCTCCCTGGTACCCAGGGAAGGTTTGGGGGTCTCCATGTACACAATTCACTTGCAAGTTTGTGCATTTTACAAGTACAGATGTTACCTTCTTGCTCTGAAAGAAATCCAGAACACGTTACAGATGGGAAATGGAGCCATAACTCTACATGGAACTGGTGGCAGAGCCAGGACCAAAGCTCACATATCCCAGCTCCAAAATCTGTTCTCCACAGCCTGGCCCATTCTAGTCACAGGAAAGAAGAAAGTACCAAGCCACGATCCAGGAGCATCCCTGCATTCCTTGGGGTCACATCCCTGGATCAATAAGATCATGTAATGGACTGTCCTGCTCACACACACCTAACTTGATGCCATTTTCCAGTCTAAATGCTGGAAGACTTTTTCTGTGTTCTTGGAAATTTCAATCACCACAACTCTCATTACAGAGGGAAAAGAAATACTTAAATTCTCTAAGTCTCCCAAAAACCTCCACTTTCTCTTTGCTTAAGGAAAAAGGAGTATCCAATGATCTCTTTCCCATCAGAACTTCTAATGAATGTATGGAAAGGTGTGTTGGTCTCCCTCTGATCATGTTTATTACAACACTTTGGCCCCTCCACAAATGCCATGAATTAGAATCCTTGAAAAACAACTCAAATAGTTTGCTCACAGGACTTTTCATTCTATTCCTGGATCCCTGGAAAAGAGCAACTGAAAATGGAAGGGCATGATCAGTACTGCTGGGAGTGGTAGGGTCACATTCAGCCCTGAATCCTCCCAGAGCCCAGGAGCAGTTCTGGAGCAGAGATGATGAGCAAAGCAAACAGATTTGATGGGAACAGGCAGGGACAACACGACCTCAGAGAGCTGAGAAAAACCTGCAGAGAAACCAAGTCTCTGTGAGCAACCAACATTACTAATAATACTAAAGGTACATAAACACAAGCTCATTTCAGAGACAACTGTCACAGCCCTGAACAGCCCATGGGGTTCTGTAGCCACCCAGTTCTTGATCCAGGCAGCTCAGAAAGCCATGGACATGCCCCTTTCCAAGGAAAAATGAAAGGAGACAATTGCAACCATCATACTCGTAGCACCTCCATAGGTTTTGCAACTTCCAAGACATCTGTCCAAGTTTTAGTGGTGGGGGCTGTCCATGGGCTCCCAGCTCTCCCAGACAATCCCAGCAGTGGCCACTGCAAACCAAAGCAGGAAAATAACAGATTCCTCATACACGAATTTGGCACAGGATTTTCACAGTCCCAGAGCTTCAAATGTGCACTCAAAATAAATGTCAAAACATGATGCTATACAGCAATATCAGAATAAGCAGAGAAATTAGACAAGCCAAATATCACACAACTATGAAGCTTCTTCTCATGTCAGTGACTCAGAGAGCTGTGCTGTGCAAAGAGGAAGGGATGGGAAACATATTTACCTTTGAGAAGCCTAAAAAAGAGATGGGGAACTGGGAAATTCTTAATATGCTGCAGCCACACTTCAGTCCTAAAGGAATTTACATCCTTCCACCACAGAAACAGATGAGACTAGTATGGAAAACAGACATAAGGTGCTGAAAATACATCAATGGTAGAGCTGGGACCACAGTGAGTTGCTGACAATCTACTGAAGTTACCTGCTCCAGACACAAACCTAAACACCTCACAGCAGAAAGCAAAGCTCCAAACAGGGTAAGAACTTCTCTACCTCTGCCAAAGCTACCAAACCTTTGCCTTTCTGATTTCTGCATCCCTTGACAATTCACTCATCTATACTCTGAAACCATGAATGAAAAATTCAACAGGTAATGAAGCCTGGAGGAAGGTCCTAGAAGGATGAACATCTGCATCATTCTTCATAGGAAGCAGTTTTAGGAAACCAAAGGGTTGCCAAAGAGAGGAGAAACGAAAATGGGATCTCATTTGAGCCAAATAAACTCCTCCTATAGCAACAGAGAAGTGCAGAGGATGTAGTGAGGCTCTAAGCCAAAAAGAGAGAGGGTTGAGCAGCAAAGCCAAGCTCAAGTGACCTCCATGAAGGTGAGCCAGAGCTCACTTGTTTCTCAATGAGGTACAAATTGGAATTTGTTACATTCAGAAAGTAATTCCGCAGCTGAGCGTCTGCAGGGAAATCAGATCAAACACATTCGGTGCTTCCAGTGCAGCTGTGCCAACTTCTCCGTGCTTAAGTTCGGCCCTCGCTTCCCTGAGTCCCCCTCGGATCAGGGAGATTGCAAATATCACAGGACACAGGGGAGAAAAAGCCACACGTGCTTCAGAGCCGAGCCCCGTCCCGCACTCGGCACACGCACCAGGGGCACAAACACCCCGGAGGAGCCTCCGCTGGTGTTTCGGGTGTCGGAGCACTTACCTGCAGTACCTGTTTGGGAGCAGGATGTGTGTTCACATCGGCCCCACAGCGGCCCCAAGCCCGGCCCAGGGCGGCACTGCTGATCCCTGATCCCGGCTTAACCCCCGGGGGGAACGGGAACACCCGCGCACGTACCTGGGACTGCGGAGAACCCCCAAAGTCCTTCTCCAAGGCCTGTGCCCGCTTCGTGCCCTCCTTCATCCTCGGGGGCAGCAGCTCCAGCTGCTCTACGGCGGCCTGGGCGGGGGGACAGGCAGGGAAGGGGGGAAGGCAGAGAAGGGAGAAGGCAGGGAAGGGAGAAGGCAGGGAAGGGAGAAGGCAGAGAAGGGAGAAGGCAAGGAAGGAGGGGAGAAGGCAGGGAAGAAAGGGAGAAGGCAGGGGAGAAGGCAGGGAAGAAGGGGAGAAGGCAGGGAAGAAAGGGAGAAGGCAGGGGAGAAGGGGAGAAGACAGGGAAGAAGGGGCTCAGGGGGCAGCAGCACCGCACCCGAGCGCTGGGGCGGCTCGGACGGGCTGAGCCCCGCCGGGAGCGCCTCGGGCCGCGCTGGGCACCAGCACCGACGGAGCACAGGGAGCACCCACGGCACACGGAGCCCCCCGAGCCCCCCAGCCCCGCTCACCGCCGGGCCGTGGCCCCGCGGAGCTGCTGCCGCAGCGGCGCCGTCGACCCCGGGGCCGCCCCGCCCGCCGGCGGCACGACGGGAGCGGTAGTTCCGCCCGCCCCGCTCCGGGCACCGCCGACTACAACTCCCGGGAGCCCGCGGGGAGCGGGGCAGGGCGGGCCTGGCCCCGGGGCTCCGGCCGGGCGGGGACAGTCGGCCCCGGCAGAGACTTTGGGGGGGCCGAGGGTGGTGGGGAGTATTTGGGATCGTGTCCTGTTGGCGAAGGGAGAAGGGCCACGGGAGCCCGCGGGAGCGGCTGAGCAGGGATGCGGGAATAGCTGTGCAGGGGTGCGGGAGCGACCGTGGAGGGATGCAGGAATGGCTGAGAAGGGATGCGGGAATGGCTGTGCAGGGATACGGGGATGGCTGAGCAGGGATGCGGGAGCGGCTGTGCAGGGATGCGGGAGCGGCTGTGCAGGGATGCGGGAGCGGCTGTGCAGGAATGCTGGAGCCACACTGGGGGGTTCTTAGTTAAATGAGTGTTTTCGGCGTGGGTTTAGGATGGCTTAGTCTGACAAGTCCTTAGTTTAGTGGGTTCAGATTGAAAGAGAGTGAGTTTAGGTTGGATTTGGGGATTTTAGATTGCCCAGAGAAGCTGTGGCTGCCCCATCCCTGGAAGTGTCCAAGGCCAGGTTTGAGCATTCTGGGATAATGGAAGGTGTCCCTGCCCATGGCAGAGAGTGGGACTGGGTGAGCTTTAAGGCCCCTTCCAGCCCAAACCATTCCATCAGTCTATGAACTCTAAGGGACATTTGTGTCCTTGTTTAGCAGGTGGCCAGGAGGGCTTTGAAATCCCCCTCCCACTGCCTACTCCAGCCTTCTACCTGGATGATGTCCTTGGTGGCTTAAGTGCCACCATACAGGAATCTGAATGCCTGAATTGTAGAATCATGGAATCAAGGAATGGTTTGGGTTTAAAGGGACCTTAAAGATCATCCAGTTCCACTCCCTGACATGGGCAGAGGCACCTTCCACTAGACCAGGTTGCTCCATCCAGCTTGGCCTTGAACCCAAAAGCACAAGTTACTACAATGTTTATACTGAACTTTCAGAGGCAAATTACGAGTTTGTATCAACTCTGTGATGACGATACCGATGACACTGTTCATGTAAACCTCTCCTTTCTGGGGCAGGACATGCACAGTCAAGTGACTTTACCCCTGCTGAGGTAAGAGGCGCCTTGTAAACAAGCTGGTTGAGTGAGATAAGTCCTTGCCAGGGTAATACCCTGCACTCACAACAGGAACATGGCAGCAAGGTCATAAAAACCCACATGTGCCATCCCATCTGACCCATCAGGACCACTGTCAGAGCCCCAAAACTCAGAGGAAACAAAAACATCAGGCAGCAGAGTTGCCTGGGGCTTGTGGAGACTGAAGAGAGCAAATTCCTGAGACAGTGCCACAGCACAGTGGCTGTTCCTGTGAGTTTTATGCCTACAGGGTACAAAGGACCTGTCCAAAACCAGGCTTGTCATTGCCATGTGATAAAGCCAAACAGGAGGACTTGGTGTCCCTTGTCCTCTGTGTTGCATAAAAGGGCTGCTGGCCAGGCCAGTTAAACACACGTTGGGGTGGCTGAACATGTGAAATGAGTGACCTGACCTGCCTCGGCCCCCAGCACAACTGCCTTGTGTGTCACCCTGTGGTCACAAGGTGCAGACTGGAGTGCTGACAATTCTTTGGGAAGGTGGTAGATGGATCTGAGCGTGGACTGGTGCTCCTTCCCTCAGTTTGCTTTTGTCCAGGCAGATTTATGTTGGTGTAAATACAGAAACACGTTAGAGACAGGTGAGTTCAGCCAACACCAGTTTTCTGACAAGATCCATTCACATCGAGAGCAGCTGCTTTTGGGCTCCCTCAGTAAACACAGAGATAATTTAGGCCTTACTTCTGCCACTCCCTGTAAACATGAATTTGCACTCGCAGGTTCTGAGGGAGTTATGTCAGGTTGGTTGGTTGAGTTTTTCTCCCAGCTAATCTCTCTTTAAGAAAAAAAGAAATAAAATTGGAAGACTGTGTTAAACTGTTTGTGAAGGCACCTTCTCAAGCAGCAGCAGCCCAAAATTAATAGGTTAAAATGCAGCAATGAAAACTCAGGTTGGGTGTTGGGGAAGACTTGGACATTGTAATGTGTGCTGCAAAGGGCTGGAGTTGCACAGCCCTGGATATGACAGAGAAACCTCTGCTCTTATGTGGCCCTATCCTGCTTTTTCAAAGATATTCCCAGGAATCCTCCTTTGCCCACTGGATGCCGCTGTTACACAGAAATAGCCACGGACTATTCCTTAGCCTTCTTGTTGAGCACCTTCTGTCGGCCTTGGAAGCCACTCCAGGGACAGCCAGGCCAGATGGATTTGGCCCTTTTAACCTGCCTTTTTTTCCCAAAGGAAATTTCCTTAACATTTTGCAGCTTAGTGACATGGCACATGGAAAACGTGGGCCACCAAGGGTGGTCCCTGTGTGGTGGCAACACCAGCAGCAGGAACTGAGTGATGTTCTCTGAAGGCAAACAGTAACATGGAAAAAAAGATATTGGCTGCTGAGGGGAAAACAGGTTGTCCAAGATGTGTCTTTGGGTCATGTAAGAAGGACACTTTCCCCAAGAACCATGTCCTGCAGTGCTATTTTGCATGTTTAATACAAGGTTTTATGTGGAAAAATTGGTTCAGAGAATTCTCTCCTTAAAAGCAGAGCCTGGAAGCAGCAGCTTTCCCTGGATGCCACACTGATGGTGCAGTTCTACCTTGTGGCACTGCCTTCAGAGGCACTGACCTGGATAGGATTTGTGTGCCTCCACTTTCCAGAGAAAAACGAGTGGTATTTATAGCTCAGCTCAGTCTCAGAACAAAGGAAAGTGACCTACATCCAGTGCCCAGCTTTGGGAATTAACTTTGAGGAAATTCAGTTCAGGCTGAATTCAGAAATTCAGACCTAAATTCAGATTTAGGTCTCTCCTCTGCAACAAATGGAACGACGACTTAATAGAATCCAAACCCAAGGGGAATTCCTCTTTATTCCTTTCCAACAATTTTTTAGCACTATAAAACAACTGGAAAATGTATCAAAGAAGAATAATTAAGAGTAGTTGTACCAGATGAGTGACAG
>JAWWEV010000056.1:5092206-5104605 GCA_035583235.1 Hafferia zeledoni
AGAGTGCTCAGGCATTGGAATGGGCTGCCCAGAGAGGGGGTGGATTCCCCATCCCTGGAGGTTTTTAAACTGAGCTTTGCCGTGGCACTGAGTGCCATGATCTGGTAAAGGGACTGGACTTGGACCAAGTGTTGGACTTGATGATCTCAGAGGTCTTTTCCAACCCAATCCATTCTATGATTCTATGATCACCAGCAAATGAGCACAGATTGCAAAGGAGTTGTCCACCATTAAAACAAAAATCAAGAGTTTTTCAGTAACAGGCTGACACTGAGACACAGAAGAACAGGCTAAAAGTGATCCCTGTTCTCCAGCACCTCATCAGCAGATGCTCTGGGATAGGAATAAAACCAGCCTTGTAGCCTAAGTGAATGTGACAGTTTGTATCCCAGGGATGCATTTCTTCCTAACCCCCACTGAAGATCCTTTTCCCTGCTGAATGAGAAGTCCACAGGCCAGTGAAAATCATTTGGCAGTCCCTGGTGACAGAAAACAATGGATATGCTTTACCCCACCCCACATGGCCTTTCTTCTCCATGTTCCCCGTGGTGTGCCTTGAGTTCAGTTCCTCCAGGACTCTGGTGCAGTGTGGAGCAGCAATCCTGCTCTCAGAGTGCAGCAAAGGAGCTGGGAATCATCTCCTTGGCTCTCCCACAGGCACAACAGCTCGAGCCCTGCACAGCCCTCCCCTCAGCTGAGGTAAATCCTCACACACCAAGAGCCTTGCCCAGGGGAGTCAGCCAGAGTTCAGCCTGTACCCTGCACACACTGAGCCCAGCCAGCAGCTCTCTCAGCCCTGCTGGTCCTGCAAAAACATTTCCCACCATCACACAGAGACTCTGAGGAACAAACCTCACCTACCTTCTCCTTGTTGAGAGCTTCCTGAGCTTCTAACTTATACACTAAAAAATCTAGAAGTGGAAGAAGAGAAGACAACTTAATGAGGTGGAATTTAACAAGGATCTGGTTTGTATTTTGGGATGGGGGCAGGGAATGAGGCAACCAGCCCCTTGCTGAGCAAGAGGCTGCAAGTCAATAAGCTGGAATGCAGATGCTGCCAGGAGACCACTCAATGCTCTTGAAAAGATGGGAGTGTTTTCCATGAGAGCTGGATTGGCCCAAATGTCCTTTCTTTCTCATTCTGTAGGAAGTGCATTGGTGGTTTCCTACTTTAGCACACCAACAGCTACAGTCTGATGTCACTGAGGCTGTATAAGGGTTTGGAGTGCTCTAAAATGAAACTCTGGAAAAGAGAAACCAAAGCTTCTGTGAGACCAAAAGGAATGAATCTGCTGATCTCATCTGTGCCACCTTCTTAAAACGGGAAGGCCCCACAACAAGATAATGTGTATTAGGATGACTCGTTTTCTCAGTCAGTCCCCACCAACTAAATTAAAGAGGTGACAGAATAAATTAAAGGGTGGCAGAAAAGCAGCCTCTTCCTTAGTGATGCAGCCAAACGTGGATGCTGCATGTCAGCACTTCCAGAAACACAGAGTGTGTCAGAGTGAGGAGCACTGGTGCTACTCCACATACCAGTCTGGAAGATAAAACCCAAGTTAGGAAGTTGCCAGCACCAATCAGGGGCAGAGGGGCCTTACAGCCAAGCACAGCACTCCACTGAAAGGCTAAACTGTTGGCTTTCTGTTTCCTGTTGGATTTCATGGTCTTAAAATACCCTGCATGTTTATACCTACTCATGTCCATCAGCTCTAAAGGATGTGACAGTCTGTGTGGTCCGTGTGTTGTGGAGGGCAGTGAGATCATGAAGCACTTGGACAGCTCAGCATCTTCAAATCACTTTTATAAAGAAGCTGACACATATCCAAGAAAAAACCATGGTTCAGTGCCAGGTTTAGCCACCACTTAAAGTGCTCAAACACCACATCCTGGGGCCTGTTACTCACAGATGGCACTGAGGATGTGTGTAGGAGTATGAGAGAACAGAATCCCCTCCCAGCACCTTCTGCCCATGGGCAGTGGGCACTGAGTTCACCAAACCATGGCCAAGCCTCACCTGGGGGCACTCAGAGACAGTCACACGTGGCCCTGAGGAGAGCTGGGGGCTTGTCTGGCCACTGCTGGGACAGCCCTGCAAGACACTCACCTTCCTTTGTCTTCTTGTGCTCCCCTCGCTCCTTCTGCAGGGACCGTTCCAGCCGGGACCGGTGCTCGTACACCACTGGGAGGGCAGAGAGGGGCAGGGTGTGAGAGACACCTCACAATTCTTCCCACAGGCTTTTCCCCCCACCTATTTATTCTCCTGTCTGGAGCAGGGAGGGCACAGCTGGCCTGGAGACCATGGATATTTCCAGTATAACACACTGGTCTCATCCTCACTCAGGTTTTGCTTTGGTGCCCAAGTTGTGATGCCTACGAGTTACTCCAGTGTCCAAGGGCTAAACTGGGTCTCTGTGGGCCAAGTCCCCAGCCAGGCTCACCTTCCAGGTCACCAGCAGCGTGTGGGAGACACATTTCTGCCCTTCCATGCCCCAGGCACTGCCTGGCCCTCAGGGCACTGAGGAGAAGGGACCAGGCAGCTCCCTGTGCCCCTGCACACCCCCCAGCACCTGGCAGTGCCCAGGAGTAGAGAAGGGACAGGGATGAGGCTGCTTCGTGCAGCAGCCACGTGACAAATCAAAGCACCATGAAAGCTTCCTGATGGATGGTGATTTTAATGCACTCTGATGTCTGAATGCAAACCAAGAGCTCTCCCTGAGCCACAGCACTGGGCTGGAACAGGCTCCTCATCCCCCTGGCACAGAGGGACACCAGGCCACAACAGCACTGGGCAGAGTCAGAGGGAACAGGGGAGAACAGAAACCTGCTGCCAGAGCCAAGATCCCTCCAGAGCCAAGACCTCTGGGGGCAAGTTGGGCCATAACACACAATCTCCAGGAAAATGAACTAAGTGGGGTGATGTTTTCATGCACTAAACAAGTGCTAATCCCTCCCTTGGTGACATCTTGCCAAGCCAAGAGCTCCAAGTGACTCGTGTTCTCACTCCAAGTGGAGTGCCAGGTCCACTTGGGTCATGATGGACCAGCAAACCTCACCCAAATCCTCTGTCACTTTTGTCCTCCCTCAGGGAGCAGGAAGGACCAGTGCCCTTGGTCAGGAATTCCCACTGTCATCAGCCACTCCATCTCCCTCCTTCCCCTTGTTACCCTCCCTAAATGACACAGACAGACCCCACTGGTGAAGATGCTTCCCCTGGACTGGGCCACTCCATTGAGATTTTCCTCTGAAGTGAGGAAATGACCATGACCTTCCAACCTTCCCAGCAGAAAGACGTAGGATCCATTCCATCTGGAAGGATGTCTCCCTTGCAGAGCACGCTGCTAAACCCATCACTGCAGCTGTCCAAGCATCTCCTTCGTGACAGCTTTACTTTTAGAAACACTTTTCCCAACAGACTGCTCAGATGTCACCCTGAGGGCTTCCCCAGCCGAGCACACAAGAGGCTGTGGGTGCTTCCTCAAGACATGCTCCAGCCTTGTTCAAGGAAATTGTCATCTTGGGAACATCAGCCACTTCCCCAAGGATTTCTGAGCTCTGGGCACTCATGTTTCTGCCAGAAGCATCTCACTCTCTTGCAGTCTTATCTAGCAGAGCTCCTGAGGGTATGACTTTGATGTGACTGGAACCTCAGAGCAGCAATGAAAAGCATCTGTAGCAACAGGCTCATGCAAACCCCCACAGCCACAGATCCCAATGCTCCATCCCAGAGCAGAGGAGGCTTCAGGAACAGCTCCCCATCACAGGCTGTTTAGTCAGGATTTTAGAACACAAAATCAGGCTCTCCTGATCCTTTTTTCTTTTAATACATCAGCTAAATTGAAGTAACCTCCAGTGACTGGAAAAGAAAGTTGTCATCTCTCCTGCTTTCCTCCACATCTCCAGAGCCCAGAGAAGGTGGGTTCAGCTTCACACAGAGCACTGCACACAGTAGTGTCTCTGCTCTGGGGGCTGTCCTGTTCAGGCCCAAGAGTTGGACTTTGATGATCCTGTGGGTCCCTTCCAACTCAGGATATTCTATAATTCTACATTCTATACTCATCTTTGTGGTGGAACACAGCAACTCATCCCACCAAGCACTGCACAGCTTTGGGCTCCAGGGAGCCAGGAAATCTTTAATAATTTGCTATTAAAAGAGAGAAAGGAGGGTGTCATTGTCTAAATCCTGGACTTCAGCCAGAACTTGGCACTAAGGCACCATCACCTGCTGCCAAACAAGCCAAAATGCAGAACTTGGGGTGCTGAAACAACAAAATCCCTGGCAGTGCCCTGCTGAAAAGATGCAGAAGACACAGGAATTAAAATCATGCAACAAGTGAGCACAGGGCAGGGACAGAGCCCAAGCCCCAGGGCCCTGCTGGGCTGTGTTCAGCCCCCAAGCACTGCAGGGAGCAGAGCTGGCACCAGCCCCAGAGCCATGGCCAGATGTGCCAGACACCCCTGCACAGCAAGACTGCCATGGCCTCAGCTCCTCTCTGCCAGGCACCAGGATTCTCCCACCAGCCAAAAGCAAAAAGAAGCCTTGCCTTTGTTAAAATTGTTGGACAAGCAAGTGTCTTCTCAAAATAAAAAAGGGTAGCCATGGCAACAACTGTATTTAGGAATAGGAGGGGGGTTAGAAACCCCAGCAACAGGCGACAGCTCTGCCATTCAAACATATTTGGGTGGGAGAAATATGAGCCTGGCTCTGGTTTTGGCTTGAGCTTGTTGTTGCCAAACTGGGGTTCCCTGAGGCTACCACTGTTGTCTCATTCCCTGAAGAATCAGCCCCTCTCTCCAAGAGCAGCAAGAGATGCTGACACACCAGAAAGGAATGTGGGTTAACTTCTGCCCTGCTGATCTTTGCATCTCCCAAACTCAGGATGCAGGTGGAAATCGTGGCTGGGACTGAGCAACACATGAGGAGCTGTAGGTGTTTGACTGCCTGAGAGAGTAAGGAGGAGTGGAAACAAGTCACAGCAGTGAACCTAAACACCCATTAGTTCCATTTCCAAGACTGATTGGTTTTTTAAAGCATGTTTGCTGGAGAGGAACACACCACACTCTGCTCTCCCTGTTTACAAACAGAAATACACAGCCCTGGGCACAAGAAGCCCTTGGAGGATGTTACATTTGCATCTCAACACTGCACACAGAAACACCAGAGAAGATTTAACCCTAAAAGACATAAATATTGAGAAAAGACTTATAAACGTGCAGAATTCCCCAGCAACACGGGCTCTAGAAACAGAATCACTGGGTATGGCCACGGAGGTCATGAGGGATACCCTGTATTGGATTTTAGCCTGAGGAAGAGCTCTGATATAAACACTGTGATCTAAACCCACTTGTTAAGGGGGGAAAAAAAGGGTTAAATGCATCCCTTGACCTTGAGTGGAACCACAGCAAACAATATTTTGTCCACATATAAAATTCATTCTGTGGGCACTCCAGCCCCAGCCCATCCTCCAGCTTTACACACCCAACTGCTGGCTGTCCACAGTGGATTCCCACCAAACCTCTCCACAGGGAGCTCAGCAAATCCCTCCAGAGACTCCAAATCCAGTGACAGCTGCTGGAAAGGGCTCTTTGGCAGATGCACTAAGGCTGGAATGACAGTCTAGACAAAGGAGGTAAGAGTTCATGGATGGAGTAAGGTGTGTCCTCAGCTTTCCCCGCTGAGATCTCCCCGTGGGCTAAAATGCCATTTTCCCACAGTCAGGCATTTATGGAAGGAGGACAAGTGAGGGGAGAAAGGGGGAGGAGGAACACACACACTGTGTTTGCCTTCCGGTCTCCGGCAGCTCTTGCCAGAGGAGCCAAGTGCTGGTCAGCGGGCTCAGAAAAGCCAATTCTTCTTCCTCCTCCTCCTGCTCCTCCTCCTCCTCCTCCCCCGTTTTCGGGAGCTGCGGCATCCACCAGCCCCAAACCTGCTGGCAAGACTTTTCTAGTCACGGATCTTGAGAAGAAGGTGGGTTTGGTTCCTCGCAAAGGCGATGGGCAGCAGACAGTGTGCCAACAAACTTTATAAAGGATCCCTTCCCTCTCTGTTCACGTCCCGGACACACACCGGGCAGAGAGCGGAGCCACATCTCGGAGCCAGCCCCCGACAGCCCTGCCTGCTTTGGTTCTGCTGCACGTTTAGAATGCCAGAGGTTTAATTTTTACAGCCAAAGGGAGAAGAAATGGAATAGACGTGACGCAGCTGAACTCGCCGATCCAACACGCTCCGTTCCCCTCGCTGCGAGCAGCAATTCAGGCTGTTCTAATTCCAAACAGCCAAGGGGGGGAAGGAAACAGGCACAACATCTTAGAGCTTTTTAAAGCCGAACGTCCCCAGGGCACCCCGCTCGTGGCTGGGCAGCAAAGCCACCGACAGGTAACGCTGGGAGCGAGGGAAGTTCAGCAGAGTGTGCACACACAGCCACACACCCAGAGCAGGTCACTCACCTTGGAGCTGCGCTGACAGCGCTTCCTGCTGCTGTTTGTATTTCTGCGCCAGCGCTTCTGCGTTCCGCACCTTCTGCTGCAAGTGGTTGTAGAGGAAAACTCCGGAGCCCAGGCAGGCCACAGTGAGCAGGCAGAAGGCGGTCTGCAGGAGCCCCTTCTGCCTCCTGGAGCACATGCCGGTGCCCATGGTGGGGCTGGAGCGCTGCGATGCGGCGCTGTCTCGCCGGCGCCGCTAAACCATCTGATTTAATTTCGCTCAACAGCCCCTTTCCCTCCGCAAATTCGCGGATCCCTCTGGAAGATGCGATCCGAGTCTCGCCTTCGCTCCTTCCCAGCGCTCAGGGCAGCGGGAGAGGCTCCAGCCACGCTCCTATTCCCGGCTGTCCATCGGAGAGCGGCGCAGCTCCCGGTCCGGCTCCGAGCGGAGCCACCGCGGGGCCGGCGGGAGCATCCTCGGGCTGCGGGGACCGGGCACCGGCCGGGGAGCCGCCCGGGGAGCCTGCGGGGCAAGGGGCAAGGGCAGGCGGCGGAGGGGAGAGAGCAGGAGCGGCAGGAGCAGGAGGAGCAGCGGGAGGAGGAGGAAAACTTTTGCTTCCCATGTGCTGCAGCGGCCGGGGGGGCGGGAAGGGGGTACCGCCGCCTTTGGCTCTTCCCACCTCCCCCGCTGGAGCGGCGGCCGGAAAAAATAACCCGGCGGGAGGAGAAGCCCTCGGGCCCCCTCCCCGCGGCTCCCGGGAGGAAGCGGCGGCACCGGGGCCGGGAGAAGCGCCAGGGAAGCGGCGGCGGCATCCGGGCTGCGGCGGCGGCGAGTCCGCCCTCCGCGGCGGGAGGGGCCGGGGGGACCGGGAGGGACACGAGCCCCGCCAGCCCCTCGGGGACACCCACGGGGGACGCGCTGCCCGTGCCCGGGTGGTGCAGGGAGGTCTCACCCGTCTCCCTCTGCAGAGGAAGCGGCATCACTGTCCTCCCCCCTCCCCGCCCAGCCTTGAGCCCCCGACCTCTCGCAGCTGCGAGTTTTCCACTCCTTGATCCAAACGAGCTGCCGGGGCTGTCGGCACCTTGTGGGAACGGGAGGTGGGTGAGGACACGGGTGTGGGTTAATCTGGAGAGCATCCTCACGTGGGTTCTTTTAAACCTGCAGGTTTTAAGAGCTGTGGTTTTCTTCTCGTGAAAACGTGAGCTGGTAAAGGCATGAGGACAGCACGAGGAGAAGGGTGGGAATGAGTTTGGCTTTTTCACACAATCATAGAATGGTTTGGGTTGAAGGGACCTTAAAGTTCATGCTTCTAGACCAGGTTGCTCCAAGCCTGATCCAACCTGGCCTCCAACACTTCCAGGGATGGGGCATTCCAAGGTGTTCCAGGCAGCTGCCCTTAAGGTGAGCTGTTCTCTTCTGGCAGAACCCACCTTTCTTCATCCAGGTGTGTGATGTCCCAGGTGACTAGATGGCCTCCAAAGGTCACTTCCAACCCAAACCATTCCATGATTCTTTACTTCATAGGACAGACCAACCTATCTGGAGCCCTGCCCGTGCTCTGAGCTCAGATCTATTTAAGATCCCCAGGTTTATAATGAGTCTTGCCTGCACCAACAGTTCTGACTATTAGGCTGGCTCATCTCTTGTCTGAGCTCACAGGGATATTTCCTCTGGAATTCTGCCAAGTTCCATATTTCAGGCCTCTGGGGAGTAAGCAACAATCATAACAATTCTTCATCAGCAATTCCCCTCCAAGAATCATGTGTGGTTTTTATAAGTGTTAATCAAATGAGCTTTACAGCACTGCAGGGAATTAGTTGAATGGCATTTCTGTCACCCTCGTTTGTCGATGGGAAAACTGAGGCCCAGCAATTCCTGTAAGGTTATGATTTATCCAAAGTAACTTTTATATTGTGAGGCTTTTCCCCCCCCCCAGGTATTTGAAGTGGATTTGATATGTTGTTTGAGGTGTTTACCAGACCTTGGGTGAGACTCAGCCTACAGGAGATGGGATGATTTGGCTGATGGTCCTGGCTCTGGGTACAGCTTCCAGAAGGTGTTATGGATTCACCTTAATGAATTAACTGGTCATTCCAGCCTCACTGCTTAGCTCTTTCTGAAAACCAGAATAGCACTGATGGGATGCTCCTTGCAGTCTTTGTCTGCCATGGATCATGTGTCTGTAGAACCAGGGATAACCTGATTCACATATCTCAGTTCAAGACACTCCACCTACCATGTATCTGCCAGTCTTACTCTCCCACTGTGACTTTACCCAAATCTCTTGGGGTTGTTGAATCCTCCAGCATCTCTTCAGACTGTTTGTCAGGAGTTGGAATGTCTTTTGTCTGCATCCTGAGGACTGAGCAGGCAGCCCATGGGATGAGAGCCTTGAGTCTCAGTTTTGCCTCTATTCAGCACATTCTTCTTTTTTTTTTTCTCTTTCTCCTGCTCTCATTAATTACTTCCTGATGTGCTGGTTCCTGCCTGAGAAAAACTGAGAATTTCTGAGGCTTTGACAGAGAGGAGTCTGTAAAAGGTTAAAATCCTGAATTAGGGAATGTTTATCTGAGAAAAATATGATTGACAGAATTCCTGGAATCAAGTGCTTTACTCTGCAATAAAGGCACTTATAGATTTAACTCTATTTCTGCAGCAGATCTAGGGCCAGATGAATAGGATGGCCATGGTGAAAGCCAAAGGCTTTGCTCCCTGCTCGTGCTTTGCCAGTATTTATGTGATTCAAAGGAGTCTTCCTTGTGCAAATTACTACAACATCCCACATCTCTAAAGGTCTCCAGCCACTGGGCACAAGTATTTTTAGGAAGGTACAGAGGAGGAGAGAACCCTGAGCTAAACAAATTGACCATAGGTGACAGCCCCCTTCAAATCCAACTCCAAATGCTTTGTGCCTCAGGGATTATCTCATCATCTCCTTTTGCTCCCTCTAATCCAGAGGGTGATCACGTCTGATGACAGCTTTAAAATAATAATCTGAACAAAACAAGCAATTCCCATGGGAAAGCTCTGACTGTATGTACTTGTGAAGAAAATGCCACTTTTCCCCCTGTAGAACAAACCATGAGTATTAACCATCTGTGCAAGTATTGCAGTCCTGGAAAGCTCCATCCTTTTAATAAGAGCTTTGGATTTCATAGCAGGCATTTAATCGGCTGTGGGAGTGTTTTCAGCCAGGTTATGTAAATGCTGTCAAAAACCCAAGTGTCTGCAAAAGATGGATGTGAGGAATGTGCTGGTAGGAGGCAGAGGGGAGGCTGGATTGTTTAGGGGATGCAGTTTCACAGCTGTGATTTATAAACCTACTGACCAAACTGGCAACAGCCACAACCCTTTGAAACTGGCCAAGCAGGACTTCGTCACCCTACAGACTTTATGGGTCTTGCATGTGCATTCCAGAGAGATCCACTCTGGGAATCCAGTGCATAAATGTGGGAGGGAACAGGCTGAGCAGGAGAGGAGTTTGAGGCAGGAGTCCAGAGAATGAGAAATGACAGGCACAAATGTTTAAAACAGAAGGTGGTCTCAAGTGGGCATCTGTATGTGTGTGGTTTTAGAGCATTAGAAGGACCTGCCAGCACTCCTGGAGGCACCTGAAATTCCCAAAGAATTCCTTACAGGAGCAAAAATGCCCTAAATGAAACAATTCCTAGGAACAGATCTCATCACTGTGTCTTCAAGGTTAAGGGGTGGGAAAGCTGAACCATTCCTTCCTTCCCATAACAAGGAGTGACAGCTTCTAATTAGGATTCATTAGAGGCTGCCCCAGGGAGCTGATGGGACCATTTTTCAGGATGCCTTGTTGGAATTATTTTTCATCTCACAATGCCACGTTGGCTCATTGCTCTCAGTTCTTTTCCCCAGGCCCAGGGATATGCTTTGAGTCATCTCAGTGCTGTGCTGTGCCTAAAAGTGAGGATATGAGAGCTGAAGAACCCTTGGTGCCCTCAGCCCTGGCAGACCTTGGGAACAGGCACTGAGCCAACTGTGGGCATGGCCATAACACAGGAGGATGGGAACAAGGGAGCAAAGGGAGCATAAACCTTGTCTTTTTGACAAGGTTCTAGGGTCAAACTCATGGTCTAGAAGAGTATCAGACACTGGAGTGCAAGAGGAATTTTGTTATATCCATAATTACCAGATGTCTGGGTATTTTGGCATGTTACTTTCAAATGTCAGCACTCAGAGTCAAAGTATTATGAGAGAAACTCATTATTCTTTCAAAAAACAATCCTTATTTGAAGAACTTACCATGAAAACAAACCTCCAGCATGTGAACTATTGCATTTTAGTTCCTCTGGAAATAGGAAGCATCTTTACCTTTTAATTCCACCTCATTTTTCACACTTTGGACTGGGAATCTTCCTGCAGAGGATACTTTGCCTTGAGTCCTGTGTGTGATTTGGGTTTGGTTTTAACCCAAAGCAATGAGAACTGGATTCAAAACCAAACAAGAAGAGGCAAAGAGCATATTCTGCATAGAAGATGCAGCACAGCACAGTTCCAGCCCTGTGGCCTGTTTGCTTTCAGTGTCACTCCTGAAGGTGTTTAAAGGGAAACCAGTGCCCTTTAAATATGTGCAAAGCCTTTACTGCCTTTCCAAGGTACAGGCAGTTTTATAGAGCCAGGGAACATTCCAGCTTCCAAAGGTAATAAAACTGCAGTGTGCCAGAAAACAATAGCAAAGTAGCAGAGAGGTTTGGGGCTTGTTGAACTGAAAGGGGATTCTGACTCCATGCTCTGCTCAGCCCCAAAGCATCAGGCAGCCAAGCCCATGATGGTTGGGGCTCCTCTTTCAGTGCATCCTTTTGTCCCCATGTCAGATCAAAAGCAGAGGTGCCAGGAGAAGTCTTTGCATGTTGTTATCATGGATAAAGCCCCAAAATATCCATTCCAAAGAAGCATTAGTGGAAAAAGGTGATTGCAGTGGAGCAAAGCCAGTGAGGCAGTGGGTGAAGCTCTGCCTGTGGGAGAAGAGCTTGGCAGGAGTAACCACAGCCATGGGCATGAGCCTTCTCCATCTAACAGTGAAGGAATTTATCTCTAGGATTGCAGTTTCCTTCCTCATCTAAAAGTAAAGGGACTTATCTCTAGGATTGCAGTTTCCTTCTCTTCCTCATGGGCTCTGTTCTACCTGGAGAGAAATTGTGCCACAGAAAGAGCACTGGCACAAGCACTAAAATTTATCTTCCTACATGACCACTGAGCTTTAGGAAGTCCAGTGTTGCTAATGATGAGTAACATCTGCTTCAAACTGCCTGTGTTCACACTCACATGACTCTCTGGACATGAGAATGGCCCAGCCAGCAGAGAGTTGTGCAGTTCTTTGCAGCACCTCTGTGTTTCTGGGCTTTATTTCTACCTCTTCAGAAAGAAACCCAGCCAGGTGCTGTTCTGCAGACTACAAAACGTTGCTCAAAAATATATATTTGAGAAAGTGCATCAGCCACACCATCCTGGGTCATCCAACAGTTTCTCACACCTGGAAATGCAGACATTTTCCTTGCTGTGGGTGATGTGCCATTTGTTACTGTACCCTGGTGGGGGAATTGCTGGGAAAAACAGACCCCTTAAGTTGTATTCCCATCTGAGTGGTTGGCTCAGCCAAGGCTGGAGCTGCTGAGGAGTCCAGTCCTCAGTCAGACAGCTGATGGTGGGAGGAGAACCCTCAGCATGGAGCTGACACAGAGCACTCAGCAGCAGATCTGCATGTTCTGCTTCCTCCTCCAGGATTTTCTACTGCACCATGTGGCATCCTGGGATGACACAGAGATGCGAATTCCTCCTGATCTCACTCCAGTGTTTTTCCAGGGGAAGCTTCATGCCTGCACAAGCATTCTGTTGGAAACAGCCAACCTCCTCAGTTGGACACAGGGCTTCTTTGTTTTGTTTTATTTTATTTTATTTTATTTTATTTTATTTTATTTTATTTTATTTTATTTTATTTTATTTTATTT
>JAWWEV010000056.1:5114193-5154443 GCA_035583235.1 Hafferia zeledoni
CAATTTCCCCTGGCAGAGCTTGAGCCCATCGTGCCCCCTTGTCCTGTTGCTGACTAATGCTATGGCAATATGTAGGTCTTATCTTTTATTTTATCTTTTTTGCCACAGAGCATGCAGACTTAGGCCATGGTTCTCACTCAGCAGAGAGAGGTAGAAGAGTAATAACCCTTCTCTTATAGCTAAACCTTTTTATGCAGCACCTTCCACATTTCCATTGGTGTGTATTTGCTTGGTAGTGATTTGATGGCCTTAAAAGGAAGTTACTGAGTTCCACTGGTGATGAAAACCTGAGACACACTTAACCACATATTCCTTTGTTTGAGGAATCTCAGTGTTAGGAAGTTAAGAGTGTGAACATGGGATGTGTTAGTGGCAGTAGACAGTTTTAAATATCAAAATCCCAGTAGTTTAAACTTAAATTTCATGTTGATATTAAGGCTTCTTGTTCAACATTGACCATGTAAGAACTGAAGTTGCACCTGTGCTGTTTGTGTAAGTTTTTTAGTCACAGCTTCTGTCCTGGACCATCTGTCAGCAGCAAAATGCAGTGAGGTCCTGACATTTATATTTCCTACTTAAATTGTATAAATAAGCACTCAAGAAGAAGGAAATGTTTTCACATTTTCATATTAAAGCACTTGTATTTGATAGCTTATTAGTTACAGTGCAAATTACAGCAGGTTATTAGTATTCAAAATTAGTTAACAATGCTTTTGTCCTGCTTTTTAACAGTGAGGGGTTGTTTTAGGGAATGTTTTTTTAATGTTGATTGAATGGCATAATCTGCTTTCTAAGTAACCTACAAGGAGGGTACTGTTGGTAGTTATTTCCTGCTACATGTTGTGGAAGAGAATGTGTTAAAATTAGTGATTTGTCCCCTGAAAATGTTCACCACTCCCAGCTGCAGTGGCACTGTAGGATTTATTGCATTTGCTTTAATATTTAGTGACACTACTGGCCATTGTACAGAGAAGCTGTTCTGCTCTGGCTGTACAGGAAGCTGAAAAAATACCTTAATGTAACAAGAATGTGAGATCCCAGAATAACAGTGAAATAGAGAAGTGTGGACCAAAGTTCACAAACCAGTCTGCTCAGATTAATGTAATTTCTCCTCTCAGTGCCTGAAGCTGAGTGATGACAACTCAGCCTGGTGTGTTTGGCAGTCCCAGGTTGGTCTCTGCTTCCAGCAGCATTTGTGTCCCAGGTGAGAGGTGGTGCTTGCAGAGAGCTCTGAGATTTTTTTTTGGATGGAAATGAGAACATGAGTGGTACATGTGAACTGACTGTAATGAGCTTTGGACTCAGGCTGAGGTGAGCAGAAAACAAATCTGTTTGCTGACCCATTTTTGTCCTTCATACATTGATAGTTTATCTACATCAGTCTTAATGCTATTATTAGAAACAACTTCCTGCAATTTGACATCATTTATAGTTCTGTTTAAGCTCCACGTTTTCAGCAATCAGTGCTAGGATAGTCTGTTAGTCTGTCTTACCCTTGACTGTTTCTGACAAAGTTGAAGCTCATTATTTTCCATCCTCTGGGTAGTTTTACTGGGCCAAGAACAAATACCAGATTTACACTGTCTTGTAGAAGTTGTTCCTTGTTAAAAGGCTGTGCCACATCACCAGCCACTCAGTGACTCTCTGCTCTAGAGCTGTCCAGCTGTTCCATCAAACAGGCTGGTGACTGATGGCTCTGTGTGTTCCTCCCTCTCCTCTGCCCCAGTTGTTGCAAGGAATGTGTTGAAACGTTTTTAGAATATTTCACAGTAGAGTACCTGGTGTGTAAGTGCTGTAAAAGTTGACACCACCAGTTGCCAAGGTACAAAGCATGAAATTCCATGTGAGAAACACATAGAGCAGCTGTTTGAGGAAGTAATTTTCAATGGGTCATGGGCCTTGGAGGCACAAATTTTTGCTGTGTGGAACATCTAATGAAGATTTCTGGTTTGCTTTGTGTGAGATCATGAAAACTTCAAGGGCATTTACAGCAGTTGGAGGTGGGGGGTTTGATGCCTGTGATCCAAACAGACCTATTTCAAAGGATAAATAAAACAAAAAATAAAAATGTAAAAGCTAGGAGGAAACCATAGAAAGAAAGATAAATTTGAAACTGATGTTTTAGTATTACAATTTCTTCTATACATGTTATGGCTCCCTTCATGTCCAGTAGAAGCAGCAGAATAAAAACATGGGTCTGGAAGTATTGCAGGGAAAATAAATTGCCAGTGACTCATAACTGCACCAGCTACATGTGATGGAGGGCTGGGAGGGGCAAAGAATTGCACTTTTTTCCACTTGCATCTGTTTTCAGTCATTAGTCCTGCAGAAAGAAGAAGAAAAAATCATCATGTATCCTGTCTGTTTACAGAAATAGGAAACTATAAATAGTTGCTGGAGGAAAAAGTTGGGAAGCAAGAAAAGGGAGAGGAGGGGCTGTGTCCTTATAGGAGAAATTAGAGGAAATAAATGTTCAGAGCTGCAGAGCAGTGTCTGAGCATGGGGCAGAACTTGTTCTCAGAAGTATTTTGGGTCACTTTGAAGACACCATTTGAATTCAAACAGGCACCTTGAGTCGGTGCCTTCCACTGAATTTCCTTCCTGCCTTGTCTGTGCAGACCAGGGAGTCAAGGGGTGACTCTTGCACTGGTTCCCAGGCTCCTGTTCATTGTCCTTGGAGGAAAGCTCTACAAATTTGGGTTTATTTTTGGGGAGTGGGAAGGCAGAGACATTGGGTCATTTGCTTGCTTTTTAACATTGTTCACTCCATTCAGTCTCTGCTAAAGTCATTGAAGCTGAAAGTGGAAGTCCTTGAAAAAATAGATTAAGTCATCATAGACTCAAATGTTTCAGCCTTCTTGACCACAGCAACAGGATCTTGCCATGTAACTCTGTCCATTAGACCACCAGAAAACAACCTCTTTTTAGTCCCTTATTCAACAAATATATTGCCATGTCTCTTAATATTACTGAAGGATGTATTGAGGTTCAAGTACCAGTATTTTGCTTAATCAAAAATAACATTTTGACATTATCCCTAAAGACAAGCAGGTTTCTGCCTTTTTTTGTTTGTTTGTTTTAAATTATAATAATTAAACAAGTAGTTGCTCATAAGAATGGAATGAAGCAATCCCTGGTTTGCCTGAGAGTTTTAGGCACCAGCCACCAGAATATCTACCCCACTTGTGTAAAGGTAATTACACTGTGTGGTTCTCAGTCCCTGTGAGCAAAGTGCTAGACATGCAAATGTTTGTCCTGGACTAATTAAATTACACCAGAGGTAGTTTGGGCAACAGACTGAGGGGAGTAATGTCATTATCCCAGGGACTTCAGCAGAACACTTAAGTATTTATCAGTTGGTACTGTTACTTCTATCAAGAGAAAAACATCTCTACCTCTACTATATTGTTGAGAAATGAACACAAAACATGTGCAGCTTGCAAATTCAGGATGTGTGAAAGCACAAAAGAAACATCCCAAAAGCTGAGTATCATCACTGTAAGAAAATCCCTGTCAGATACAGATTCTCCTTTAGAAATGGTGTGTGAGTTTGGGTTGTAACCGCAGGGAAATTTGGAATGCTTGGCAGTTTGGTTGCTCAACTGTTTGGTTGTGATTTGCCTGATTGCTAAGGGGTGTTTTTTAAAATTCACTGTGTTCTTCAGCACTTTAATGTTCAAAATCATCCAGTCTAATGTTCTTCCCTCTCCCCTTCCCTTGTGTCTTGCAGCAAACGAGGATTCAGCGTTCGATCCTTTGGGACAGGGACTCACGTGAAGCTGCCGGGACCAGCACCGGACAAGCCAAATGTTTATGACTTCAAAACAACATATGATCAGATGTACAATGATCTGCTTAGGAAAGACAAAGAACTGTATCCCTGTGGCACGGCCTCTTTAAAAAATCCAGTGTGGTTCATCCTTGAAAGGTGTAATTCATTACTTGGCATTATGCATTAGGAATATAGAGTTGCTTGACTGGAGAACTTAAAATGATTTAAGTTTATAGGAGGTTTTTTTTACAATGGGCCTCTAATTCTCCCTTGTAAATTGCTATCGAGTTACAATGCACACATTCCAAATGTTCTTTTGTAGTGTGTTACCATGTTTAGCCTTTGAATGAAAGCAAAGCACATCAGTACTCTCAGATATTCCATTGCCTCCACTGCACTGTGGATCACACGCTCAGTGCAAAGACTGTCCTGGCAGAGGAGTTGGGAGGAGCGACCACCTCGACATTAATGTTGTATTTAGCTCAGACAAACGGCCAGGTAAGGATTACAGAATACTTTCTCTGGGAGAGAGGATACCTTCCATGAAAGAGCTCACCCTTCTCACTGAGGATTTGTGATACATGATCTATGCACTGAAAAAAATAACCCCAAAAAACCCCCTGTAGTGTATTATAAAAATGGACATAGAGCCCAATGACATAATCCTGGAGAGCAGAGGTGATCAGGGTTAGGCACACTACTGAAAACCATAACTAGTTTCAAACTGCATGTTTAAAATAGCTGTATTTAAAGTTGACTTTTTTTTTTTTAAGAAGGCCCACAAACCTACAAAATTGGGGCACTCATCCTTTTTTTTTTTTTAAAAAATCCAAAATGCAGGATATAGGCTTACTGGATCACATGTGATGTGCTGGTTTATTTGGGGTTTTTTTAGATCCCTCTGCCTATAGAGAAAAGGAAAATCTTGCAAACCCATCATAATGGGGTATGTCATGTCCATATCTTGATTAAAAGAACTGCTTCAAAAGAAAATGAATTGAGAATTAATTTTAACAAGCACCAGCGACTTGTGATTTCCTTTTTGCATTCTTCGTTGCTGCTGTACTGAGTATGGCAGTACTTTAGGGAAAAAAATACAGAAAGCCCACCTAGCCCCACCATTCAGCATGTTTGGGAGTTCCCACTGTGGTTCTGCTCCATGCTGGAGGTGATTGCTGTGTGCCCCAAATGCACCTGCAGTGTGACAGTTAAACCTTTTCTCAAGATAAAGGAAAGCAGGTTTAAACAACAGCCATTGCAAGGGAAATAGGGCAAGAGCAATTGCCTCTGTGACTTTGCTTTTTTGATTCTCAGATAATTTGAGGTTTTCAGACTGAAGACTCAGCACAGAAATCAACTCCATTTCCAGAAATGGGTTTTGAGGGTAAAGACTTTAACCAAAACCAGACCTCTCAGCGAGTTGTGGGATAGTTTTGGTGAACCAGGGTCACAGGGGCCCTCAGTTCTTTTGGGTGAGCACAGAGGTGGTGGGTACCAGCCATGACCTGTGTGGTGGGAGGGCCTGCTCTTCTCCTGGGCTTGGATTGGGATGGGGAAACAAAAGGAGATGTGTTTCCATATGATTGAGCTGTTTGTTCTGTTCCCCAGCCTTGCTTTCCTCAGCTCAGTGGAGATGACTCATCTGTAGCCTTTCCATGTGGTCTGAAATGGTGTGTCCTGGTGCCATATTCCCATTTTCCAGTGAGGAGACACGTGAAGTTTGAGGGCTCAGCACTCAGTGCTGCCTCACTTAGGGGTGGTCTCCTTCCAGGTCCATGTCCCAGCAGAGATCCCAGGCACTCTGGACACCAAATACTCAGGGAAATTGTGGCTGTGGGGGACATGGAACATTCTCTGCCCAAATAAGTGACCCCAGTTTCATAAGCAGTGGCCTCAAACAGGAGAGCTCCTGCAGTGCTGGACCTCAGAGCAAGGTTAAAACTGTGCTAGAGAGAAAGGATCCACTGAACCTCTCCTGTTCACTTGTGAAAAGGGGGGACAACTATTAAAATCCCACTCTACAGAGACTAAAAGCACCTTCATTATAGTTAATTAGTGAAATATGGAGCACAGGCTCACATACCTTGAAGGCATATGTTGAATTTCCAAAGCACAAGAATAAGGGATTAATGGAGCCAGGAGTACAGATTCGGTTGAGTGGGTGGTTACAGTGCATCTGGAATGGAAATACTTCAAAGCCTTTTGAGATGTGGTAGTTAAAACTTACAGTTAAAATCAGCATCCACATCTCCCATTGCATTTTGAGAATACAGCATTTAAATTCCCTGAGCCCTAATAGAGGGCTGTGACAAAACCATTTAATGCTGGTCTGAGTGTGGCTTTTGGTTGCTTTTTAAAAATATTCCTCTGTTATTTCTAGGACAACAGTAGAGGATTCTGTTACTAATGTATAGGAGACACAGCCATGCAGCACCTCTGGGGCTGTGTGTGTGTAATACAGGTAATCCACCCTTCCAAAACTCTGATTACTTGCCCCTTCCAACTGTGTGAAGGGGTTTGAGGACTTAATTCTAATTAGGTGGTGGTGACTTTAAAGATGAAACAAAAACAGAGCAAAACTGGTGAACCTTTCCTTGAAGTGAACTCAAAAACTAGTCAAGGATGAAATTTGCTAAACACCAGTTTGGATCTTCAGCAGCAGATGCTTTTATGCCCAGGGACAGGAACTGTTCAAATGGAAATTTGACCAAAATTCTGCAGCTGTAGCTCCTGGGCTCTTTATCAGTGTTGACCAACTCCCTGACTGTTCCTTTTCTCAACATTGATGTATCTGTGACCCTCACATTAAAGATACATCATGATTTCCAGAGATTGGGGGGTACTTTTATTTAGGATTTCTAGGCAGTCTGCATCTTCTCTGCAAGCCTGGCCTCTTGCTCTGTTCCCTGTGTGTTTTACCTCCTCTTTTCATTTGACCTGCTCTCTAACTGTAAATAGGATTTCAGTTTTATCTCCATAGTTACAGGAAGATACAAAATTGAGGGGAGGGTGGAAAACTTATCCTCAAGAAGTTCCTAAAGGTGTGCTTCAGTTAGAAGGAAAAGTTCAGAAATGAAGAACAACAGCTGGCTTGGTATGTGTCAGTTGAAGACATATTGATTCTTTTCTGTGAAAACAAAAGGTAGTGATAATCTTGGTGGTTGGGATCTAGTTCTTCCCTGTGAACTCCATACTGAAGCTGGATGCCCATATGGTATTGCCATGTAGCTCAGTCTTGAGCAGTAATTTACTTAAATTCTCCTTCAGGTAAGCTCTCCATGCATGTATTTCTTACATTATGTCTGTTTTTCATCATGGATTTTGAACTGATGAGCAGTTGTCAGCCTCTGTTCTGAGCCATCATTCCAGTGCTCAGCAGGATCACTTCTGTGTCTGGAAACCACTCTGGGATGGTTTATTTTACAGATGTTTAGAGTTTGGTTTTGTTGTTTTGGGGTTTGTTTGTTTTTTGGGGGGTTTTTTTGGTTTTTTTGGTTGGGCTTATTTTTTATCTTTTTTTTTTTTTTAAGCTTGACCTTCCAAGAGCTAAAAATAGTTGAAGTCATGGCCTGCATGTCAGTGGCAAAATTCTTCCAAATGCAGTGCAGTACAAGTCTCATTTTCTCTCTTAGCACGTTTTTCAAAGTACTTCAGTGCCCCTAGAAATAGAGGGAAGGGATAAGGATGGAAAGCAATGTTTAAACTGGATTTGAACCAGCTTTTAGAGGCACAGTTCTGTGAATCAATACGCTTCCAGCCATAGCTGAATTCCAAGCCTTTTTTCTCCGTGAAGGATCATAAGACCAAAGTGCTTCACAAACTCACAGGCCTTTCAAAGACAGCAGGTTTTCAGTATTTTTTAGTCTGGCTTCTGATCAGAATGCCTTTAATCTTGGCTTTGTTCACATTAAAAAGGAAGTATATCAAATTATTAAAAATATATAAACCAGATACTTAAATGTTGTTTCCCCTGTGTTTAAACTCTGGGACAGGGTAGAAACTACAGACTCCAATCTAATATTAAATAATGCTCAGCACATAAAACATCCCCTGCCATCCTGTCAGTCTGCCAAGGTAGTCTTTGGAGGGTTTATTTCCTCAGCCAAGGTGAGTCCTGAGCAGATGCTCTAAGGAATTCTGACTGAAGGATCCTACCTGAGGCTGATGACTCTCGTAAAATCCATTTAGAATTGGAGTGATTTCATTTATTGGTCCTAGTTTGGCAGTTTCATCCTGACTTGAAGGAGGGGAGTGTTAAAGAGTTTACCTCCCATTAACACAAAACAACTTCTGTGCCAACACAAGGGATGCTTCTACTTTTTTCTTTTTCCTTAGAATGGTTCCAAACCAATTTTCATTTTCATGGTAGCAACTGTAATTTCTTAAGCTGGCATTAATTGCAAGACAGTGTTGCACTGAGGAGTGTTTCCTGCAGACCTCACCCACAGTGTTGCTGTCCCTGCACGCTGCTGTTCCAAAGTGGCCCTGCTGGCTTTGTGATTGTGTTCTCAGGTTTCCCAAACGCCTTCAATGAAAAGGCTTAATTGATTTATGCTTTGTAATGCTTGTGGTTTGCTTTGTCTGAGGCTCCCTATCCAGCTGTAACTGCAGGTAGTTGAATGTTACCTCTGAGTTTCCCAGCACAAAGCAGTGGCAGCATTGGAAGGCAGCTGGAGAGAGGCTGTTGCAGCCCCTGCTTCTGGGAGAGTTAAATGGGGTGACTCATTCCTCCTCACAGACCTCCCTCTCTCTCCTTAGAGCTTCCTCAGAGCACTTCCCCCCACCCAGTCCTGCAGCATTTGCTGCTCATCTTCTGGAATCTGACAGTAGTTTCCAAACCTGAGAAGAGCATCTAAAAGTGTGACACCTCTGAACCCTCTTGCTTTGCCTGCTGGGCCTGACAGTGACTCTTGAACTCCTTTGTTACGTGTTCATGTCACTTGCTCGACTTGGCAGTGGTTTGAGCCAAGTGATCAAACACTGGAGATTCCAACAACCCAAATCAAACTCCTCTTGAAGTTCACACTTGAGTGAAGTGCACAGTCAGCTGTTTGATGGCACAATCAGACATGCTGTATCTTCAAGGTCATCTTGTGGTCTGTCCCTGGTATCCTTATCTTCCTTTAGTACCTTCACTATGCCTGTGACATCCTTCTCCAGGTCTTTGACTTTCCCGTCACTCCCTTCCTTTTCCCCTTAGCTTGTATTTGTCCAGTTTCATCCCCAAATGCTGTTTCAGCTGTTCAGCACCAACAAGTCATCCATCGTCTGGCTCTTGAGCTAAACTCAAGATGTTTCCTGCTTTTGCTGGTGTTTGGGTCTGTACCCCTGAGTTCTGGGGCTCAGCCAGGCTTGAGGAAGTGAGCAGGGCTGGCATGTGGTTATATTTGGCCCAGCTGCTGTGAGCATGCCCAGCTGGACTTCCCTGTGCAGTTTGTAGCTCACCAGTGCCAGGAAGTTGTCTTTAACAAGGGAAAATGAATTCAGTTCTTTGTAGGTCATTAGTGCAGGCACAAATGTTACCAGAAATGTTGCTTAACTCAGCTTAGTATCTTCTGTTTTGAGATGGCTTATTTTAGAATCAGAGAATCACAAAATGGTTTGGGTTGGAAAGGGTTTTGAAGATCATCTTGTTCCACCCCTGCCATGGGCAGGGACACCTTCCACTGTCCCAAGTTGCTCCATCCTGGCCTTTGGCCCTTCCAGGGATGGGGCAGCCACAGCTTCTCTGCCCAGCCTGTGCCAGGGCCTGCCCACCCTCACAGGGAAGAATTTCTTCCTAGTATCTAATCTAAATCTGCTCTCTTTTCATTTTGATTCCAGTAGAATCATTGAATGGCTCAGTGTTAAGACTTTCAACTTAGAGTTCCACAAGAGACTTGTGAACAAACTGTTCTGTACTAAACCCTCACAATTTCAATTCCAGTTGAAAGGCAGTTTGTGCTCTGGCTGTGAAGGCAGTTCTTGCAGCCACACTCCCCATGCTTGGAAAGGAGAATTTATAGTGTCTGTGCCCCTTTTCAGTCTTTCATTCCCTGTAAAAGATGCTGAAGGTGGAAGAAGGTTGGCAGCCTCACCCTCACACACGTCCTTTAAGGAAATGTTTAGTTTCTAGACAAACTTCCAGACAGGGTTTAACACAATGTGTGTTACTTATAATGCAGGATCTAGTAAACAGTAATAAATAGTGATGATATGGAACAGAGACCTGCAAATGCAGGTGTGAGAAGCATTCTGCTCTGCTGCTGGTTTTCCCAAAGAAGAAAAGCAGAGTGGTGACAGCTGCACCACGGGGTGATCAGCATGTCACATTTGTTTGAAGGTCTCGGAACTTTTGGGTGCCAGCCATTACTCTAAAGATTATTTTTTTCCTTAAGAGTGTGTATACATTTTAGCAAGTGTCATTGCCCAGTTATGTTTAATCAATTTGCCTCTAGTTTATTTTCAGAGAATCATAAAACAGCCTGGGTTGGAAGGGACCTTGAAGCTCATCTGATTCCAACCCCCTCTCCATGGGCAGGGACACTTCCCACTTAGACCAGGTTGCTCCAAGCCCCTTCCAGCCTGGCCTTGAACACTTCCAGGGATGGGGATTTTAGATGACAAGGTAATTAATTTATATACTCCAAAACTTCCAGCTCAGATCACTTGGGACCTTCAGTTTCTCATGGGAGTTGACATGAATTGTATTGAATACTTTGGTCAGTAAGATGACTTTTCTATTATCATACAGGATGGAGACTTCACTCTCTTGGCCACAGACATCCTTTGGTTGGTGCTCATGGCTGAAAGTGTTCCCTGGCAGTGCCAAATTAGTGATAAAGTGGGTGGAGGGGCAAGGGATGCTTGGAGGGGTAAGGGGTGCCACGTGTCTGGGGAAGAGACCTGTGGAGTGCTTGGTAAAAGGCATTGCTGGTGTCTGACAGGAATTTTAAATTTGCATAGAAGAAACTGTGAAAGCTTTAGAGGTTTATCCAAACACAACTTTTTTGTTTTAATTATATATATCTTCATCACTAGATAATTATGGGATGTCCTTAGCTAAAAGAGTAGAATGCAGAGTCAGAAACAATAGAAGTAGGTGGGTATGGCCATCTCCATGGATCTACTGGAAAAACTCACCATGTCCTTCTTAGATCAAGTCTTTCCACTCCTGAGTTGTCATGCATTAATTTCATCATATTGTGGGTCTGTTTAGCATAGTTACTGCAATTAAGGTGGAATCTGAATTGGTCTCACTGTAAAAATGTGATGGGTTTGCAGTAGGTGGAGGCCTCCTGGAGAAATGTGGGAATGTTGTGTTGAGTCTGAGCAGGGCAGGGCTGAGAAGGTGTAACAGTGTGGAAAGCCAGGGGAAAATCCTGTGAGGACCTGCTGGAGAAGTGGCTGCTGAAGAGAAAGAGCAGAGGTGCCTGGGGTAGGAAGCATGGAGTTTCTTTCTTTGGAAAGAAAGCAGAGCCTGACTGGAATGATTCAACATCTGGCAGTGTAGTGGAAAGCATCCCTGAGTGGTGGTATCTGCACTCACCTGAGCTCAGGGGGAGAGAGGAGCTGGGTTAGGATTCTGCAGAGCACATCCCCTGCCTGCTCACAGGATGCTGTGCTCGCTTCCTCCAGGTGAAAGAGCTTTCAGACAACCAAATAGCAAAGTCTCATGGATCTTAACTGCTTATTTCAGTCTCCTTTTATAGGCAGATGGACCCTTGGAAAAAAAAATAGCTGTAAGTTGGCAGCAGCAAGCTCTGCTGTGAAGCAGAAAGCTTGTGTGGGTTTTGGAATATGCGTAATTCTGTCTCCAGGCTCAGTCAGGAAAGCTAGGGGACAGATGCCAGCAACATTTTATCCTAGAAAGGGAAAAAAGAACCCAAAAAAGTGTGTGGGATGTTGTGGATTTTTTTTTTTTTTTTTATCCCTTGAACTGCATGATGTAGAAACGAGGATGACGGAGCCCAGAAAGGGCTCCCCTTCCAATGGAGTGAAGCAACACAGCCAGATGTTGACAGATATTTTGAAAATGATATTTTGAAAATGCATTCATTTTCCTGCTCTAGAAATAACGAGTTCTGGAATGGTTACATCAAAGGGGTTTTGTTTTCCTCAAGCATGACAAACCCAAGGAGAGTTTACAGGGGTGTTGAGTGGAAGCAGTGGGTGCTGGTCTGCAAGAACTGCTTGTGAGGGAGCTTTGGGCTGTAAAGGACAATAATAACATCAGGAGAAATCTTTGGGGAAAGCAGAGTGGTAAAAGGCTTGGGTGACCTGGAGAAAAGGAATGTAGTACCAATGAGTTGGCTGAAAGAGAATTGACAGCATGAAGTTGTGATAAACAACTTACCACTCAGTTTGTGGTGCAAAATTGAAGTCTTAAGCAGTGATGGAGACACATAAAAGAATGGAATACATTTTCAACATAAAGTAGGTCTAATAGGTAGAAAAATAGGTTTCATTTTTGGTAGAGCTTAAACATTTGAAAGATTTAAAAGCTTTGGAGGCTCTTTGCTTGAAGACTGTTCAAGAACACCTTGGAGCACACGGGTTGGCAGGTGCACATCTGGCCTCTGAGGGCAGTAGAACTTGGGCTACCAGAGGGCAACTGCAAAAAGGTAGGCAGAAAATTCTTGGGTCTTTTATTACAAAAATAATAGGGCTGTTCTCTGAAAAGAAATCTGTGACCTTTCAGCAAGGAAATAAGCCAAGATGATCCCCTGCATGCTGCTACTAATTATGGGAAATTTTTTTTCTCAGAATCCTGTTATCTCAAGAAATTACAGGCTGCTATTTGAATGTAAAAAATAATGCTTAGATGGCTAAAAATACAGCTGTGTCAAAGTAAGGATGACGTGCATCCCTTTCCAGGCTTTCTCAGTTCAAACCTTTCCTGGTAGTCCTGATTTACCCATAAAACTGCCTTCAGAGGGAGTTGGGTTTTACTTGAGTGAGTAGATTTATGTGGCAGTCAGCACTGGAGTGCTCCTCCTAATAAAACTGCCTGTCCCAGAAGGCTGAGGAGACAGTGGGATTGGTGAATCCTGCCTGAAAGGGGGATGCAGGATGTGAAATTGGTGCCTCAAGGTTACAGTAGCAGCACAAATATAGCTCCCAACAGCATAACAGATTCCTTTCACACGGTGATGAGGCTCTGACAGGCACAAAGTCAGTGTTTTTTTATTCCCTAAATGGGAATATGTCTTGGGATATTTTTAAAGTTCTTTCTTTAGCTTTCTTTGGAAGTTCAGTTGCATAAACCCAAGGCCCAGGTGGGGCTTTGTGCAGGTGGCACCAGAAACACCAAGGAATTGCCTTTGAAGGGGGAGGCCTGTGGAGGGAGGGGCAGTGACTGAAGGGAATGTAGGGCATTCTGCTCATGCAGACAGTGCAGGCTGTGTGTTCTAAACATTAGGAATATAAAAATAGTTGCCCAATAAAAGTTGTCCTTCTGAGGGCCTTTTAAAGCTGTCCTGACATTGTACTGAAGACAGTGACAGGTCTCTGAGAATCAATTATATTAATTACCCTGATGGGGATCACACTGTCATCTTGGGAATCTCTGTACTGGTCACTGAACTTTATATCTGCAAACAGAAAGAATCTTATTTTAAAGATACATTAATAATTTAACTTGTTATTTGCTGGAAAACATGACTTTAATTCTCAAAGTGAAGTTACTTAACTCAAGCGACTTCAGATACACACAGAATGGAATTTTACACATGTTGGACAGAAATAAGAGAATCAAGCCACGACCAGAAAGATTCCAGAACTGCAAAGACGTTTTTGATTTGATCCTAACGTGTGAAGAAAGAGTCTATGATCAAGTAGTAGAAGGTAAGGACCTTGAACTGATAAACCAAGTCACCTTTGGGTGCTTTTCCCCCTTTTTCCCTGAAGTCCTTCACAAATGTAGAACCATCTCTGTCTCCTCCAACTCCTGCTGCTGGAACACCAGTGGGGACAAAGCTTGCAGTCATTGATGAAGGCTTTATGTACCAGAGCAGTGATGGCTGAGTACTTGTTCCTAAGAGATGTTGGCAGCTACACAGAGTGTGTATGTAAAGCAATTTTAAGGGTTTACATTAAAATCTCAAATCCATGTTTGCTTTGGAAATGCTCCTGAATCTCAAAAACTAACAAGCTGTATGTGATGAGCGTTTTTGCACCCTGGGTTGATGGCAAAACAAAGCCTGATTTCTTCCTTATGCAGCTTCTCTTCCCTGCAGAAGGATTGCTGCGCCCTGCTGAGCAGTTTGGCCACATTAAGTGCCTCCTGTACAGGTGGAGGAGCTGCTCCTGAGTGGTGTTAACACTGTGCAAGTGTTCTATGGCTTTGCCTTGAACGAGTCCAAGTGAGATGTGCCAGAGGGCTCTGGGCTGGGGGTCGAGTTCCACTGGAACACAGCACAGGCTCCATGAGAGCTCCCTCAAAGCTTTGGGCTTTCAGCAGTGACTCAGTTAATTCCTGGGCTGTGAGAACCTTGCCTGCCTCTGGAAATGCTGGATACAGGAGTTCCCACTGCACTGAAAGACCAGCCAGCTGAATTATCATATGTACCACTTAAAAAGCTGTTGCCTTGGCTTTCCTGTCCTCAGTGGGCATGTCACAACCCAGAGCACAGCTGGGCTCCTGCAGGCTGAGCAGTCAGTGCTCTGAACACTTCAGGGGAGGGCTGGAAATGCCTTAGGAAGGTCTGAGGACAACTGCTCTGGTACTGGAGTGGGTCCTCACCGAGTGCAGCAGGTCTCATGGAGAAAGGAGCTTTCACTCTGCAAACAGCTTTCACTGATGTTTTAGATGAGTGAGGAATGGAGGGGAAGATCATCCACTTGCTGATTTTCCAGCTGGGCATCTCTCTGCCTTCATGGCAATCAATGCCCTTTACAATTGGCCACATGGCTCTGGATGTGAAAGCATTTTACACCAGAGGCCTCAACAGGTTTGCCAAAATGAAGGTGCAGGATGGGGAGAGGGGAGAACAATTGTATGTCTGGTAGGAAGGTTATTTTAGAGAGGCACAACCATAGTACCTGGGTGCACTAGTAGGAAGAGGGTGGTGGGTTTTTTCCCCCCTTCACCCCTTGTTAATAAGTGGAACTCACAGCTAGAATTGTCTGATGTGACTATCAGTGTTTAGGCTGTAGGAGTTCACCTTGCAGTGTTCAGTGTTGGATGAACAGTGCTGTTTTTAAAAAATGAGCAATTAAAAACCTTCAGGTGAGGAGGCCCAAAATGTTAATTTTTGAGACTCTTGATCATTGTCTTTAAAGTGAGCAGTAACCTTTTCTGAGCAGGGCAAATAAACTGTCATGACCCCTCCAAAAATTTGAAATATTTTGTTTCCAAAATACATTTCTTGTTTTTGAAATAAAAGGGACAATATGTAAGACAATATTAAATAAAAAATATTCTAAAAACCAGTTAGGGAAAGGCTGATGTGACAGTGCCTATGCATTTTTAAAAACCTTGGTAATACTTTGTGTAAAATACCATTCCACCCAAAGTTTTACTGTTACATGTGCTTTGTTTTCAAATAGATTTAAATTCCAGAGAGCAGGAGACGTGTCAGCCAGTCCATGTGATCAATGTGGACATCCAGGATAACCACGAGGAGGCCACTCTGGGTGCTTTCCTTATCTGTGAGCTCTGCCAGTGTGTAAGTAGAGAGGGCTCATTGCCTGGGACAGGGGCTGGGCTTTGCTTGGTGCTCCTTAAAGGTGCTGCACTTTGCAGGAGTTGTGTCAGCAAAATCCATGCCAAGGTGTAAGTTCCCAAATTCCTGTGGTTATTTTCAGAGCTGTTGGGCAAATAGATGGAATTAACTGAGTTTGTGGTTTCCTGAGTGGACTCTCTTTCAAAACAGTTGAAATTATGTGGGATTTAAACATCAGGGTTGTCTTCTGAATCCCAGTATTCCTGAGAAAATTCCTGTACAGGTGTGTTTCATAGAGCCACAGCACTGTGTGGGATGTGGAAGGGAAAACTGGTGCCCCAGCCCTTGGTTGGGACTGAAATGAGCTGCAGTCAAACCATGGATCTGTTGAGAGCACGGAAGGACCTGAGTCCTTTCACACTGCTCAGGTTGAGGAGTTCACCTTTTCCAGGGTGGCAACAGACTTTTTTTTACTCCAGGCTATGTGGTCTATTTTGGTCTCAAATGCTTTCCAGATTCAAAAAGCCTGAGAAGGTTCAAGGACTTGCAATTTTAGCCATCTGTTCAGTGTGCCTGGAGCTATTCTGGAGCTCCTGTTTGTTACCCAGCAGGGATGGATGGTGCCTACTCAACAAAGTACTAGTTAAGTGCCAGTTTGGTGGGTTGGAGGAGGAAGGATCTGCAGATAAACATAAAGCAGAATATCTGTGCATTTGGGAATGCTGGGAATCTCAATAAAGCACTGCTGGGAACAGCCTGCTGGGTTAGATTGCCCAGCAAGCCAAAAGCCTGGGATTATGAGAGTTTTCTAAACAACATCCTCTCCTTGGAGTCTGGTTGCTTAGTCTGTTTTCTCTTCTAGATACAGCACACAGAAGACATGGAAAATGAAATAGATGAGCTGTTACAGGAATTTGAAGAGAAAAGTGGAAGGACTTTTCTTCATACTGTCTGCTTTTATTAAAGCACTTCTGTCTCTTAGGCCTTAATACAGCAGAGGAAAGCATGTGTTTAAGTTTCTGGTTATACTGTATTTTCCTGGAAAATGAATATTGATCTTTTTGTTTGTTTGTTTAAGAACTTTTCAGTGTCTTTTTGTTTCAGGTGTTCTGTCACAGGTAGGCAGAGATATTGGTTGGGCTTGTACATAGGAAATGATTAAAAGTATACACAAAGGCCACCTATTTAAAAATGAAATTCAGTTTTTCTTTAAGTCCTACTTTAATTATTACAAGTAGGTTTTTAATTATAAAGAGGATGTTTCTTGAATATAAGTTTATAATGTATTTTTCCAGCCTACAAATTTATTTTATTTCAGTTGTGCTTTTTTTTTTTATTATTTTAATGTGACAGAATGGCTGAACTCAGTGAGGATGTGAATGGAACAATGAAAAACTGAGTATCTGTATATTAATAGCTATAAAGTTGGAAGCATACAATAAAAATGAAAAACCTCCAAGTTTGTCTGTTTTCAAAGTAGAAGCTAAGGAACTGCTTGTTCTTTTTGAGGTAAAACATGAAGTGTCTCTGTGAGATGAATAAGCCTGAGAGAGGCTGTAACTGTGGCAGGAAGGGCCCATTGTATAAGGAAGATGGGGAGAAATGGCAAACTCCACTGTCAACACAAAGAATTTAAAATTGGGTGTTTTTTAACCCAAGTAATTTTGAAGAGAAGCATTTTTCTCCTTCCCCAAAATCCAGGAAGTGGGTATATGTGTACAGAGAGAGCAAAAGCTCACACTTCTGTCTGTTCAAACATAAAAGTGAAACCAAATTCTACACACTCAGAATGTGACTGGTAAAGTGGTGCTGCTTACAGGCAAGAGATCTTAAAAGCTGTTTTGTTAAAGGAACCTGTGAACAATTTGGAGCAAAAGAGGCTCTTCTGGGATACCTGAGGACAACTTTGGAAACACCATGTGGGAAGTGAAGTAGCAGAAAATGGGCTTTGTGCTCCTGGCTTCTCTCATTCCATCACTGACCTCTGACAGTTTACAGGAATAACCTGATTTTCCTTTTTGTTCTGCACATGCAGGAGTTTGGTGCAAGTGCTCTCAGTTTAGGCCACTGTTACCCCTCTGTTCCCACAACTTTGGCTGTGTGGTAGTAAATCATAGGTGATGCTGTTTAACCCCTAAAGAGCATCATTTCAGGTTCAACACCTGAAAACTGCAAGTCCATACTGGAAAATACCTCTTGGCAGCTGCAAATCCAGAAGTCTGAGCCAGGCCCCCAAAGAAACCTTACACCTCTCTGCTCCTGGGATTTGGGGGTTGGCTGTGGTTTCAACTGCTCTGTGGTAGAACTTGGACCTGTGCCCGCTCAATCCGTGCCCTGGACAGTGTCCAAATGGGTCAGTGCATCACACTCAGGTCCTGGGAGTGTTGAATGTCCCTGCATTACCTGGGCTGCTTTTCTTGCCTGTTAAAAACACTTGCAAATGTTGTGAAGAGTGAGTAGGTCAGAACAAATGGGGGATGAGGAGTTGGGAGCAGCAGTTGTGATCAGGTTTGCAGAGTGTGTGTTTTCCAATTGCCTTGTCCTGTGTCCTGTCCCATTTTGTTCCTGGAGACTCTGTGTTTGATGGATTTCCTTGGCCTCCTCTGCTCCTCCTCATTTGTCTGTCTGATACCATCTCTGTTACCATGGGGATATTTACAGCCAAGGGAAGGAGATGGTTCTGTAAGGACTGAACTGCTTCAGCTGATCTCTTTAAAAAGACATTCCAAGCAAGCCCAGTGCTGAGTATTTTGAGCAGAGTTTTCCTTCCCCATGCTGTACCAGCACTGAAGGCAGCTCCTGGCAAGGTGAAACCTGGGGAGTGTTTGAAAATGTTTTCTACTTTCAACTTAATTCATCCTAAACAGAGCTCTTTGTTGCTGTTTCCCAGAAAGGCAGGAAAAACCCACACAGAGTGTTTTAACCTGAGTTTGTGTGTATAGGGAGATTTACAGCAGAGTCCTTTTTATTACAGAAAGATTGTGTGTGGTTGGCAGAGAATTCTGGCTGCTGTAGTGCTAATTATGGATTAATTAGAACTTCAGTTCTCTGCATCTCTTAGCTAAGAAGCCTAAAACCATAATACAGTGTACAGGATGTTGCAGAATAGTTCTTCCCATCCTAAACATGGTGTTCATAAGCAAAAGCAGCTCTGGGAGCTGGTCATTTGTCACCTGTTTATTTGCCAGTGTGCAGAAGGATTAATGGGTGGATGATCTGGAAGGACAGATAAGTATTTTGAATGATCCATAGTTCAAAGTATTTCAGATTTCTCTGAGCAGAACTTGTTGTTCAGCTAAAGCTGTTTGTACTCTGACATGTTACTTCTCATTTAACTTGCAGGTTAGAGAAAAACTTATGTATTTATATAGTTACTTTGTCTCCACGTGCTTTATTTGCATAGAAATCCACAACAAAGCTCAGTTTACACTGGAATTTTATGGTGTTCTGGTCTTATTTGAGATACACATACATTTGTACACAAAAATATATGTGTGGGGGTATAAAACTGGCTAAACACAAGGTCAAAGTTAATTTCAGTGTCAAAAAGAAATTTCAAGAGAAACTTTAGTTTAAAGGAAATGGGAAAAATAATGTGTTTTAAGAGCAGAGTGGGATATTTATGATAATTTTGTGCCCTTCCCTGCCTTGGAGGCTGATGGACCAGCTCTTGATGAGTATCAGTGCTGAAAGGTGGTCCCTCTTTTCTAGTTGTGGAGTTGGCCTCTCCCTCTTCAGTGGGAAAGAACAGTGGAGGATTCACACCTCCTGAACGCAGAGTGAGTGGTGAGAATTCCTGCTGTCAGAATTCCCAGCTCTCTGGGATATTCTCCCAGCTTGCCCAAGGCCAGCAGGGGTGGCTCTCAAATGCCTGATCCTTGGGATTGGCTGGGAGATGAGGAACACTGACTGGTGGCCTGGCAAAACTTCACTCCCACACAATTCCTTGTGACTTGTCTTCAACCTCTCTGCTCTCCCCTGTGGTTTTAGTTGGCTGTACTTTAAAAGTGCTTTTGTTTTCTACAACTAGCAGAGTAATCAGTGGCATCCTCTCCACATTAGTCCTACTGAGCTCTGTGTATCGATGGTAGAATCCACCTCTGAGCTCAATAAAAAGAAGTAGCTGAGGGTAAAGGGCTTTTGAGGAGGGAACCCTGATGGGTTGGGCAGGGTGTGGCAAGAGGCACCTTCCCAGCCTTGCTGCTCTTTTCCATGAAGTGCTTGGTTTGTCAAATGTTTCATGTGTGGTTTAATTTAAAAATTTTTTTAAAAAATCTGCAACGCAATCTGTGCTCTAATTTGAGGACACCATTTAGTGGTTTTAATTGTGTGACAGTATTTTGGTATTTTCAATACCCAGTAGTAGGTTAATGACTGTTCCTTCAAGAATGGAGTTTATATAACACAAGTCATTACATAAGAAGGCTGATTGTGGCCTGAGGAGCAGAAGGAAAACAAATATGCAAAAATGCAAAACCCAGCACTGGCAAACTCTGCTTTGAGGGCCCTGAGGAGCCCAAAAACTCAGTACCTGGGGTGTAGCAAGGTGAAGCTCACCTTGAGGAGGCTGAGGACGGGGAGGTGAAGGCACTGCAGGACACACCAGCCATCAAGCTCTGTGCTACCACTCATTTCCCACGTGGTGGCTGGAGCTGCTTCCCTTCGTCCACATCGCCTGCGTTACAGGAAAAGGAGCAACAACCAAACAAGCAAAAAGTTACTGGCTGGCCACTTATTTTCTTTTTCGTTTCCCCAGAACCTCCTGAACGTGGCCTGAGCTGGGCTGACCAATATCACAGTGAAACAAAGCCGTGCAGAGCCTGAAGCACAACCTTTTCCTTGGCCCTTCCAATTGGGCTTTGACAGGTGGCACAAAGTTGTTCGTATTTGTGTCCCAAAAACCGAGGGGGGTCTCCTGCGTCTGCACCATCCCAGCTTTTCCAGGGAGGTGGGATTTGATTCCCGCTCCCTTTCCAGCGTGCTCAGAGGAGGGCAGGGCGCCCGCAGCTTCCCTTGGGTGCCCCTTCGGGTGCCTTCGCCGGGCCGGAGGGCTCGGGGTGCGGGGCTGGGAGCCCCCCAAGGGCCGCTCTCGGTGCGGGCAGCGGCGGGCGGAGGGAGGTGCCGAGGGAAGGCGTGTGCGCCGCGGAGCCCGGGGCTTGCACCCACCGCGGGCCGTGCCCGGACCCCCGGGCGGGAGGGCGGGCGGGGGGTCCCGGCGCGGATCCTGCCGGTCCCTCATCATCCCCCGGGGCCGCGAGAAGGGCCGGGGCCGACCCCGGGCGGAGGAAGGGCGGGGTGAGGATGGCGTGTGGGACTCGAAACGCGGCCAAGCGCCGCTGCCGGGGCTCGGCGTGCGGCTGCGGGGCGGGGGGAGCCCCGCAGGGCCGGCCCGCAGAGCTGCCGCCGCCGCTCGCCATGAGCCGCTCCCGGAGCAGCGCCTCCCCACGTAGGTAAATGCCCGGGGTGGGGAGGGGGCGGCCGGCGCTGCCTGGGCGCATCTCCCCGCTGCATCCCGCATCCTGCCCTGCATCCCGCATCCCTCCCCGCGCCGAGCCACCCGCGCCCGGGAGGGGCTGAGCCGGGGGCTGCCGGCGCGGAGCGAGCGCCGGGGACACGCAGCCCCGAGCCGGGAGGGTTTGTGGGGGCTGCTTTTTTTTTTTTTCCTCTGGTGGGCGCGGTGATTTGGGGATCGGGGTGTATTTTCTTCTCAATTCCATTTCTCAGCGCTCGGGAGCGGGGCTGATTTTGGGGAGGGTCGGGGGAGAGGATGGGATGAGGCTCCCCAGGAGCGGGTGATTTTTTTGCAGCCTGCCTCCTCCTCCCCCAGCCTCCCCCCCACCCCGCTTTGCCTTCCCAGTTGCTGCATGAAGGCTGTGCTTGTGGCGGCGGGTGCCCGCTCCCGGAGCCGCGCACCCGCGGGGAGCCCGGGGCCAGCGGCGGGCGAGCGGATTTTTTTATTTATTTTATGTTCTATTATTATTTTTTTTTTACCTGTCACGTTCGTCCTAGAAAAATAAAAAATTAAAAGGGGCAGGGGCGCGGGAGCCCGAGGCATCCCCGGCACGGGGGAGTGCGTGTGTGTGCGCGGGGGGCGCCCCGCCGCCCCGCCGCCCCCCGCAGCACCGCAGCGTGCGGGCAGCGAGCGCGATGCGCCCCGCGCTCGGCTCTGCGGAATAGCGCGGCCGCCGCTCGCCCTCCGCGGGCTCGGGGCGCACGGACCCGACCGCTGGCCGTCCCCTATTGATGTCCATGAATGCAAACACCATGATTTTCATGATCCTGGGCGCCTCTATCGTTATGGTAAGAGATTTTTGCTTCTCTCCCTCCCCTCCATCATCCCCCCGCTCCTCTGCCCCCCCTCCTCGCACTGTCCCTCCGGCTGGGCACCTCTGTGTGTGTGCGTGTGTGTGTGCCCCGGTAAACACCGAGGATTATTTTCTTTATGACTGCTTCGGTCTTTGGCAATCAAACTAGAGTCAATGTTTTATTCCATCATCCAGAGTTGACCAGATGCCTTGGTTATGGGCTCTTACAGGCAATAGCTTGCTTGATGGACATGAATGCGTTGTTGGACAGATTTCACAATTACATCTTACCGCATCTGAGAGGGGAAGACCGAGTTTGTCACTGCAACTGTGGAAGGTAAGTTCACCTGCATAGGATGCCCCTCCCCTGCCCCCCAGCCCCTTCCCACCTTGTCTCGCTGGGGAGGCACAGGGGAGGTGGTGGCCAGGGCGCTGCTGGCTGGGCTACCATCTTTGCATTCTGGCTGTGTCTCACCTTCCTCAGCAGCTCCTGCATGAACACAGGGGAGGGGGGGTTGGTTTTTTCCGGAAGAAGAGTTTTCTGTGGGCTTGGAAGTCCATTTTCCTTTGTGTGCATGTTTGGGAAAGTGAGTAACTTTGATTTAAACGTTTGTCATTTTGCCTTTGTTGTCACTGGGTTGTGATGGTTCTCAGGTTTATTTGTGGTCTGGATGTTGCATTGGTGGTTGTGTGGCTTAAATGAAATGGGGTTTGGAGAACAGAGAGGATTCGTGTCCAGGCCACAGTGTGGCTGTGTAGGACAGTGTCACTTTGAGGCTTTGTAATCTTTGATCAGATTTGCACTCCCTGGGGCTTTTCCTCCTGAGAGTTGTGCTGCTGCTGGACACAGCCCCCTGAGGAGGCTGGGCTGTGGTTTGGTGGAGGTTCTGTGAGCCAGGTGCATTCTGTGCCAGGAGTGATGCCTTTGCTGTGCACAAGTTTATGACTGGACAAATCCCTGCCTTTCCCTTTGGCTGTTGGGAATGCTGAATTCTCCCAAACAACGTCATGTGTGATCGCTAAAGAGCTCAGCTTGGAGCTGGGATCTCTGCTCTCTGTGTTTGGGCCTGGGGGCTGAGTTTTGGGGAGGTGGCTTTGCCCCTGCTCTGTGGGACTGCTGTTGGTGATCCTTCTGCACTCCTGGAGGCCTCGCTCCCCTCCTGTGCCTGGTTACTCACAGCCTGCGGGAGAGTTTCTTGTCTGTGGGGGAGTGAAGCAGCGTGAGGCTGTGCCAGCTAAAGGACATGCTGGGGGAGCCCTCCCTTGTCACATCCAGCGTTTAAATTGAGCTTTACTCCTCTTTGAGCTGCCTCTGGAACCAGCTGCATCCTGTCTCCCAGGCATCACATCCCTCTGGTGGCCCTGGTGTGGGAGCTGAGCTGGTGCTGGGATGTGCATCCCCTAATGAAGAGAAACTGCTTTGCCCTTCCACTTCTGCTTCATGCACTGAAGGTGATCAGCACCTTTCTGCCCAGACTGCTGTGGCAGAACAGCAGGGAAGGTACGAGCAGCACCTCCAGGGCCAAATGCAGCCAGGCCCTAAATACCTGGTGCTCCTTGGGCACCTCAGGAATCTCCCTGTTAAGGTCAATTGGGAAGGGTGTGGGGAAAAAAACATCCACAATATCTTTGACTTGGCTTTTTGGCAAAGATTTTTCTTAGCTTTTTTTTTTTTTGAGTCTTCTTGATGTTTTTCACTAGTTTGAGTTTTTTCCCTCTGTCTCTTCCACCAGTTTTTCTTTTTGCTCAGGACAGCTTGGATCAGTGGTGGTGAAAATTGGCTACTGGTGATAGAATTTAATGTTGTCTGGGGGCGGCTGAGGAGTGTCAGGTCTCACTGGGGTTTTGGCAGTGTCCTGCCCAAGCCTGAGAAGGTGGCAGAGGGACTCCTCTCTGCTCTAACTCTGTGTCTGCCCAGATGCTGTTGAGGCAGATAAATTAGCCATGGCACTCTCCCCAGACAGCGTTAGGTCATTTCTTCGAAAGTGCACAAAACAGCTTCCAAATCGTCAAGTGTGGATCTGAGAGGAGGCAAAAAGCAAAGTTTACCAGTTGCCTGGGGGGTGGAGAAGCAATTGCTCTCGCCAGCAGAAACAGCACACCAGTCTCTGCCCCTGAGCTTGGCTTCAGTGTGCTCATGCCCTGATGCAGGAGACTTGCACAAAGCACCCCTGTGACCTCGTGCTCAGGTTTGGGGTGTGATGTCCACTGCTCCCTGTGGGCTCTGACCTGCTGCCCCAGGGCCAGTGCTTGGAGTCCTGTGATTTGAAGGCAGGTGGTGCTGGGTGTGCCTTGTCCTCCCTGCAGCTCCCCAGGTGCTCTGGGCACAGGCCCCCAGTGCAGGGAGCTCTGCCTCGCCCCACGCAGGGCTCTGTCCTGGAGCCTGTTGTGTTGTCAGCACTGGGAGCAGGGCTTGATGAAGAACTTAATTTGCCAAAAACCAGAGGGAGTCCTTGGAGGAGGGAACTGGCTGCAGTTCAGTGTGTTGCAGGGAGGAATGGGGAAAATAAGTAAATGTTGCAGAAATGGAAGGGAAGGAGGAATTGGAATGAATGAAGATTGATGTGCAGTGGGCTGAGCTGCTGCAATTAATGTTCTCCCTCCTGCCCTAGCCTGGGTCATGATGTCAGTCAGACCAAATAATTCATTCAGAAATGCTTTCCTTCCACTCTCCTGTGCTGGTTGTTCCCTTCCTCAGGGGTGTCAGAGGGAACCCCTTCCCCAGGAATGGGCTGCCATGTCCAAGCACCAGGCTGGGCTGTGGACCTGGCACTGGGCATCCAGGGTATGGCAGGATGGGCTCTCCAGGAGGAATCAGAATCTGCACTGAGCTCCTGTCCATGTGAGGGGCTGGGAGCTGTTCTGTGCTGCTGTGGGCCCTGGGCAGGGAGGGCTGGCTCTGTGTGTGTCCCAGGTGTCAGCTGAGGCCAGGTGTGCGAGGGGATGTGGTGCCTTGTGCTCTGCCAGGCTGTCAGTAGAGCATCCATAACCTGGATCCCTGCTCTGCTGGCAGTGGGATGGGGCCTGGCTGTGCTTCCAGCTCCAGCTGAGGAGCCACTTGTTCCTGTCCACACTTTCTGCTCCCTGGTGAGGGGCAGCAGGGATGTGGTGCTGGGCTGTGGTGGGGACTGGCAGGCAGCAGCATGAGTGGCCTCAGGAGTGCCCCAGGCTCTGCCCACATTCTGGGGGCTCTGAGATCATTGTCTGCTCCAGCTGCCTCCTCAAAGAGCTCTTCAGGCTCATGGAGGCTCTGCTGGGATCTCTCCCCATGGACAGTGATGTGTCTTTCCCTGGACTCTGCCTTTTCTCCTCTCCATGGGGCACTGGCCTAGCAAGAAGGTCCCAGAACAAGTGGAAGAACTGCTGTATGTTTTTTTTCATGTTCCTGAGCACTCTGTGTGTTCACAGTGACTGGGGAGAGTCACTGGGATCAAAACTCTTGGGGAAGAAACCCAGCCCCATCTTCAGGTGCTGTTGGGGGCTGAACACTTGGCATTGCTGGGGATGCTCCCAGCCCTTGCCATGCCCATCCCCAGGGCACCAGGGCCCTGGGGCTGTTGGAGGCTGAAGCTGTTGCTCATCACTTTATGCCAGAAGCAAGGGAGTCATTTCTTGAGGCAGAGTGGCCTTGCTGGGCACTGGGAGGTGCTTTTCAGGTCTGTGACATCAAATTGGAGCTGTGGCTGTTTTTTATGGAGATCCAAGAGGGAGCTGGTGACACTTGAGCTGTGCAGAGTTCCAGTGAGTGCTGGAGGCTCAGGGAGTGGAGCCCATGGGTTTGGAGTGCTGGGGTAAGGCTGCCCAGGGGGAAGGAACGTGGTCAAGGCTGATCCAAACTTGCAGCCTTTTGAGTGACAATGTCCACTGAGCCACCATTGAGTGAGCCTGGGCTGGGCAGTGTCTTTGCCATAGGGGTGTTGCTGCTCTGTTGGCTGGGATGGATGTCCCTGTGGGCTCTGAGGGGTGGCAGATGTTCTCCTTGTGCAGGTGGGCTGTCACCACTGGGCTGAACTGTGGCTTCCCCACTGGGCTGCTCCACCGACAGCCCCAGAGCCAAGGAGGGCAGAGCTCCAGCCCCCCCGAGGCCATCAGAGCATCCACAGCTGTTCAGTGGGAAAACAGCCCTGCCAGTTGCTTGGGAAGGGAAGCTGGTGTGGGGATGGTGCATGGAGTGAGAACGTCAGCAGAGAGACAGGGCTGGCCCTGGCACCTGCTGCTGGTGCTGAGCCTGCACAGACAGGCAGGGGATGGCAGGCACTGTTCCTCTCCCAACATCTGCCTTCTGGCTGCAGGCAGAAGGGGTGACAGCCACATTTACACTCCTGCTGGCTCCTGTTGATGCCATGCAGGAATGTGGCTGCTGGAGCAGATCCCTGGGGGAGTTGGCACTCTCTGTCCTCAGCATGTGCAGGATCCAGGCTGTCCAAATCGCTGTGGTGGGTCCTCCTTGCACTCAGGCTCTGGCTCTGCCCCCTTGGGATGTAGCTGTGCCCAGGGCAGGGCTGGGCTGGGCAGGACTGCAGAGGGGTGGCACTGCCCTGGTCCCAGTTTCTCCGTCCCAGCCAGCAAAGGGTCCTCTCTGGAAGCAGAGAGCTGGCAGCAGCTCCGGAGCCGGGTGATGTCATGCAAAGGAAAAACACCAAAGGGCGTCCGTGGAGGCAGAGGGAGCTGGAGGGAACAGATGACACCTGCATGGAGCAGGGACCCGCCAAAACTGCCTGGGGGGCTTGCAAGGGCCTTGTCTGCAAAGGACAGGGGGCTCAGGAGCTCTGGATGGGCTCTCCTTGCCACTGACCTTCTCAGTGACCTTGGAGGAGTCTGTCCCTCCCAGGCAAAGTGTCTCCTGTGAGCAGGGTTGGAAAGGAGCAGGAGGAGTGTCAGCCTTACCTGAGTGCCAACACCCTGCAGCAGAGCTGGGGGCCTGGCCAGCCTCGACTCAGCTCGTCCTGGCCCAGGGATGCTTCAGCCCTGCTCTCCCTGGGCTCTGATCCAGCAGGGAAAGGCTGTGCTGGACCTGTCCTGAGTGACTGATGTGCATGGAGACCCTGCCATGGGATGGGCTGTTCCTGGGCACAGGGTGGAATGTGAAATGTGTGAGGAGGCTGCTGGCTGGGGCCCTGCCCTGCCCTGGCATCACTGGTGAGGATGGCACTGTTGTCATGAGGAACATTTCTGCTGTTTCCTCCTTTCCCAGCCCCTCTGGAAAATCCCTGAAACCTCTCTGCCCTCAGACCCTCTGTGGGTGTGCTGGAAGTGCTGGGAGTGCTCATTGCCTTGTGCTGGAGACCAGCAGGACTGCCCTGGGCTTGTGGTGGCTGTGGCAGTGCCAAGGGTCCCAGGGAGATGTTTCACCTGTGCAGTGGTGCCACCACCCTGGTGTGCAGACTGGCCCTGCTGGGCTCTTTGGAAGGTGGAGGAATGGCTGCAAGGTCAGGCAGGGATGCAGGACAGGGAGGCTCTGCCTTTCCCTCACCCTGTGTAGGACATCCAGAGGCTGGGGAAGGTTCATTCCCCCAGTCCTGCTGCAGCTGGTGGTGGGGAATGGGTTGGTCCAGCAGGATGTGAGGGCTGCAGGATGAGCCTGGCACATGTGACGTCTGTGCCACTGGCAGAGACAGACACCTGGCCAGGAGAGAGCATCAGTGCTCAGCCACCCCCAGCCCATGGCAGGGGGATGTGGGAGCTGTAGGGGCAGTGAGGGGCTCTCTGTGTTTCAAACAGCACATCGGTGGCTCTCCCAGAGGCTCGTGCTGTGCTGTGGCTGCAGCAGCCAGAGCTCACCCAAGGTCACCAGCAGGGACAATGGCGCTGGGGCAGCTCGGTGCTGGCAGCTCCAGCCATGACACTGGACACTGCCCTGCCTGCCCTGGGGCAGGAGAGCAGCTCTTCCCCCTTTGTCACCTCCGGGGGGGGGTGTGTTCCAGCCCAGGCACACACCTACAGGCACCCACTGGGCTCCCTTTGTCACCTGAACCAGGTGTTGTCTGGCTGGGGATGAGCAGCAGATCCATCTCTCACTTGCTGCTCACCAGACCCTTCTGCTTCTGAGGTGTTTCTGTCCCAGAGTGCTGACTCTTCTGTCCCTACAATTGCCTCTGCCTCCTGTGGAAGCTCCAGCACGTCCAGGGTGGATGCAACTCAGGATACTCCATGATTTTGTGAGGGTGGGCACAGCTGAACGTGCATGATGTGAGGGGAGGTGGGATGTGATTAACCTAGTCAGGACAATCTGCCCTGGATCTGTTGTGACAACTGATACCAGCTGGAACTGCCCAGGAATTGGCCCTCAGGTTACTTGGTACATCTTCTTGTAAATAAAACATGGATAGAACATGGGTTTGGCTTTTGAGGGCCATGTGTGACAGCTCTCTCAGCAGAGGGGCTGTGGACCCCCCAGACCTCACTCCAGTGCCAGTCCTCTGACTGTGGGCTGAGGTGGTGCCAGTCTGAAGCAGCTTTTTGTCTCTTCTCAAAGGGCTTTGGTTGGTGAAACGGGCACTGGCTGGAGAGTCATGTCAGCCTTGGACACCACAGTTCTGAAAACAAGATTTGGCCAGAAGTGTTTGCTTTGAGGAGGCAGAGCCTGGGCTGCAGCACTGCCTGCCCTGCCTGGAGTGCCCTGGGCTGGAGCTGCTGGGGCTCTCCTGCACCCACACAATGCTCAGCTCAGACCTGGCACATCCCTCCCTGGATCCAGCCCCCAGGGCCATCCAGGGCACCTTCCAGTTGCCAGTCCCCTTGGCATGTGGTGGGGACCCTGAACTTTGTGCACTATTAATAACGTGCTGTGCTGATGTGGCAGTGTCTGAATGGCTCCTGTGACATCCCCAAGGCCTTGAGTGGCAACAGGAAACTTGTGGGGTCTGTCCCTGCTCTCCTCCCCATCTCAGTGGCACCTCTGCATCCTGTTCAGGCCAGACAAAGGATGGAATTCCCTGCAGCCCAGATCTCCCAACTGTTGCACCAGAAGGAAAAATTCCCTTTCCCTGAGCTTTGCTAAATCCTTTCCAGAAAACTCTGCAGAGTGGAAATGTAGCTCTGGGATGTCCTCTGTATGGAACTGTTTTCTATGGAGCTTTAGTGACATGAAGTTTTGTTGGTTTTTTATTGTTTTAAGGACATTTGCACTTGGGATCCAACTTTGATTTCTGGTGATTGATCTGCCAAATCCAGACAGGCCAAAGGTTTTCCTCTCAGTTGAATTTTGCCTCCCTTGAGTCCCATGAAGGAACAGAGAGTTGAGCTCTGGGTCTGGCCTCTGGATCCATGGGGTTTTGGGGACAGTCCCCTGCCCATGGAAAGGGAGCTGGGAGCACAGAAGGAGCTCCAGGCCCTCAGAGCTGCCCCGAGGAGCTGCTGAGCCCAGGGAGGAGCAAAGGGAGCGAGGAGAGCTGGAGGAGATCCCACTGCAGTGTGCAGAGTCAGCCTGCACTGGGCAGGGACAAGGCAGGGAGGAGGTGACTGTGTCCCTTCCCTCTGCCCAGCAGGCAGGGGACAAGGGCTGTGCAGAGAGCAGGATGGCAGGAAAACCTCTGGGAAGTGTGTGAGGACAGTCCTGTGTCCATGTGCTGCACATGCGTGAGCTCTGTGTGTGTCCCATCCCTGGGGGGTCTGGCAGAGAGGAGCAGGTTCCAGGACCTTCTTTTTCTGCCAGTTCAGCTGAGACTCTCCATGAAAACCACCTCATGTGCTGGAGAGGTCTGTGCTCACCTCCCAGGCTCGGGTCTGTCCTGGATCTGTCTGGGAAGTTTTGCTTCTCTGAGCCTCAGAGGGACTGATGCTCTGCCTGGGGGTGCTGTTGGTGTCCCCAGGGGTTGTGACACTGCAGAGGAGACACACACCAGCTCCTGCTCAGGAACTCGAGTTCTGGATCATCTCCAGAAGCCCAGGCTTTGGGAGGTGTTTGTGGATTCAGCCTTTAGGCTGTGTCTGTATTGCAAGAGGCAAAAGGGAGTGAGTTAAGGACTTGCCAGGTGTGCCTGTGTCATGGCACACAGGAGGGGGGTGTGCAGGGATTTGGGAGGGGTGGAATATGAGTTGTGTGTGCAGGGACTTGGGAAGAGTGGAATATGGGAGTTGTGTGTGCAGGATTTGGGAGGGGTGGAATATGGGAGTTGTGTGTGCAGGATTTGGGAGGGGTGGAATATGGGAGTTGTGTGTGCAGGGACTTGGGAAGAGTGGAATATGGGAGTTGTGTGTGCAGGATTTGGGAGGGGTGGAATATGGGAGTTGTGTGTGCAGGATTTGGGAGGGGTGGAATATGGGAGTTGTGTGTGCAGGGACTTGGGAAGAGTGGAATATGGGAGTTGTGTGTGCAGGATTTGGGAAGCACAGCCCATGGGAGGTGTGTGAGGCTTCTCTTTTCTCCTCATGCCAAGCTGGCTGTGTTCATGGGAACCTTCTGCCCCTGGATTTTCCCAAGCCAAAAGAGGGAAAAACCTCTGGTTACAAACCAAGTTCGCAAGAGGAGGCCTGAGCAGGGCTGGTCCTCCCCACCGAGGTCACCATGAGCTGCCATCAGAGCTGGCCAGGGGGCACCTCCTTCTGTTCCTTGCCAGTCTGGTCCCTTTGCTGGATGGAAATGGGGACTGGACATGGCTGGATGGGCTGGCTGCCCACCCAGGAGCCTTTCCCTCCCCAGTGCCATGGCACCAGGCTGTGCCAGCTCTGCCAGCGCTGGTGCCACTGGTGCAGGTGGCCCCCATTAAGTCATCGCTGAGATTAGGGCTGTTTTCAGAAGGTTCCTTTGAGTGGAGGTTTGTTTGTGTAAATATTTGGACGTTTCTCAGGCGTGATTATGGAGCAACCTGCACCTCATGAATATTCAGAGCCTCGGCGATTGCCTCCTCTCCTGCGAGTGCGAGCGGGGCCGGGGCCGGGGCTGGGGGAGGGACAGCGTGCTGGGGCTGCTGGGGGTGCTGGAGGTACTGGGGATGCTGAGGGTGCTGGTCATGCTGGGGATGCTGATGGCAGCACTGGGAGACCCCACGCAGCTCAGCCCTGAGCTGGGAGCACTGGTGATGCCTCCAGTGTCAGAACGGTGGTGGTGGTGGTGGTGGTGTGGTGCCCATGGGGCTGCTGAGGGCACCTCACCCATCTGGGTTGTCACTCTGGGACTCCCTGGAGCAGCAACAGCACCTGCCCTGCAGTGCCCAGCTCTGGAGTGGGCAGGAGGGCTGAGCACAGAGCATGGGAGGAGGGCTGGGCACAGCCCCAGGGCTGACCCAGAGCCTGGGCAGGAGGGCTGGGCACAGAGATGGGAGGAGGGCTGGGCACAGCCCCAGGGCTGACACAGAGCCCGGGCAGCCCCAGGACTCCTGGCTGCTCCCCAGGAAGGTTCAGAGCTGTTCAAAGCAGATGCAGAAGCTCCAGAGCAGCTTGGTTTGCATCCTGCATCCCCCATCATCTGGGATCCTCCCACCCCACATGCTCAGCTCTCAGGGACCTGTCACTGCTGATCCCCTCCCATTCAGCCCCCACAGACCTGCCTGATTTTTCCTACTCTACAACTCCCTCGTTCCATCCCTGTCATTTTCTTGTTTTTCCCAAGTTAACCAGGGTTTTTCAGGCAGTTCAGCTCCATCCCAAGCTTGGTCTCCATCACCTCATTGCACACATGAACCCAGTCACCCTTCTGGCATGAGGCAGAGAGGTGGAAGCCTTGGAAAGCTCCAGAGCTGGGAGAGCTGCTCTTTTATCCCCAGAGGTGCTCAGCGCCCTGGGAGGGGTTTTTCCAGCTGCTCCTATGCTGGAAGGGATTCTTGTTATCTCCTACAGGCAGGAAGTGCTGCCTGGTCCTTGAGGAACACCCCAAACCATCTTGGTCAGGCAGCGGGAGAACCTGAGGTGGTGTTGGATCTTGTAGGACTTTTCCAGGAGCGACACTGCAGGAGGAATTCCTTCCTCTGCTTCCAGGTGTCTCCTCCATGGCTATAAACATCCTCTGCTCTGACAGGGGAGGGACACAAGTCTCATGTCACTCTGGGAGGTGGGACATAGAACAGCCCATCCCTGGGGCTGTTCTGCTGGGCAGGGGCAGGACGGTTCTCCCTCCTGGGAGGGGATGAGTGGAAGTGGCCCTGGCAGGGCCACACAGCTGCTGCCAGCCCTGTGTGCTCCCAGGAACAAGGAATTAGTGACCTCTGCCTCCAACACAGGCAGCTGTGACCTTTGTGTCCCTGGGGGTGAGTGCTCTGACCATGTGCTGTCCTTAATATTCATGTTGTAGATGAAGAACTCGGGCACAGGGAGCTCTTCACACACGAGTTCCAGGCCTGGGGTCAGGTTTCTGTGCCTTCCAACCTCCCTCTCTGCCAGTTCCTCTGCTGGCAGCAGCACCACCAGCCAGGACAGCACTTCTGCTCCAGGGGCTGGTGGCAGGAACTGGCAGGAGTGGTGTTAACCCATCCCCTGGCCACGAGGGCAGGATGGAGAAGGTTCTCTGCTCCTCCTGCTGATGCTTCTCCCCATCCCTGTCCCCTGCCACAGGCACCATGTCCACTACGTCATCCCGTACGACGGGGACCAGTCGGTGGTGGACTCCTCGGAGAACTACTTTGTGACTGACAATGTAACCAAGCAGGAGATTGATCTGATGCTGGGACTTTTGCTGGGCTTTTGTATAAGCTGGTTCCTGGTGTGGATGGATGGGGTTCTCCACTACGCCGTGCGAGCCTGGAGGACCAGCCGTCGTTACGGTGAGTGCAGCCCCAGGGCTCCTCCTCCTCTCCTGAAATCCCTTGCCCTGCCCTTGGAAGTTGGTGGAGAGGGAGGACATCCTCACCCTGGCCACCTTTATTCCATGTGGGTTTGGCACAAGTCTGGCCAGATGTATCCCAGCCCCTTTTATGCCAGGAGTTGGACTCGATGATCCTCGTGGGTCACTTCCAGCTCAGGATATTCCATTCTATGGAATTCTATGATACAACCACAGAATTCTATGATTCTATTATTCCATGATACAATCACAGAATTCTGTGATTCTGTAATTCCATGATACAATCACAGAATTCTGTGATTCTGTAATTCCATGATTCAACCACAGAATTCTGGGATTCCATAATTCTATGATACAAGCACAGAATTCTGGGATTCTATGATTCCATGATTCTCTGATACAACCACAGAATTCTATGATTCTATTATTCCATGATACAATCACAGAATTCTATGATTCTATAATTCCATGATTCTCTGATACAAACAGGAGTGTTGTGTGGGAATAGCCAGCTGAGGATCCCAACCCCAAGGGCTGTGCTTTGGAAAGGACGTGTATGTTGGTGCCAAGGGGTGTTGGATGCAAAGGAAGGTGTTTCCCCATGGGCAAGGATGGTGATGGGAGTTCTGTAGCTGCACATTTGGGCAGAGGCTTTTCAGGACAGACCAAACTTCCAAAATCTAGATTTAACAAAAAAAAAAAAATTAGAAAAATATAGATTTTTCTAATTTACAGCCAGGCTGATGCTGATGGAGAGCAGCCTTGTGTGGTTGTATAAACCTGTGACATTGTGATGACCATGACAGACACCTGTGCTGTGTCAGCTGAGGTTTCCCACCCTCACTGCTGTCCAGATGTGTCCAGATGCAGTGACATCAGCCCCACAGGGCAAAGTCTTGTCCAGACTAGTTAGTCTTTGGACCAGTTAGTTCAGCATCCTGGATGGACACCCTGAGAAGGACAAACAGACACTTCTTCCCTTTCCAGTTTGCTCCCTCAGCATGGACACCCCATGGATTCTAATCTTTGGAAGGGGGAAAAAAGGCAGAAAAACTATTAAACCAGGGAATGACTTGAGTTTCCCTCACAGTGCACCAATAAATCTCAATGTCTCCAGCTCTGACTGATGGTGTCTGTGAAATTACAACTCAGAGGAGAAGGAGGGTGAGCAAGAGAAAGATTTATCTGCAGGGCTGTAAGAAATTCTAATTAGGGAAGTGGACTATCTCCTTCTGAAAACTCAGATAAAAGTGATATTAATTTCCCATTAGTCTTCCCAAATCCTGAGTGAGCAGCCTCTGAGTCAGGACTCTCTCTGGGCTGTGGTGCTGCCTTTTCCCAAAGCAGAATGACAGTTCTCAGGGTTTGCAGTGGGTTCTCAGGTGCTGAGCCAGTTTTGTGTCCCTGGCACCTTTGCTGTGCCCTCCCCAGTGCCCACAAAGGCAGAGCTGGCAGGAGATGTTGTATGGGCACAGTAATTCTTCAGAGCTGGAGCTGTGAGCTGCACTTGTGGTCCCACCATCTAACCCACTCCTTGTGAATGGAGCCTGCAGAGGACTTTATTTTTAGCAATTAATTTAGTAGTTAAGCTAATTGATCTCTTCTGTTTCACTTTTTCCACTCCCTGTCTATGCCTATTCTAAGAAAAGGTGCAAAATTCTTTCAGGTGTTCCCTATTCCTTCAAATCAGCTGTGCAAATTAGTCATTTGGAAGGCAATAAGCAGAAAGGCACCTATTTTTCTGTGGGACAAAGCTAAAATTTCCTTCCAAAGACAGAAGTGGTGCCTGTGACTGTGAGACAGGGGTGGGGGTAATACAAATTCTGTGCTGGCACAGGGTGAGGAGCCCTCCCTGAAATACATGAGCACCACTTAGCAGTGACTCAATGTCACATTGTGGCCTGATCAGCTTAAATCGAGGTCTGTTCGAATAACCTGTAGCTCCTTCCTGATGGAAGAGATTGCTTAAAATAGAAAATATTCTCCAGAAGTTCAGACATCACGTTGTGCTTCGTAGTAGCTGGTCAGAACCACCCCATGGCAGCTGCAATCCCAGACTCAGGCTTGTTTGGATGGAAAAGACCTCCAAGATCATCGAGCCCAACCATTTCCCAGCACAGTCATTCAGCTTTATCCAATCTGTCCTTCTCTGGGGCTTCCCAGTTGTCCTCTGTGGGGTTGGGCTGTGTGTGTGTCTGGGTGGAATCACCCTGAACTCTCATGGAAAAAGGGATAGCAGTGGAAATGTTGCTCCAGGGAGAGGGCCAGGGGTTGAGAGTTGAATCCCTGGATTAAAAAATGCCACTGTCGAGGCTGCCTGAGCCGAGGGGCAGAGAGTGCCACATCACAGCTCTTGAAGGGTGGCTTTGCCAAGGCTCAGTCTAGTTAGTGCCTTGGCACAGCTCTCACCATTCCTGTCATATCTCATCTCCCTTCTCCTTTCTGCCTTCCAGACAATTCCTGGTCCTGGATCCCCAAATTTTGTAACTTGAAGGAGTTCAGGAAACGTCACCACCGGCAGTACGAGGAGGCGACTGGCAACATGGTGCACATCAAACAGAAGCTGTACCATAACGGGCACCCCAGCCCACGGCACCTCTGAGCAAAGCCTTCCCCTCCTGAGACTGCAGTGAGCTTTTAAAAAGGACTTCTGCTCTTCTTCCACCAGGAACAGCTTCTGGTTTGCTCCTCCACGGAAGGATTTTACCGGTCCATGCCGTGTGTCCCCGGGACACGCCACGACGATGCACAACTAAGCCAGTCCTGGATGCCACGAGGCCAAGACATTGCACTGTGTTCCACATTTTATTGTCAGACTTGTGTATATATGTAAAAAAAAAAAAAGCAGACAAACAAAAACAAACAAAAAAAAAAAAGAGAAAAGAGATTTGCATTGTACTTTCAAGCCCCCTTTTCCTGGCATTCCCAGCTGTCCTGCACATCCAGCTGCCCCGAGGGGAGTGTTGGCCAAGGGGATGGAGGTGGGACAGCACGAAGAGGATGCAGAGTGTCTCATCCAAGAGCTCAAGTCCCCAGTTTCTTTGGTCCTTTGGCTTGGTTTTGTTCTGCTCTGTCCCTTCTGTTGCTAAAATGCCTTGGCTGGTCACAGGTTTGGATGGGCACTGCTGCCAGAGGGTTGGGAAGGCACAGTGTCCCCTTTTGCTTTGGTTCATGTTTTGGGGAGTTGCTGTGGGGGAAGGAGGTCCTGGGAATGTGTAAGTGGATTGTTGTTTGTGTTGCTACACACTGAAACCTGCCTTAAGCAATCCAGGGAATCTCAGTGCCAGGGGAACACCCTGGGAGGTGCCAGCCCGTGGGGTTCACAGCCCCTGGGTCACACCTCTGGTGGCACCTTGGTGGGGTCAGTGCTGCTGTTCCTCACTGGAGCTGCAGAGGAGAGAGGGAGGAGTGGGATGGGTTTGGATCTGACTGTGCACCCTGGAACACCCTCCACCCCTCAGCTGGGAGGGCAGGAGCTGCTGCCCCTCTCTCAGAGGGGGAGCTCCAGACCCTGGTTAAGCCGCCCCAAAACCACTGACAGTGCAATGGGAGGGTCCTGGGAACAGTCCCACTCCTCCTGCACGTGAACAAACACCAGTTTCCTGTGTTCCTGGAACAGCAGCAGGCAGGGCTTGGCTTGAGGGACAGACAGACATGGCCCTGAAGCCAAACTCGTCTCCAGAGTCAAGTGTCCCAAGTGTCCCACGTGGCTGAATCAAAGCCTGAGGGTGCTCTGACGTGGGTTTGCCTTTGCTTCCCCTGGGCAAAGCTGAGCCCTGGTTTTAAGGTCTGAATGTGCTCAAGGGTCTGAAACCAACCTCCACACCCAGAGACCTCCTTCCCTTGCAGGCAGAGATGGCAGAAGGAGCTGGTCAAGCCCCTGTGTGGTGGTACCTGATCCCTGTGGTGGTCCCAGGCCACATCCAGCCCTGTAGCACGTGCTGGGCAGCAGCAATTTGCTGGCTGTGGTGGGAGGAGAGAGAACTGATGGAGAGAGATAAAGAAGGGACATGCCCCAAGAGTTTAAATGGTAGCCCTGAAATAATTTCTCCTTCATTCATCTTTTTCTGTGGAGTGGGTTTGTGCTTAGGTGGGGAAAACACCCAGAACAAAAGATGATGGGTCTTGCCAGAGACCCCCTGGTTTTTTCCATGGGATCCTGGACACTGTCAGTGGCCTCCTGTTGTTTGATGGCACTATCTGTGCAGGGAAAAGGACACCATCACTCCAGCTCTCTCCTCTCTGCTTCAGCTTCTGTGTCTTGGGGTTTCTTTCCTCTTTGCCGTGCCCAGGATCAGTTCAGTTAATTACAATCCCCAAGAGCCAAACATTCCCATTTCTCTGCCATTCCTACCTTTGCTATTCCCCAGTGCCTCTTGTTTTGGAGCCCCAGTTTCTGTCTGGGCCTGAATAATTGCCTGGTCCATATTTATGTCTGTTTGTCTGTCATTCCAGACCCCCTGTGGTTGTGGTGTCTGCAGCCCCTGTTGGGATCTGGGCAATGACTTTTCCTTGAGCAGCTCCTTTCCCAGACATTGGACTTTGCAACCTCCTCGTGCCATGGCACACACTGAGCTGGCAGGGAGGAGCAGGGCCTGTGTTATCAGCATGTTTGGTGGGACAGCATTCTGTAGAGGAGCAAATTCTATCTTGATGAGGTCAAATATTGAGTCTCTGGAACTATTTATGGGGGCAAAAAAAAAAGCACTTTAAATAATCTTTCTACTTGGAGCCTCTCACAAGAGAGACTTAAGGCAGTGACCTAAACTCAGACTGAATGTCAGGCCTGGTTCTGCCCTGCTCTAGCAGCTGATCTTGGTTAAAATATTATTGATATACACAGTGAAGTGATGGCTCTCACTCACTAAGTCTGATCTGTCTGATCCACACCAGAATTCCAGAAGAGCATGAGGCTCCTGAAGAAAGACAAGACATAATCCCATTATTTAAGAACAGACTTTTCTTTTTTAATCTGGGTCTGTAGCTCTCACCTTGTGAGCTCCCCTCTTGTTCACACTTAGACAAAAATCAAACAAAAGTACTCTCAGTGCAATTAAATTTACCAAGAGTAATTTAATGGTCTTAAATTCACAGAAACCAAAAATCCCCTCATAGAGCAGGTTTGTCCCAGCACAAAGTGACCCAGTGGGGGACTGACAAGGTCTTTGATTTTCATTCTTAGTAAATATGGAGTAAAGTTCCTTCCCATGCAGGGAGGGAATTCTGCTCCTGAGCCAAGAGGTGGGTGCAGAGGTGGTTTCAAACAGCAGAACAGGGACACAGGGGCAGCTCCTGGTGTGAGGTGGCTTTTCCTCTGAGTCCTGGAAGCTGCTGTAGATTCCATCCTCTGGAACCAAGGTGGGAATGTGCCTGTTGTGGGGCTGGAAAACCTCCCACCTGCACAGGAGCAGCCCAGTCCCATGGGATATTGAATGCCCAAACCCAGACAGGTGAGGGCTGTTCTCCACAGCCACGTGTCTGCCATGTCCCCTCCCTGGGGAACGAGGTGACAAAGCCCCAGAGAAGCAGAAGCTGGAGGAGGTTTTGGGTACTGCAGAAGCCCAACACCATCACCCACTGCAGCCCCTGCTCTCCCTGCTTGCCACCATCACTGTGCCACCCCCTCAGCTGCCCCTGCCCCAGGTGGGAGCCTTGCCAGCCCTGTCTGATGTGTCCTCTCCTGTCCCTGTGTCCCAGTGGGGTGTCACTCTTGCTGTCAGCTCAGTTGTCCGTGGTCTGCTGTCTCACTGTCCCTCTGTGCATGTGTTTGTTCTGCTTCTCTCTGGTCGTGGGGGGGTTTGCTCCTTGTTTAATTGTCCCAGATGTACTAGTGTTGACTTGTTTGTTGTTCTCTTGCCTCTGATCCAGTCTCCACACACACACCCACACCAAAACAGAACAAACCAAAACACCAAGCACAGGTGGAAACAACAACAACCCCCAAACCAGCAACAACCCCAGGCGAAAAGGGTTTGGTTGGGAGAAGTGACTTTGGCATCAGGGAGGTGACACAGCAGGGGCAGGAGGGGCAAAGGGGGGTGCAAAGCTCCCAGCTGGCAGTTGTGTCTGTGGTGGCAGCTCTGTGGGACACGGAGTGGGAGCTGCAGGACACGGGAGAGGGAAGTGTGGGCTGTGTCTCAGCACTCGCCCGCCAGATGCTCTGAGGGAGGCTCTGATGGTGGGGGGGGGATCTGGTGGGTTATTTTTAGGGCAGAGACAGAGCTGAAAACTGTATGTGCCGATTCTCCCGAGCTGGGATTGGCACTGGGAATGTTCTCCTGCATTTTGGGTGTGAGGAGCACAGGTCTGGCTGCCTGCACACCCCATGGGTTTGTGCTGGTGCTTGGGAGCTGCTGCAAAGGGGAGGTGTGGAAAGACAGGGGGAGAGAAAGCAGGGGATTGAGAAATGCATTGCATCAACCAGTGGCTCCTTTTTAAAATCAAATCCTGTCCTCAGTGCCAGCACTGCTGAATAAACCCCTTGCCCATAGAAAGAACAAGAAGGACCCTTCCTCTTTGAGGAACAGTTTGGGAAGGTGTCTCCTGTGATCCCATCCATCCATCCATCCATCCATCCATCCATCCATCCATCCATCCATCCATCCATCCACTGGGCCCTGTTACTGCCCAGCCAGGGCACATCAACTGGCCCATCCTGGCTGAACTCCCTGGCAGCACTTTATCCACAATCCAAGACCAGGAGGGAGCCTGGAATGTGTGTCCCAGGCACTGACAGCAGGGTGGGGTGGTTTTAGTTACTCTCACTGCTATTCTACCTCATTTTCTGGTTGTGCTCAGCTGGGAGAAGGGAATCCCCATAAAAAGGATATTAAAAACAGCCACGAAGGTGATGAAGGGACTGGAGTTTCCCTTCTGTGAGGGAGAGCTGGGGGAAGACAAGGCTCAGGGGGATCAATACACATAAATACCTGCAGGGAGGGTGCCAGGGAGGCAGGGCCAGGCTCTTGAAGTGCTGTCCAGTGATGGATCAGAGGCAATGGGCAAAAAATGGAACGTGGGGGGTTCTACTTGAACATCCCAGATCTCTTTGTGAGGGTGGCTGAGCACCAGGGCAGGTTGTCAGAGAAGTTGTGGAGTTTGCCCTTGGAGATAGTCAAAAGTCAACTGGAGATGGTCTTGGGCAGCCTCTCTGGGTGGCTGTGCTTGAGCAGGAGAATTGGACTAAATGAGTTCCAAAAATCCCTTCCAAATCCAACCATTCTATGAAAAAAAAAGCCATGCAGCTCCACAGCAGCATTGAACATTCAGCTTGGCATTGATGCAGAGTGTGGAGGTGATGAAGGCCTCTTGGGCATTCAGGGGGCTTTGGAGGTAGAAACAGCCAAAAGAAACTCCCAGAGCACCTCTGGATGGGAAAGAACAGAAGTACTTCCATCATTAGAGTGTGTGGTACAAATAGATATTTGGATTAATCATTTTCCAGCCTGGCTATGTTGGTGGGACAGACCTGTGTTTCAGTGAGAGGCAATGGGGTATGGAGCAGGGCACAGCCAGGGCAGGGCCACAGGACTGCTGGCTCTGCCCCTGGAAGAGGAGGAGAAGGAGAAGTCTTCTCAGCCTGGTTCCCTGGGGTGCCCAGGAGAACAGGGAGCAGCAAGTCAACTGAGTGAGGAAAACTGAAAAACAAATCCAGGTCTAAGATCTTTCTGCAGGTTGGCTGTTGGGGCAGGGGAGAAGGAAGCAGAGGAGCAAGACAGTGTGAGGAGGAGCAGGAGTGTGAGGAGGAGCAGGAGTGTGAGGAGGAGCAGGACAGTGGGAGGAGGTGCTGGGCTTGTCTCTGGCCCCTGGCT
>JAWWEV010000056.1:5154543-5175618 GCA_035583235.1 Hafferia zeledoni
GAGCAGCAAGTCAACTGAGTGAGGAAAACTGAAAAACAAATCCAGGTCTAAGATCTTTCTGCAGGTTGGCTGTTGGGACAGGGGAGAAGGAAGCAGAGGAGCAAGACAGTGTGAGGAGGAGCAGGAGTGTGAGGAGGAGCAGGACAGTGGGAGGAGGTGCTGGGCTTGTCTCTGGCCCCTGGCTGTGCCCCCAGGATCTGCTCCAGGTCCACGTGCATGTCCGTGTGTGTCCATGTCCTCACGTGGTCCCTGCATGACTCTGCTCCTCCTCGAGTGCCTCCCACACATTTGCACTCATTTCTCTTCCCAAGGGGTTGCCAGTTTTAGTCCCCCCTGGGATTTCCAGGAGGGCAGACCCAGGGTAGCTCAGTGCCCAGAGCCCACACTGACCAAGGCAGGGGAACTCAGAGCACTCAGTTTGGGCAGATTGTTTCACTCATGCTCTGCAGTGAGAACACAACAAAGCTTGCAGTGCTGTTTTCCCTGATTGTTAATCCTTCTTTTCTTTTTTCTGCACCCAAACCATGGTTTTCTGCATGCACCAGGCAGGGAGAGGCACAGCACACGTTGAGACTGAGAGAGAGATTATCCTCTGCTCCGAGTCTAATCACAGAATGATCTCTACTGTGGTTGAAAAGCAATAATGGCTAATTTTTTAATTCAATATACTTGCCCAGGCAGATGTCCCCCGGGGTTTGTGCTTTCCAGTGGCTGTGCTGGAGGGGTGACAGTCTGTGCTGAGGGAGCAGCTGGAGGCACAGAGCGAGCTTGGGGTGGGGGAGGCAATAGAAAAAGCACACTGTGATTTTATTTGGGTCAATGAGTGAGTGTATTTCAGCCATTCCTTCCCTTTCAACAAGATGTTTGTACATAACCAGTTCAGCTCCTGGAACTAAGCCCGTCCTTTGCTGTTTGTCAGTAAAATAGTTTTTTGCATGTTTTGCATCTGAGTGTTTTTTTCCAACCCTTTGAACCCCCTGGTGCCCCCAGGGCAGTGGTTGGGGCACTGCAGAGCAGCAGCTCCCCAGCCTTGGGCAGGACACTGGGAGAGGAGGAGAAGGGACAAACAAGGCTGGAAAGGTGTGGGAAAACCTGTCCTGATCTCTGAGGAAGGGCTGTGTGATCTCCCCCAGGTTATGTGACATCATAGGCCAGTGTCCCAGATTTTCACCTGCCTGTCTGCAGCTCGCTGGGATCACAGGGAAGCTCCGAGGTCCAGAAGTCATTTTAAAGGGAGATCAATATTTGACTGTAAAATTCCGGGTGCAAGTACCTCCAGAGAGCAGCCTGGGCCTCTTGTGCCCGTTGCCTGCATGGGCAAGAAGGGCAGGAAAAGTGCAGAAAACTCAGATTTGGCACAGAGAAGGAAAAGTGGGAATATTTCCCATTCCAGCAGCACTGAAATCTGCCACCATGAGCCAGTCCTGTGCCACCCTTCAGTCTGCTCCCTGCTGGAACAGAACCACACACACAAACAGGGCAGGGCTGACCCTGAGTGGTACCCCAGTCCTTCTGCACAGAGATGGCAATGCATGAGTGGTTCTCCACATCTGGGCACATCTGGGCATGCTCTCACACCTGCCATGTGAGAGCAGAGAGCAGGAAATAAAACCCAGCACCCAAGACAACGGATTCTAAAAGATTCTGAGTGTTTCTTCTCTGTTCAAAACACAAACAGGTTGACAGAGGAAAAGCTTCCTGAGGAAACTCCCATGGCCCTGAGTGCCATCCTTGGGCTTCCACAGGGGCCCTTTGCTGCCAGTGGGTCACAGTCAGAAGTAAATACTTCAATGGATGGCAAGTGGGAGTAGAGAGGTGCCCAGGCTGTAAATCTGCCTGCCAGCTGCAGTGCTGGAGCACAGGGAGCACGTTGGGGTTGGCAGCAGCCAAGATGGGAGTGATGGATCGCCCTCTGATCCATCTGCTGCCACATTCACACACAACACCATTTTAATAAAGTGCTGTTGGCTGTAACTCGGTGTCAGGAGAGGAGCTCACCTCAGCCTGGGGTTGCCATCCTCTGTCCCTGCATGGGTGCCACCTCCACAGGGACACCCTGGAGCTGACAGCAACCCAGACTGGCCCCAGACTGGCAGAGTTGGCAGGGCCCTGCACTGAAATCTCAGATGAGACAGGAGTTCCCTTTGCTGCCCCACCCCACAGGAGCAGCAGTACCAGCACCTGGCCCAGGTGTTCAGGGGGCAGCAGGGCCAAGAGCACCAGGGACCTGCCTGGCTCTGCTGTTGGGCTCACCAGCTCCTGTCAGGGCGAATCTGTCGGAGCTCAGCCACAACCACCAGTGAAGTGGGCAAAGCTGGGGCTGCTGTCAGTTCTATGTGAGTGGAACAGCTCAGCAAGGTACTCAAGGGCACAGATTTGGGTCAGGCAACTGTGTTTGCACCATGTAGTTACAGAAAAGGCCTCGGAGCAGAGCAGAGTTCAAATCCAGTTCAAACACAGAAAAAAAATCAAGAGATTTTCTGACCTGTCCCTTATATGCACATAACCAGAATGAATGTCAGCTCATCAAGACAGGCTTGTGTGCAGGACTTGACAATGGCACATCTCTCAGCTGTTCCAGAAATGCAGCAGAAGACTCGTGTTGCAAGAGCAGCTCGATGGCAGCAGTGGGAGCAAACCAGACCCACTGGGGTGCCACAGACCCACAGCTCACCTCCTAAAGAGAGAGGGCATTTCCTTGGGGGAAAAACACCTGGGGCTGCTCTCAGACTACCTGTGTGCACCTCAAGTTAACCAGGTGAGTCACACCAAACCCACCTCTGTAACACAAAGTCTGCTCTGAGTCTGAGAAGGACAAGACAAGAGAGCAAAGAGTGATGCCAGGTGGAGATGTGAGCTGGGAGGTGTGTCCTGGACCTGGGGAAAGAGGTGGGAATGGCCCTGCTGGACACAAACCCTACAAAGTTAAACCTGTGGGAGCAGCAGGTTTGGACAGGCCATGGGTTCCCCCTGTCACTGGGACACTCCAGAAATGTGAAATGGCTGACAAAGGTTTGAGCCTCTCCAGGAGGACAGGCCATACAGACCAACACAGTCAGTGGGATTTCAGCAAGGGGGTCCTTTAATTCAGTTGCTTCTGCCTTACTGAAACCATTTTGTTTTCTGGTGCAGTTTAAAACACGAGATCCAAGGCAGGCTGAGGCAGCACCACCCCCTGGCACGGAAGGACACACAATCCCACCAAACGTCTGCCCAGAGGACCCTCCCAGGCCCTCGTGCCCACACACGCTGGTCTGAAGCCTGCAGACTCCTCACACTGGGGTTCCTTTGGGGAAAGGCAGGAGGGGGTTCCTGCCAGTCCCTTTGTTCTCTTCAGCACCTTCTGTTTTCAGCCACTCCATCTTCTGCCTGTGCTGCTGCACAGCGTCGGCCACGCGGGCGTCGATCATGGCCTCGGTGAGAACTCCGTCCTCTGAGGCATAAGCTGCTGCCTGGGGAGGCAAAGGCAGGAGAAACCAGTCAGGGATGGCAATTCCAGGGATCCCTGGACATCCCAGACTGGTCCCTCTCCATGTTTGTGTTCCCCCACACCTCCCAGCACAACGCCCAGCCTGGTTCTCAGTGGTGGCACCCAGAGCAGTGCCCAACAAGCACCTTTGCTCTCCTGCCTCTGATTTCCTGCGAGACAAGATCTTTGCTTTCAGAAGAGCCAAGGCCATGGGTTCCTAATGCTGAACACATGGGCAGGCTGCAGCCACACTGGGGCTGTTTAAATCTCCTCTCCTGCTTTAGAAGCACTGCAGGTGGGAAGGCAGTAAAGAGGAGGGGGATGGAGTGACTCCACCCAAGGCAACAGAAAATGCTTTAAACACCTGCACAGAACTGACAGCAGAGCTGGGTGAATATGGGCAAGGTGGCACCTCTAAAATGAGGTGCACTAAGGTGCACTGATCTTGCTTTCCTCAGGCATCTCCCCTGTGTCAGCTCTCAGCCTGCACTCACCTGCCCATGGGTCCTTCCCTCTGCTCGCCCTCCATCCATACCCAAATCCTGCCTCCCTCGCCACTTCTGCTGGGTGAACACTTGGCCCTGCAGCTACAAGAGGCAGCACAAACCTGATCCCAGCTCCTTGGAGAAAGCTCCTGCCAGCCTTGCCAAGCAGCCCCCAGGGCTGCAGGACAGGCACTCCTGTTCAGCTGCAGCAGGAGGACTGTCCCCCCTGGCCACACATTCAGGACAGCTGAACTGCCCTGACATGTCCTGCAGGTGCCAACGTGCAGCCAGGCCCTCTGAGCAAGGGGAGGATGTTTGTGCTGTTAACTGCACCCATCTCCAAGGTAACAGAGCAACTCCCAGGCTGCAGATTTCTAAATCTGGTTCCTCCCCCTGCAAGTGCTCCTGAGAGTGAATCCATGTCCTGTTCCCTGCGCAGCTCTGGAATGAGGGAGCTTTGTGGGACCCCTCCAGCTTCTCACACCCACACTGCCAGTCCCAAACTTCTGCCCACATCTCCTTCCACAGAGCTGTCACATTCTCTCAGCAGGTTCTTCAACATCCCAGCTGGGAATATTAACTTTGGCTTTCGTGGCAGAGTGAGGTGTGTGTTCCTGAGGCATTGCAGGCTCCACAAATCATTAATGGTGCAAAACAGCAGCTGAACCAAGAAACAGAGTTTACTGCAAAAGCACCACAGAGACAAATTCCAGGGTGACCATTTTATGCACCCTCTGTCCAGTGGTGATGATGAGGGAGAGGACAAACCCCAGGATCAGCTGCTGCACTGGTACCATCCCAGTCCTGTAGATTGTACCTGCCTATTAGATTAGTGCTTGCTGCAGGAGGAATAATTATTTCAAGAAATGAGCAAAAGCTCACCTGAGCTGGTTTTCAGCCTCCTTAACCCCCTTTCCAGCCCTTCTTGGGGAACTGGTGAGATCACAAAAGGTCTTGCTGCACAAACTACAGAGCTGGCAGGTGCTGTTTTATTCCTACAAGAAGCATCAAACCCTTTGCAAAGATCCTTCTCTGTGCAAAACCTTTGCAATCCTTCCTCCAGGCAGCAGGGCCAACTTAGGCTAATGCTGCTGCTTAGGCTTAGGAGTAAACACTGGCCACAGGGAAGGAGCAAAGAGAGAACTCCCTCTGCAGAAAAGCACTTGTGCTGCTTTCCCTGCCAGAGCAGGAGGCACCCTCAGCACAGCCAGGCTGGCACTGCCACAGCAGCAGAAGGACCAGGGCAGAGCTGCCACAGTAGCAGGACCAGGGCAGAGCTGCCACAGCCTCCCCAGCGCTCACGCAGCACCCACCACAGCCTGCCCTGTCCTCACCCACCTCCCTTTCTGCTTCTCTGCAGGATCTGCCAATGCAGCCCCTCCAGCCAGGAGGGCTGGATGCTTTCAAACAGACCAAGTGCTTCCCTGGCATGCTCTGCTGTGTGTCCCCAGCACAGAGAGGATGTCTGTCTGTCTGTCTGCCCTCCCTCCTCCCTGGCACAGCCCAGCCCTGCCAGCCCACCCTGGCACCTCCTGCAAAGCTGTGCAGTTCACGCTCTGTTGATTTTCTCAATGACTTTCTATTTTTAGAAAGCCTTAGGCCCTTTGCTGTCAAGAAAGCAAATGGGAGAAGCAGCTGCCCCTTCTGGGAGTAGCTTGCACACACACAAAAATGGTATCAAGCCTCATTTATATTCATACCTCTGCCTCCTGCATGGACACATTTTAACCCATTTTCTCCAGTGCAGCTTTTCCTGTTTTATTGCTCCGAGCCAATTATGAAATAAGCTGCAAACAAAGTGCTTGGTGGGGAAGTGGAGGGATGGAACAGATGACAAGTCCAGCCTAGATGACCTAATGTTTCATTTCAGCCAAGACTCATGGTTTATTTTAACCTGACCAGACCAATCTGTATCCTTTGAATCACATTTATAATAAAAATAGCCTGATAAAAAAGGCCCAAAAATATAAGCACTATTTTTAAAATACAAACAAGGCTCAGGGAGCAAAAAGGCTTTTATGTCAGTGGCATAAAAGGCAAGGAAATGACAGGAAACTCACACTGGGACATAAAACTCCTGGGAATTCTCCTGAAGTGTTGCCAAAATGATTTTCCAAGATTACAGCTTGAAATAGTGAAAGGTTGGGGGGGGTTTGACATTTCATCTCAAGCACATCAGCAGGTTTAAGTATAGGGTGCAGAACTAGGGAGGCTGCACTCCATCACAAACAGATCTGAAGGGAATTCTTAAGTGTGTAAAAGCCTCCAGTTCATATTGGAGCCATAAAGTGTTAGATATGGGGGATGGAGAAGCACAAGGACAAAAGGGAATGCTCAGTCTCCTGCAGGAGAGATTAAAATGGATTTCTAGCACGCAGACTATTAGCTGTGCCAGACAGCAATATTTTTCCCAGTGCTAGAGGTTACACTCTCTGCCTTTCTGCATCTTGTTTTTTTCTGTTGGTAAATTCAGGACAAATTGAGCCAGATTGAAACAACAGTGAAGTAGAACTTCATGTAAATGACAGCCAATCCATCTCAAGCCCAGTTTATGGTGGAATTAAGCCCAGGAAAGCTGCAGCTATTGCTCAGTTTAACTGAGATGCTTTTGTTAAAGGGCAATATTGGCAGAAGAATCCAAACATATTTTCATGGGAACTGACTGCAGGGCCACAGGGCAGCTGCTCAGGGACTCCTGGTAGGAGCTGACAGGTATGGTGGTTTCTCCTCCAGTTGCTTCAGATCTTCCCCTTTCCCCAAACCATGTCTGAGACTCAGTTCTGGCCAGGAAAGCTGATCCCAGGCAGGGCAAGCAGAGCTGAGGAGGATCCTGCCACCTTCCAACTCCAGCAGGTCCACGACAAACACCCTCCTGTGTAAATGACTGAAACTCCACTGTGCCTTCACAAAGGTGCTGCCACATCAGGCACAGGGTGGATTAGTGAGTTTATCCTTTATCCTTTGATGATCCTTGTGGGTCCTTCCCAACTCAGGATATTCCATGGTTGTGTGATCAGGTATTTCCCACATCAGCCATCTTTGGCATGCAGCATCCTGAATCCAAAATTCAGTTATACAGGAGTTTTAAAGACCCACAGCTCAAGAGTTAACAGTCTATCTGTAGCACAACCACCCTGCAGCTGTTCCAACCAGCTGAGGGAAGCCTGAGCAGCCTGTTTTGGAGTCAGTGCTGCTGGTTGCTGCAGCCCCTGCCTGCCCTGATGCCCTCCCTGGGATGTGCTGAGCACTGGAGCTATGCAGTTAACTTGTCTTGCCAAGCTATTTTTAACTCTGCTCAGCTCCTGACCCAGTTCCCAGCACAGCCACGCACAGGGGTGCCCCAGCAACACAGGAGGGGGAGCAGGAGGCAGGGATGGCACTGCCAGGGATGGCACTGCCAGGAATGCTTGTCCAACTGCAGCCTCAATCCCCCCCTGGGAGCCCAGAGCTTGTACCAGCTACACAGACATCTCCAGCAAGTTCTGTGTCAGAGCTAACCCAGGCCCTCAGGAGATCAGCAGGGCTTTGGAGCATTAAAACACCTCCTCAGAGAGGCTTTTAACCACACCTGCTGCAGGGCCACACCTCAGTGCTCCACACAGGCAAAACCAAAAGCAGGAGGTGCCACATCTTGCCACAGCCCAAGGGCAGTGCCAGACCTGGCACAAACACAGCTTTTGTTAAGCTCTGTCAAGCTCCAGTTGGTTCCAGCTCCAAATTCCTTGACCCAGTGACTGGAGAAGAGCTTAGAGAAGGATCACAAGCTCTGGCAGGAATCTGCCAGGGCAGAGCTCCAGACAGATCTCACTCCATTCTGGATGCCCTCACAGATCTGTCAGGGCACTGCATCCACCCCCCACCCCCCAAGGGACCGTGTCCACATGCCCAGCACCACCTGGGCTACTTTAACACCAACCCATGGCCATCACACCTCCCTTCTGCACCAACAACACACGGAGTCCCTTGTTCCAGCACAGACACAGCTAAAGCTTCTTGCAGCTCCTACATCAACCCAATCCATGTGGGTTTGCTCTCCCTCTCCTGCACATTATTTTAAGCCCTTCTGACTGTTCCATGACAGCAGAGAGGAGCATAATTCCTGCTGCAATTTGACATAGAACCTTGTTAACAGTCCTGGCACTATGAGGCACATTTTAAAAAGCTATCAGGGCAGCAATATTAAGGAATTAGTCACTCCCAGCTTTCCCTTCCTTCATGATCACTTAAAGGATAAATGCTAAAAGCTGAGGTCATTCCTGGGTGGTAATGACAAGCTTGGAGATAAGAGGTGATAAAAAACAAAGGAAGAATCATTTATCACAGGAAATACCTGGCAGCAAAGCCTTTAGCACACATGGGGCAGATGACAGCACACAGTTTGAAATATGCTTCAGTAACACAAAATCCACAGTAAGATTAACCAGCTGTGTGCTACCAAAGAATAAAATAAGGACTAACAGCACTCAAAAGGCTGCTTTGGACCTCAGCTCAGGACTACTGCAGTTTACATTAATTTAGACTAGAAAGGATAAATATTTTCTGTACCTGAAAAGTGAAAAAACAGTAGCAAGAGGACTGAAAGGCACAGACTTTGTAAAATGCTTGTGAACTGCTAAACTAAATAAAAAATTTAAGAACTGAACAAAAAGCCACTTTGATTTTGCAATCCCTGCAAGGGAGCTGACATGAGTAAGCTACATGACATACAATTTGGAGCTTATGCCTTAAATTGGTATTTCTAGGTTAGTTTATGAAAATACACAATCCAGTAAGAAACTGGCAGCTGTGACAAAACAAGGTGAAAACCTGACATAAAAAGAAGTGCCTCATCTTGCTAAGCATGTGAGTAATTGTACTCCATTTTTTATTTCTATAGAGGTACCAAGCATGGAAGAAATACCTACTTTTTTCAGTTCCATTTCCAGTTAGCTTTGCTTCTTTAATGACTCCAGTTGCACTAAAATTGTGTTTAGAACAAAGCAGGGGAGCAGGGTGGTTTAGTGCCCTAATGATGCCCAAACCTGAGGGCAACAACATGAGGCATCTCTTCTGCTGAGCTTCCTGAGCTGGACCACGAGCCATGGCCAGCAGGATCTGCCCCAAACCCTTTCCAAACTGATCTGCTTTACTTAAATTCAGTAAGGGATTTTCTATCAGGGATGGACTTGATGATCTTGAAGGTCCTTTCCAACCTTAATGATTCTGTGATCACCTACACTGTTCCTATTTATGGGATGAGGAATTGGGCTGATATTCTGACACTCACCCAGCAGAGTTCTGGTACCACCCTATGGACATAATGGAACTTTCAAAGGGAGACAAGTTCTGAGACTCCAAAATCAACCCCCCAAACCTTCCAGAAAGGGAAAGGAGCCCAGTGTGAAGGCCCCACTCACCTGCCAGGCCACAGCCAGCTGGGAGATCTCTCTGCCAGACATGCCCTCGGTGAGTCGGGCGATCTCCGAGCACTTCTGCCCATAGTCAAACTGCGCCAACTTCAACCTCCTGCAAGGCACAAACACCAGGGTTGGCTGACAGGGAGCACATGGCAGCAGCTCCAGGAGTGTTCCTACTTGCATTGCTGCCTCCAGAGCAGTGTGCTCATCACAACAAACCACATCACAAAACCTCAGGATGGCGTCTCATCCCGTAACAGGACGAGGCATCTCTCCAACTCATACCTGTGCTGCTTGGTTCAAGTGGGTTTATAGATAGCATGACAAATCCACAGAAAAGGAGTGAAGGAAAGCAGGAAAGGAGAGTTCTCCAGGGTGGGGGAGTGCAGGGACACTCACTGTTTGCCCTCTGTGGCTGGTTTGAGCACGTGTCGATCAAAATACATCCTGACGAGCCGCTCCCGTTCTTCCAGCTGGGGCAGATCAAAGTTCACCATCTCATCTATCCTGTCATTGATGGCCCAGTCAAACTGCTCAGGCTGGTTGCTTGCTAAAACAAGCATAAACCTGGAATGATGAAATAAGAGAGGAAAGGCTGAAAACCCCATAAAAATAAAAATCAATGAACTAGTCTGAACATCAGGAACTGCCACGGTCAGTACCAAAGACAATTCATCACCTGAAAAATGTGAAGATTCCTTAGAAACAGCTCTGTAACAGCATCTCAAGCCCTAGGCCTAAATGGAGTATTGTTTGGGCTGTATAGAACAGTCAGATGTGTGCAGAGACATTCAGAAGGAGCACCCTAAACCAAAGGTGCTCTGTTTTAACAAGCTCTGCTCCACTGTACAGATGTGCTGCTTCCAGGTCCTGTTCTCTCCTGCTGCATTTTGAAGTTAGAAACCCTTCTATTTTTTTTTTTTACTTTGTAATGATGCTGCTTCTTCCCCATGCCAATACTTTAATGCTTTAATTGATGCTACCAGCTTAATAGTGCATAATAATTTGAAATGGGCTTTTAACCACAGCTATTGGAATATCGACGTTCTTGCTGTCTGTTTGAATCACAGTCTACAAGGGGCTGTGTTCCTTGCTGGCATTTCTGAAGATGACTTTGCCAACCCAAGAGCCACAGAGGCAGGAAACTGTGGCTCTTTTACCAGCAAGGACTTCCCCCAAGCCCCTGCAGAAACACAGCCTGGATAAGGGATAGTCAGGCCTTGCTCATTTCTATCAGGATAATGACACAGATGAGCAAGAGATGTTGGCACAGTCAGATACCCAGCAAGGAGATTTGGGGAGGTTTAAGCCAGCAATTCACATTACTTAGTTCTGCTGGTGCCAATTCACTGCTCCAGTGACAGTTCTCCTCAGGGTCTCACCAAAGCAGCCACATTTACATGCACCATTACACTTATTGCAGCAAACTCCAGTCCATGGAGCCAGGACTCCTCCTTGCCCAGAGCAGCAATGAGGCTGTTCACAAGTAAAAAGCAGTGCATGAATCACAAGGGCATGTTCAGTGTCCTGGAACAGCTCATGGTTTGCATCAGGATTGAGTTCAACATCTGGCCCAAAGGGAGGGGAGGCAGAGCACCCACAGCACCCAAACACACCAGGGCTCTGCTGAGTGAGGCACTTTAACATCAGGGGAAACAAAGAGCCCTCCCTTGCCACCCCCTGCCAGTCACTGCCTTCAGGGCAAAGATTTATTGTATTTATTCTTGCTAACAGCAAGTAAAACATCATTTCATACCAATAATAATACTCAACTGAGCTTTATAGAACAATTCCATGTATCAGAAGAGACCTGCTATCCTCCCACAGGGAAAACCATTCTTGCAGGCTCAACCAACACCTTGCTTTCTAATAATTTATTCCTTTTTGGAAAGGCACATCTTCCCAGGCACCCCACGTGTCAAAGAAGCTACATACAAGCAATTATCAGTTAGAGCTGCATTGGTCTAACAAGGTCAGGACACCCCAAGGACAGAAAATGCCCTCCTTAGGTCCTCAATGTCCTTCCAGAATATTTTTTTCAATGTCATGAAGTTACTCTAACAGGTATTTCATTCCAACCTAACTGAGAAATTCATCACAGGAAACTCTTTCCTACATACAGACAGAGACAACTCTCCTTGTTGGCTCAGTTTCTTTGTGCAAGTTTAACAACCAAGTAAAGTTCACACACACACAAAAAATCAAATATTATTTGAAAAAGGTCGAGGAAAGGTCCCCTCTCCATTCTGAGAGCCAGGAAATGGGCTTGGTTAAACTAAGCAGTGCTGGCTGGAAGTTCCCATCAGTGTGACAAAGTGAGTATGGATGGATGGACAATGACATTCATGGGCCCAATATTGTCCTTGTATAAACAGGAACTTAGCAAGAAAGAAAATACTCATCAAGACAATCCAAGTGTCCAAACACCATTCCAATCTCTGGAAATATTCCTCTCCAGTTCTGATTTCCAAGTGCCAGGAAAAGATAAAGGAGGAGCAACCTACATCCAATATATAAACTGAAAAGGGGATATTTTCTGCAGATTTTTTCAAGCCCTCAGCAGCACAGATAATTTCCAGCTTTCATTTGTACCCCACAGACCCTTTACAGACTTTACAGAAAGCCCAACTGCTGTAAGGGCTGGAACTGGATACTCACTTGTTGCTGTGCTGTCCTGTTCTGTGCAGGAATGCATTTAAAGTTGCTCTGAGATCTTCACTGATTTTCTCCTGCAAAGATGAAATGCAGAGGAAGATCAGCTGCTGGGCCCTGCAGACAGGTCACAGCTTTAAGCAGCATTGTGGACAAAAGGAGTTCTGTTATTGTCAAGCCCTTGAATTACAGTAGAATCCAAAGCACTGTAATACCTTGGGAAAAAAGGATCAATTTATACACCCAGGAAAAAGGTTAGGAACTAAAGCTTCCAGTGGAGAGATTACAGATTTATCCACACTCATCCAGTGATTTTCTTCATTTCAAACCCAATGTTCCAGCCACTGGCCCAGGTGGCTTTGCCTTGCTGAACACTCTTTCAGCTGGGAAGTCCAGTGAGATACAGGAAAATAATCCACAGCAAATTCACTTACACACTCAAAGTAACCTCTTTAACCAGACCTTTGGGGTTCAGGCAGCACATCCAGACTCAATGTACAATGTGGTGACTGACTCTGAAACACAAATTATTTGTACAGGGGAGGTGCTGGTGTAGCTCTGTTAAAGTAGCAAAAAGAAGCTTTGTTGTGAAAGACTCCCAAGATAATTATCTGTTGAGAGAAAACACAAATCCTGCAGCTTTGCAGTGTGAACAACCATCTCTTGTTTTCAAGATCTGCCTCTTTCCTTCCTGCAAACCCCCCCAGAGACTGTGACCCCCATCCTTTGCAGGGAGGGACTCTCAGTCAGCACCAAGATGCTCATCCCATTCAGCTGCAGGATGCTGATCCCCTGTCTCTGTGAATGAAGGGAGCAGGAGCCCCTGTCCCTGCCCTGCTGAGGGCAGTCCCTGGGGCTGGGCAGGGGCAGGGTGGCCACACAACCCACAGCACTCACCGTGGCCCTTTTGCGCAGGAACGCGTCCGCTTCGTCCACGAAGAGCAGGAGGCTGCCAAGGGAGAGCACCACACAGTGAGAGCACCCAGGGAGGGAGGCCCAGCTGCCCCCAGGAACCTCCTGCCCCACTGCCAAGCACCCCCTGCCCCACTGCCAGGCACTGCCCAGCTGAACACCCCAAGGGTGCACAAGCAAACTCATTTCTTCAGGCAACGCTTCCCCCTGAGCTGCAGCGACCTCCCCTCTGCACCTGTGACACCCCAGCAGTGAGAAAGGGAGGACATTGAGACACCTTAGCCCATAAATCTGCCCCCTGGAGTTGTTTTCCCTGCTGTTCACAAGCAGACTGAAGCAATTCTAGGGCACACAACCTTGAAGTCCCCTAGATTTTTAAATTTAGAGGAGTTTCCATGGGCATGGGTTGGCAGTGGGTCTGTGTCTGACAGAGCTGGCATGTTCCTGCCAAGCTGCAGGAGACATCTGGAATTCAGAGAGGGCTTATTTTAGCGTCCCTCTCATTTAGAGAAATGTGTGCAGGGGTACAAGACAGGCACACAAGCATACAAGAAATCCTGGTGCAAATTGCACCTTTCTGCCCCTTTTCTTCCTTGTACCATTTTGAAAACCTCAAACCAGAGTCTTCTCCTCAACTTGCTTTGTTTTGTGGGGTTTTTCTTTTCCAAGCCACACTAGCACTAAGGGTTTACTACCTGTGGAGCAGTGAATTAATAAAGTCCATGAATTATTCACAAAAATAAATTCACTTCTAACCCAAGGGCAGTGCTCCTCCCAAGAGACTAAGCCTGCAAAGATGTTTATCAATAACAGAACTGAGCTGCTCATAAAGCTGTCACAGCTTGTATTACCTTCTTCCTGAGCTTCACACCCAGCTTTCTTCCAGGGCATTTCAGGGCCTAGGAACAGCTTTTACTCAACCCCAGTTTCTCTGAAAATATTCTCAGCCACAGTCTCTGCAGAGAAGTGTCTTTTATCACAACAGCTTTCAGCTAATAAAGGCAAACACTACTCAGAGCAGAATAAAATCTGCTTAAATACTTCAGTGTTTTCCTGGGGGTGGGAATATTGATGTGTATGGACACATATTGAAGTGTCTGGGCAGCAGTTTCAGAAGATGCTACCTGAGGTGTATTTAGTTCAAATGCACAGAACTTTTTACCAGAGCAGAGAAATTCAGAGCCAGGCAGTGCTGTGGAAGGATTCTTTAGTGGGAGCATCCTCATCCAGCTGAGTGTCCTCACATCTCTTCCACCCTCTTCTTCTAAGCTCACTTAAATTCTTATACTTTCTTTTCTATAACTCCTCAGAGTAGGAGCAGCTTTAAAAATTTAAATCCTTAGGACATTTCTCAGCCTTTTTTTTGTTTTAAGGGAAATAGAAACATTTAGGTGATGAATGCAGTGAGGATTAAAACAGACACTGCAAGATAATGTCCATCCACAGCAATCAGAGAACACATAAATCACTGGTTAGCCCCATTTACAGAAGAGCTGAGATCAAAGCAGCACAAAACCCAAAGTGACACCCACTGAAAATTCTATATTGAATTTTAACATCCTGGCTCGACAAGCAACTTTTTAGCTACCTCTGCACTGCAAAAATCCATTTGCATCAGTATGAGCAAATTACCTCCATACTCTTACAAAATCAGGGAGTCAAGATTTAGCCTCAACACAAACATGCTGGTCTGCAGCTAAAAGTTTGCCTTTAAAGGTGACTGAAAAAGCACATCTTGTGACTTTTAAACCTAATGCCAATGCCTTCAGCAACTGTCTCCTCCTTATCCTCTTTTATTTCTTGTCATTCACTGCTTCTGCTTGAGACTCAACAATCAACACGAAGCTGGATCCAAACACTATCAGTGTTTATAATCTGAGCAGTAAAAACAGGGAACACAATATTCAGAGAGTGAAAACAACTGGCTGCACCTCCATTTGTGCCAGAGCTTCTAACTTGGGTCAGGACACTGAGAAACAGTAACTAAATGGCTGTGGTGAGGTTTTTTGAGCAAGACCCTAATTCAGGCCCCAGGGGAACATGTACTTACCCTCTCCTGCTGGTGTTGGCCCAGTCAAAGAGCTTGTGCATGGCTGTGACCCCCTCCCTGCCCATGGGGGCCACGTCCCCTCCTGTCATGATGGCATAATCCATGCCCGAGTGCACAGCTAATTTCTGCAGGGAAACAAACCCACAGGGTTTCTGTCATTGCAAGGCCACTGAAGATGAGGAAGAAATAAAAGTGCTTTACCCCTGTCAGTGTGTTTATTGGTGGAGGGTAGGTGTGCTCTTAGAGAAGGGAATACTTTAGTATTAGTGGCAATTTTAGCATTGCTCTGGAAGGGAATGAAAAGTTTGGTCTTGTTGCAATGCACAAAAATATTCACCTTCATCTTTGATTTGTATATGGTTTATTTCTTCCATTTGTGTCCATCTCCACTGGTTTTATAAATCCAAACTAGGTGCAATGCTGTCAGATCAGCAAAAAACTACTGGGAAATGGGTTTTTATGTGCTGATAGAGGAAAAAAAAAATTCAACTTGGAGGTTGCCAGAATCCTGGCAGGGCTTTACCTTGGCAAAGAGCGTCTTCCCAGTGCCAGGGGGGCCATACATAAGGATATTCCTGTAGAGGCTTTTGTTCTTTTTTGTGTTTCTTGTTGCTATGGCAATGTCTCTCACACGTGCTTCCAACTGGGGCTGCAAGGAAAGAGTTCAACTTGAGGCACAGAAAGAACCAGGAGAGCTGCACCTTCCAGGTTCCCAGGGCAGTACCTGCAGGAGGGAGGGAGGCAGAACTCCAACAGTCTCAAGCTTTTAAGGCTTAACTTCAGCTGCTCATGACTCCAGACCAGGGGCATTTCCTGTCCTGTGTCAGGATTTACTCCATTTTCTGTCCACTTGGCTACAATTGTTTTGTAAGAAAAAGCAGCAGTGCAGAAAGCAGTGCAGTAACTACTGTAGGAACAGATAACACCTGAATATTCCCTTCCTGTTGGGTGCTCTGGGAGGGATGTCAGAACATACAACTCTTTGCAGTGCTAATTCCTTCCTAGGTCATGTCCCTACTCACTCCTGCATGTGTAGACACTGGGAGAAAGCTATTCCTGCAGGAGAATTTTCTCTCAGCAGCTTCAAGGAGCTCTCAAATTTGCCTGATATCCAGGAATCCAATTCAGAAGCAAATATACAGAAGCAGCACTAATTAGCAAGTTAAGTACCATTCAAGGGTGGGCAAATGCACACACTACTTAAGACTTTTTGGCCTAGGAGCAGATTTAGGTTCAGTAATCCTGACACATCAGCTGGGACAAGTGGAATCTGAACCTTAAATGCTGACTACAGAGGGAAACTGCAGCAGAGCAAGGACTGAACTATGATTTCCAACTGCTTTGCACAGAGGAAAAAAGGTTAACAGACTATTTAATGCATGTCACACTGAACACGGGAGCTTATTTATGGTCTCAGTGCCCCAAGGGTGCTGTGACTCCAAAATTGCTGGAATTACAGCTTTTGAAGTGAGTTTAAGGAAACAGCCACTCTTATTTAGATTCCAAAGCCATTCTTTACAGAGCAGGGGAGGAAAACAAAGTACTCACACTGAGAACAACTCCTTCAAGGGCATCCTGAGCCTTGCTGGTAAGACGTTTCCCAACCTAGAGAGGACAAATTCAATCACTCAAAGGTTGTTTTAACAACTCACCTGGACAAAAAGGTCATAAAAAGCCAGTGAGCAGAGCCCACCTCATACTGTGCTTATTCAGAGCCCCACTGGCAGCTCCCAGGGTGACAAAAGGGGGTTTGCATCCTCAGGGCTGAGGGTAACACAGACCCAAAGCTCAGCTTTACCTTGATGGGATGTTTTAGAGCTTCCAGCACAGTGATCCTGGAGGTTTCCCTCACCAGGGAGGGTTTGCCCAAACGTGCCTCAATGTACCGTCCTGCCACTGCTGTGGCATTTTTGGCAGAGTAAACACCCACTGCCAGCAGGGTCAGCCCTGCCACCTGCAAAGAAAAGGGGGAAGGATTAGCAAAAAACACTTGGCAAGGTAATGCTGTTGTGTGTTGTGTGCCCTGTGGTGGGGAATTGAGATTCAGGACAAATTCAGGCTTTATTTTTGGTGAGATGTTTTATCCCTGTTCAGACAGTCAAGGTCTCACACTCCTGTTCCCAGGCACTCCCTGCTCTGCACAGTCAGAGGCAGAGGAAGCACAAGGAAAGGATCCAATCCTGTATCCAGAAGTATGTACATCCTGCTCAAAATATGTGGGGCTTTTCAGACTTAATTAACTTGAGTAATGAAGACTAATAGGCCCATCAGGCAGGTGCTGGCTGCCCTCAGCACACAGGAAAATGAATGCTGAGTTAAAGATGCCACAACAGACACCTGAACTGGGGTTGCCACCAAGGAGGGAACAGAAAGGACTAGCCAGGGAACATGTGCTAAAAGTGACAGTCCTGCCAGACCCAAAACAGAGAAATAGGTACCCAAGAGGAGCAACAAAGCCAAACCACCACGGGAATTACCAGCACTGCATGAGACTGTTGTGTCAGAAACCCCAGAAGATGAGCCATTCCCATCGATCTGCCAGAGAGGCAGAAACGCTCCAGGCTCACGACTCAGCTTAAAGCTGATGCCAAGAATTTCTATCAGAGAAAGGCCAGGTAGGCAAAAGAGCAAACTGCAGCAATTGCTTTTCAAGTGAGCAGACTTGTCCTGCAAGGGCAGACCAAGGTCAAAGGCCCCAAGGACAGCAAGGATGACACTGCTCAACAAACCATGAGGCACCATCTGTTCGCTTTCACTCTGCTGAAAGGGGGGACATGGCTCTGCTCTGGATGGAAACACAAGGGGTTCAGAACTGAGAGGTCTAAAATGCAAAGAATAAGGGAACCTCCACACCTGATTCAGCTCAGATAGAGGGACATGGAACACAAATGAGATTCCACCTTCTTAGCAGTGTCTTTTCCAAAATAAAATACCTTTGACTTCATGCACTTGCACCATCCAGTCCTGAGCAAAGTTCCAGGCTCACACCTCTACCTGGGTGGATCTGATACAAGTATTTCAGACTTTTGGACTGACATTCATGTTAGAAGATAGAGAACTAGAGCTTTAAGACTGACAGCTCTGTATCAAAACAAAAAGCCAATTATCATGCCAGCTCTAAAAATCAGCCTGATTACAGTGCCTACCTGTTTATCATGAGGAATCTAGCAAAGGAATGGATCTCTGATCAATGAACAAAGTGACTTCCATTAAAAAACAAATAAACCTTGGAGTAGAACCTTTGGGGTTCTGCTTGGATGGGAAGAGGTAGGAAAAGATAAGCAGGAAGAGCTGGAAATTCAGGCCTCATTCACAGGAACCCTAAAATAACTTTCTAGTTCTTACCTTATAGTCATTGTTCAAAGCAACAGAAAATATGAGTTCCAGCTGTGTTATCCCCTGTCCAAAAATACCCTTTTTTTTTTTTAACCTAAATGTCCCAAATTCACAGGACAAGAGCGTGTCAGAAGCAAAAATGACCATAATGCAGGAAATCAGTATCTGGGTCAAGTGAACCCACAGCTAAAAGCAGCAAGCAGTGATCTGCACAAGGCTCTGAATGCTGCAGACATCCCAGGTGCAGATGACAAAAGGATCCCTTAAAAGGAGCTTGTTCTCCCCAGTGCTCTCAGGCAAAGTGTCTTTTGTACCAGTCTGTGGGTATAAAATCAGAGGGTGGAGCAGATGGTGGTGCCTGACTTTTAAAGCAAAGTGTCCATTTTACCCAACCACGCTACCAAAAATGTATTTTCACTGCAGTTTTGTTGAAAGCAGTACACTGAGAAACACCTTTGTGTCCCTAAGAACCTCTTTTGTCCTGTGAAAAGCTGCTAGTCTGGCTTTCAGTCAATTTATTTAGGACACATAACAGTCCTCTAAGTGCTCTCTAAGCCACATCAAAATCAGACACAAAGCTGTGATATAAGCAGCAATCACGATGGTTTATAATTTATAAACACATCAAAGCAAGGGGTTAGTTTGACACACATTTACAGACAGACTTTTCTAGAAGTTCCTGGCAGGTGTCACAGTCTTACCGTGGCGGTAACTTTATCCCAGTCTGTTACAAAAGCCCGGAATCCTTCCCCAAAGAGCATCCCAGCTGTCCTGTGGTAAGAAAATAGCAAAGCAAGGAGAAAAAGGGATTTCAAAGACTGAACTGAAACAATTCACAAGACAACTTTATAATGATCATTTTCAGAACCAGCCAAAAGCCAAGTGAGGGCTCACCATGAGCATTTATATATTTATAACCATCTGATGTCTACACCTGATCTGGGACTAAGTCCAGAAAAGCATTTAGCCTCAAGATGGCATCTATTTATTTCTTAAATACATTACTGGTGCTGAACTGCAGTAAGAGGTATTTAATTCTAAAGCTCTTTTGTTATTCAAAATCTCACAGGACTTAAAATTAACAAATTCCAAATGTAAATACCAACCCCTCTGGAGAAAGAGTGTTTTATACCCTTATGGTATATGCTCAGAAATGGAAAGAAATGAGGGTTTTCAGAGGCACTGAAGGAACTGAGGGTTTTCAGAGTAACTGAAAGAACTGAGGGTTTTCAGAGGAATTGAGTCTCAATAAAGAGGGCAGAGCTTGAAATAACATGTTAGAAAAATTGTAGGGAACTCACAAGTCTATAAATGGCTTCTCTGGTTCACATTCAGGTGACAATGTAGCAAGACAAGGGAAGGGGAGGGTTCTTGTTAATGTAACTCCTGTTGTTCAGGATCACAGAATATGCTGAGCTGGAAGGGACCCACAAGGATCATCCAGTCCAACCCTCAGCCCTGCACAGGGCCATCCACAAGAGTCCCACCATGTGCCTGAGAGGATCATCCAAACCCTCCTGGAGCTCTGGCAGCCTTGAGGCTGTGCCCACTGCCCTGGGGAGTCTGTTCAGTGCCCACCACCCTCTGGGGGCAGAACCTGTTCGCGACACCCACCCTGAGCACGAGGCTGCGCAATTCTGACACTTCTCAGAGCTCAGAGGAATGAACACCAAGCTTTTCCATGTGATAAGAGCCATGTGCCAGGGCAGCAAGGCAGGCTGTGCCCCTGCCCTGCCCTACCTGAGGGACTCGAGCACGGTCTGGCGGTGCTCGGCGGCTTTCAGGCGGATCTGCTCGCGGATGATGTCGGCGTTCTCGCGCTCGGCCTTGGCGCGCGCCCGCGCCTCCGCCTCCACCCGCAGCAGCTCGTTCTTGTGCCTCAGCTCCATCTCCCTCTCCACAGTGGCTGGGGAAAAAAAAAACAACCAACAAACCAGGAGAAAAGGTCAGTGTTTTGGGCTGGTTTAATCCCAGGTGGTAGAACCCTCGGAAGGAAGAGAAGCAAAGGAGTTGCGAGTCCCACGTGGGATTTTGGAAGTTTTGTTGCTTCAGACACTCAGAATTGTGACAGACACATTAATTCTCCTTACAATGAGAAACCCAGAACAGGCCAGATGAGAAGTGGATTTCACAGCCAGCATCCTCTGTCTTCAGTGTCACAAGGAATCCTCACTGGACCACAGGGATGTTTGACACCTGAATGCTGCCCAGGACATTCATATTTTAGTGCCTATGAGTAGGTGGATTCTACAGGAGGAAAGTAACCCACCCCTACAGGGTTTCACCACTGAGTTTGGTTGCATGGATGCCACAACACTTCCCTCAGATGCTGGGAGCACACTGGGTGGCAGCCACCAGAGGACAGCACATCTGTCCACATCTGTGCTCTGAGCAAACCAGCCTTCCATTCCCAGTTATGCACAAATTGCCTTTATAGTTTTAGGACTGTACCCCAGTGGAATCTCACTGGAGTTCTGCAAACTCAGTAATTCCAGCAGTTTCACAACAACAAAAATAAAGCAAGTTTCAGACTACAACATCACTACTCAGCTTTTATTTTGTACAGCAAACAGTGGATGGAGAGGATGTGACACAGATTCAACCACTCCTCACAGGAGCTGTTTTGTTTTATTTCCCTCCTCCAAACTGGTTCTATTTTACAATTTTTGTCCCAGTGTCAAATCAGAATTTCAGTTGCTATACCAGAAAATGCCAACAGTTCATTGGGAAATCCAAGCACCACAGGGCAAATGTTTAGGAGTGCAGCCACTAAAA